>JAVSCE010011738.1:0-155528 GCA_032199065.1 Smutsia gigantea | reverse complement strand
CTGTGACTGCAGGCTGAGCTTCCAGCAGCACTAGGTCAATCAGCCTTGGTGAGGCAGAGCCCCTGTGCATTGACCTCTGCCACACTCCTGCTCTGTTTATGTGCCCAAGCACTTGGGTGAGAATAGAAACCAACTGATATCCACCAGAGGAGTCATTCTGTGTACCTGGTCATTGAATGCCTCATCTGCAAAGGTGCTTTCTGATGAGCATTGGCATGAGACTTAAGGATTTGCACAATCTGACGCCTCTCCTATCAGTCCATCCACATGCCTTTTCCCCAGACTTCCTTCTCCATATTCCAGTCTTGCTTCATCCAGGCCTCTGGCCAACTGAGTTATTGTCCACTGCCCAGAAATCCATGTATATTCTTAGAGGCCATTCCTCCCTCCATGCGAGTCGAGGGCCATGTGCACTACCCTCCAGGAGGATTTCTTTCACCACTCACCTTTACGACTTGTCCTGAGTAGGTGTAGAGTATGGCAGCAATTCATTTTTGATTCATACCATTTTATCAACCCAATCCATCTATATGCCAGGTTCAAATTTTTTCCTCCTATACCCCCACATTGAATGTGAACTGAAGGAGCAGGTTGCTACAGCACGGGTATATGACATGGAGTCTGAATCACATTTTCATGCAGCTTGCTGGTGCCCTCTGCACTTGTGTGTACCCAATCCCTAATGTACCATTGTCATCATACAATGAATTGCCATGTACTGGTATGCTGAACATCAATCACCCAGTTTATGACTGGGTCAATTTATGCCCAGATTACCATGGGCATTTCTAATCATGTAGTGTCTTGACGTCCCACCATCAGATAGATGTTCATAGGCTCCATCTGGGCCCTAAAGCACACCATGAGCTGCTGCTTAGAGCATGAGTAGTTCTATGATGCAGAAGGCATGGCTGAGCTCTCAGACCTAAAAGAGCTCCCTGCGCATGGTGTTCTCATCTAACCTGGAGGCTTCGGGCTCTGACGGACTGTCAGGTCATGGAACCCGAAGCCAGGACAGCTGGCAGTTTGAACCTGCTGGAGATGCCTTTCTTTAGTCCACATTCAGAACCGAAGTAAATAGTGGGTTCTCTGGTCTCATGTAATAAATCTGCTCCAACATACCTACCTCTCTGAGCCTCCTGATACTCAGTGAACTGCCAAGGTTGTTCCTTTCTTAGGTTAGGTTCCCTAGAAGCAGAAGATGAGGTGAATACTCATGTGTAAGTGATTTATTCATAAAGTGCTCCAATGGTATGATATGGTAAATAGTTTACAACTGGCTCTTTGGAAAATAAATAAAGCCTTGATTTATAGTATTTGCCATGTATTTCCATGAATACTCCATGGTGAACACTCCCAGTATGGCCAGTTGGAAGCTACAATATGACATTTCTGAATGCTAACACGCAGTTCTTGGTACTAGCCAGCTCCAGCTCACCACTGAGAGGCCGCTGCGAGGACGAGGAAGGGGTGGGTGCAGGAGGACAAGAAAAAGGAATTGAAGCAGGAGTGTGATTTCAGACAAAGCCCCACAGAAGTTCAAATCCCTTGGTCCTACCAGGAGACTATAGAGTGCACTTGCACGTCCATACTGTGTGTGCCTAAGGCAAGGATGCTGCACTTTGATAACTCTGCACCTGTCAGGTGCCATGTAAGGGCCGTCAGGGTGGAAGTAAATTCCTCGGTACCTACTGCCGTTTGTGTGTGTGAGCAAAGTGGCTCCATCAGTATGAAGGTAGTCCCTTGAAGGAGAGGTGCAGGTGTTGGGTTTTAGAAGCAAAAGTGCACCAAAGCTGTTGGTAAAAGTGGAAGGTGGGCAGGACACACATAAGAACAGTAAACAGGGATCCAGGAGGATCTGAGTGAAGCACCAATGTTGTCTACGACACCACCTCACCGCAGGCCATCACCATCTCGAAGCTTCAGGAGCAATAGCAGCGAATGTATTAAATCAGCTCCAGGTACCTTTCCCTGAGCATTCAATCCTGAATCACAGGGGAATGCTCCCAGGCCAGTAAGCACCCACCCCCATCTACCCTTATTTTCCACACTCTCCACCCAACTCCCAGCCAGGCATCCTCAAGCTGCACTGCCACATTCATGGCCCCTGTTCCTACTAATATATATCACACATGGTTCAACGGAGAGGCAGGATCCTCTCTCCAAAGAGGGCAGAGTCCTTTTCTATCTTTGGGTGATGTCCTGTCTAGCTGAGTTACACGCCCCTTTTGATATCATGTAACTTAAATACTGAGATGAAAGTTTAATTACAATTTATATATCTTGTATTAAATGGTAAGGGAATTGGAGAGAAGGAAAAATGTTGCTTAACATCTACACAAATATTCATATAGAGGGATGAAGATCCCTTTCTACTAGCAAAGGGAGCTTACCATAATTTAGGGATTCAAGGCCCCTAACTTCATCAAAATCTGCTTATATGTCTTCATCCAATTTTCAGGGTCCCACCTCTCCCCAGTCCCTATAATGAGATTCTTTAAGGTTGAGAATGTAATTTGCATTATAATTCAATCACCCAGAGGATTCGTTTTTAGATTTGGGTTTGGTTTTCAGAAATCTTGTCCCTGCAGCTAACAGTTTCTTTCAGGGCAACTCTAGGAGCTTTTCTGTCCTTTACCAGAGAGAAGCCCTTAAGCTGGGAATTTAAAGCCCTGAGTTTACCATTTTCCCCCAGGTTCTCCCCACCCATACACAGAAGCAAATAATCAACCCCTTTATACTCTATTTTCACCACAGTGTTCTAGGACAGCAACTGCTTGGTCATTTAAAGCCTAGCCTTCTTTAGATATTTGATCACAAGTGCCTATAAATGGTAATTTAAGTAACTGTTCTGCTCCTGCCTGCCATATTCTATCAGTGTCCCTTTTACCATTGAAAAGGGGCTTTTAATACCTTTAAATCAGATCCCATTCTGGGTAATACAGAACCAATTCAGAGAGCCCATCCTTAAGTTCTGTCCCTCTGGAACCACTTCCATACCATTTTGATTCAGTCAGGAGTCAGCCAGAGATTCAGAACCACTATGCGTGATATATAGAGTATGCATTTACTGTATGAGTTAGAGCTTATGAAATTGTGGGAGCTTGTGGAGCAGTCTTGAAGAAGCTGAAGGGAATGTTTAGTGGGAGTTGTAGATGCTGCCCCATGGCATCAAAGCAGATCAGCGACAGGATGTGTGAGCTGCCACAGGGCAGGGCCCGTACACAGACCTGCAGAGCATGCATGCTCGTGGGCACACACGTGCATGTACTCATGTGCATATACACTTCAGGTCCCTTACTCATGCTGGGTTCTGTGCCTGCAATGGTTTCCCTGTCCCCAGTTTTACCTAATTAATTTGTGTTAACCATCCAGATCCCAGCTCAAATGTTAATTCCTCATAAGCCTTTTTGCATCCTGTCAGACTAGACCAATTACCTAAATCCCACCATCCTGAACTTAACATTTTCATAGCATACAATATTTTCTTACGGTTTTGTAACACAATGTATAATTATATATGAATACAAATTCCAGAGTACTAAGAGTTTTAGTTCCATATAGTTCCCTCTTGCAAATAGCTCTTTAGTACTCATTTCTACTGATGACAAAAAATTAATCTTGCCAATTCAAAATAAACCCAGGCTCTTCATGAAGAGTCAACTCAGGATTCCCCTTCTGCACAGAAGAGTTAATGTAATGGGCTCAAGACTGCTCTCTTAGAAAGGCCTGCTTGTATGGTTTACACCTGGCTAGCATCTGGGCATTTGAATTTCAGGATGTTTCCATCACTTCCTAATGAGAATGGATCACTGTGCCTAATATATTTGTACAAACAAATGGTTTATATTTTCTTTTGGGGACAAAATTTTGGTAGATTCTAGGCAAAGGGTATCCGTGTGACTGGTCCCCAAATAAAACCCTAGACATTGAGTCTCTAATGAACTTGCCTGATAGACAGCATTTCACACATGCTGTCACAACTTGTTGCTGGGGAAATGGGCTTGTCCTGTATAACCCCACCGGGACATGATTCTTGGAAGTTTGTACTGGGTTTCTTCCAGGCTTCACCCCTTGCAACTTTTTTCTTTGCTGATTTCGCTTTGTATCTTGGCAGGAAAGGGTTAACTCAGCAGGCCTAGGTTGCTCAAACTCTACACATTCCAAACAAAGGTTTGTCTTCAGGACTGGTCCTCAACCAACTCTTGGGAGAGAAGCTGTGAGCCCTTGGAATATTCTGCCTCATAAGAGTATTTCTATATGCCTGAGGCCTTGGGCCAAACTGTACCAGTTTGACCAGGTAAATTTATTCTAACAAAATGATTTATGGTAAACTCTTTCTGCTCTGGAGAGGCAGGGAAGTTGTGGTAACTGAGGCCAGTCATACAGGCATTGAATGTTGACATGACTTACCCTCCATTAAAAAATCTTGGACACCACAGCTTAGGTGAGACTTCCTGATGGTGACACTTCACATGTGTCATCCCGCGTCGTTGGGAGTATCAGTGGGTCCTTATGCGTCTCCACTAGCAGTCACCTGAAGGCCATACATGGCTTCTCTTGCCTTTTCCCAAGCATTTTCCCTTTGCCAGTCTTTAATCTGTGTCCTTTCACTGTAGTAATAAACCATCTGAGTAGTTGTGAGTCCCAGTGATCATCAAGCCTGAGGGTGGTCTTGGGGACACTGACACCGTTCCCTTTCACTGTAACAAATTGCAGCCATGAGTAACAGCTATATGCTGAGCCTGCGGGTTCTCTTAGTAAATCATCAAACCTGGCAGTTGTCTTGGGGACTCCTGATGTTCCCTGTCCCTTCCTTTCCCAAATTCCTGAGAGGAGACAGAGGTTTCTGTATTGTACTGTCACCTGGGGAAAGGAATGTATCTGATCCGTGATCATCTCCGTAAGAACTAACTTGTCCCATCTGGCCCTTGTCACACCTGTCACCTTTACTCATTTTTGCCATTCCAACATGACTCTAGTCACCTGGCCCATGTACTGTGCATCCTCATCAGCCAAACATTTAAGCCCATTTGGGTCTACCAGCCCTCCTAGGAGGCACAGGGCTTCCCATGGTATTTTCTGGTACTAGGCAAAGAAAATGAAACGCTATGAGGACCCTACCTTTAGGACCATTAGTCTTGAATCAGCCATTGTTGATTTTACCAGCTCTGGCAGGGCTGGAGCAGGGCTTCCATTTCCTACATGCTAGTATTCCCACAAACTTCACTGGGGTTTCTGCTGTCCCAGCTCCCCACCTTATTCTGCCGTGGATTATTACATCATTGTAAATATTTGTGGCTCAGAAAGCATGTAATGTTCTTTCTAATGTTATCTAGCTAATTGTCTTAATATTTAAAATTAACAGCCCATCTATTTTCAAATTTAACTTCTTGAGAATTCATAATAATTGATAAATCAGTTTAAAAGTCTCACAATTACCATTATCACAGTGTATAGTCATGCATATAAATACATATGGTGGAATTTCAATCTGTAAAGCACATGAGGTGATTTTTCCTCCAAGTTCTACCTAGAAAGTTTACCTGTATTTGAAAGCAAATGTTCAAATATTAATACTAAATCTGAACAACAGGGCTTATTCATACTATGGATGTTGTGGACGAATGAGAGATGATGGGAACCCACACACATCATTACTGAGCATTCACGAGTTCAGGATGCCAGAGTGGAATTCAGTTATGTGGCCTCCAAACTGCAGTAAATAGTCTCCATATCTGCTCTGTAGAGTGAGAAGAAAAACCAAAATACAAAAAACAGAACTATTAAATATCATATAGGAAGTATTGTTCCTAAACCCTTTTAAAAATACTAGAACCTTTCTTTACTTCCTGATACTCAGCAGAACTTTTCACTGCATAAATAGTCTGGTTCTTGCAACTGCTCTTAAAATCACCATGAGTTTATAGAGCATTTTCTTGGTGGTGTGATGGTGGTTTGTTTGGAGTTTGCTGGTTGAACACTGACATGACTCCTGTCTGCACAGGCAGCTGCCTGCCCTGCCTGTACTCTTGCTCTGTCCCCCATTCACTGAGAGCTGCAGCCATCACTGTGGGACTGCTCACCTGGGAGGGACACAGGCCTGTCCCTGCCTTACACAGCAGAGTTAAGGATGTTAGAAGAAGTTCCCTTTCAGTTTATTAGACTTCTCAGCTCTGTCTCCAACGCTTTTCCTCACTTAGAGAAAGCCCTGCGGACTCAGAGTAGAGTTGAGAGTGTTCTTGTGAAGACCTCCTGCCGCTGTGTGTGTTTGCAACGAGAGGGAGTGGGGCGGAGGTTAATGGTGAGATATCAGTGTGTTCAGTTGGGCCCATGAAGATGAAGCCACACTTGTGAGTGTGGGAGTTGGGGGTGGCCCACCGTATTGGCGAGGTCACTTAAAGCGCCAGTGCCTTGGAGATGAAGCCCATCTCTAACAGCAATGGGCGTCCTCACCTCTTGAGCTTCGGCATGCAGGTGTTAAGATGTCTAGGGAAGAAATCCTGTAGGAATCCACCTTCTAGAATCAGAGTATAGATCTCTGCAGATGGACTAAGGAATGGTTCAGGGTCCTGGACCCTGCATTTGTGCATTTCATGTGAGGGCAGTTTATTTCCATTGTCTTTCCTCTGAAGTTAATGAAGTTCTTGAATATTTAGCCTGTTCTAGCTGCACTAAGAGAGCATAGGGATTGTGTCCACCACGACTGGGGTGTTAAAGCAGAGCATTGACTCTTAGGGCAAAACATGATGGTGGCAGTGGGAGCAGAAAATAAAGGGAGAAGGTGACTTAGGGGCACAGTGCAGAGTGCACTGGGTTGTAGGGAAGGTCAGCCTACAGCCCTGCCCAAGCAGTCAAATCAGGTCACACAGTGGCAGCAAGTTGATTCTGCGGTCCCAATCCACCAGTGTTGAGATCATAGGTGTGTCAAGAGTCTCGCCATCAAGGTGTGATTAGAAACAGTGGTTCTGTCTGGGAGTCAGTCCATGCATGTCAGTTTGTACACCCCAGAAAGGAGTAACAGTGTCTGCTTGCATTTTGCTGAGGGCCTGGCTCTTCGCAAATACCATTTAATGATGTATTTGGGCTGCCCTGAAGGCCATGGGAAACCAGTGGTTACAGAGATGACTGTATTGCTTAGGGGGGCAAACTCCCAAGGTATAGGGACTAGCAGGTTGTATAAGGGAGAAAGAAGCTGGCTGGCTGGGGCCCAACGCTGATAGAACAAATGCTCCCCGGAAGGACAGCAGCCACTTCTCTGTTCCATGCCTGCCATGCTGAAGGCCCATCCAGGGTTGCCAGATTTTCTTCGTTTTCGAGAGAGGCCAAAGGTTTGTCAAATCTTTCAATTTTTAAGCATTGTCAACTTAGTGGGAAAAAAAATTGTAGGACAGAGACACATAAGCGGGCTGGTTGCAACAGGGGTGCTGCCAGTTACAAAGCCCTGTAACCCACACAAGTCTGGTTTCATAGGAGTTGCCCCTGATCCTTGGAATACCGTAGCTCAAGCCCTACTGCCCTGCGCTCCGCCTCCAGAACACAGCTGGCACCTCCACCAGTCCCAGCGTGTTAGTGCAGCTTCCCCACAACAGCTGCATTGAAAAGTCCTTCTTAGGCTTCCCGGACCTGTGCAAGAAGATTATACCTGTAAATCCCTGCAGCCAGCAGCCCAGGGAGGGGGAAGGGAAGGAAAAGAGGGGCGGGGTCTACGGAGAGGCGCCGGCCTCCTCCCTCCCCTCGCTGCCCCACCCAGCCGGCCCCTCCCCCAACGTCTTCCCTGGGCTGCCCTCAGAAAGCTATAGATAAAATGCTCTTCGCTGGTTGAGCCAACGAAGGCGGAGTTTTTCCGAAGATTTTTTAAAGTAATGAAGAGGAAGCACAAAGGAAAATAGATTCCTAGAAATAGGAGTGTTTACAGAGCTTGGTCCTCAGAACCCAAGGAGGCCACAACATGCTAAATAGCGGGACCGTGGGAATCCAGTGGGGGGAAGAGGGAGGGAACAGTGAATTTTCACTTGGGTAAGAAGAGTCGCAACAGTTTTAGGAGAGAGGGAACTCCGTGGTTAAAGGATATCCATGCTGGGGGATAAAGTGAGAGGGAGACAGCGGGAATCTTCGAATTCAGGGGATGAGTTATTCCCATTCTTAAAAGGAGCAATTGATAGTGGAAGGTTGGAGGGAGTCAAAGGATGAAGGCTCCCACCCCGGGAAAAGGGGACCATCACTGCAGGAGGGGGGGGGGGCTGAGTACGGGAAGCATATCTGGGACTCCCACGCGAGCAGAAGAAGGGGCAGCTTCTTAGCAATCCCTGTCCTGGGAAGGTTTGAAAGCAGTGAGCCGTAGTGACGCCGGAAAAAGAGGGAGCGGTTGCCATAGCGACGGGGAGCACATCTCTGAAATAAATAAATAAGTAGTCCCGGCTGCAGCAACCGCGCCCTCGAGGGACTCGAGCGCGGGGGAGGGGGCCCATGGGCCCGGGTCCCCGCAGCCCGCGCGTCCCGCCATTGGCAGAGCCGGGGAGGGTGGGTCACCCCCCGGTGAAGGGGGGGCGAATGGTACAGTCCTCCGCCCGCGCCCCCGCCGGGCCCGCAGCAAGCGAGCGGCGAGCCCAGCGCAGCCGCTGCAGCCGCAGGTAGAGGCAGGAGCTGAGCCGCGAAGCTGCGATGGAGGGAGTCAGCAGCCACCGGACCCTGTCCTACAGCCGCTGGAGCTACGACAGGTAGGGCGGGCGCCCGGAGAATGGGCCCCGCGGGGTGCTCCGGTGGGCGCCTCCGCGGCGCGCACTCCTCGGGGGAAGGGGCGGCCGGCAGGAGGGGCGGGCGAGAGTGCCTAGACCCCAGCGTGGACCCGGACCCTCGGGCACCCGGGACGCCGGCCCGAGAGCCCAGCGAGGGTGTGCGCTCACCTGCGGGGCAGAGCTATCGGAGGAGGGCACCAGGACACTGGGACAGGCGGACTGCTACCCACTTCCCACCCCACTCCCACCCCGGCTGCCCCGCGGCGGCGGCGGCGCTGGAACCGCGCGGAAGAGCGGGGAGGGCTGCGCGGCGGGTGGGCCAGGAGGGGCGCCCCTCGGCCCCAGGCCGCGGCCGCCTGGCACCGCCGCCCAGGTTCGCGCCCCGCAGGAACCTCGGCGCGCAGGACGGCTAGCTCCGGGCCGGGTGCCCCCGCTCGCCGCCGGGCCCTGAGGGTCGCTGCCTGCTGGGCGGAGCGGTAGGGCACTAGGCCTGCGCGGTCAGGGCGCGGGGAGAGGCACGGGCCGCCGCGGTGTTGCCAGGCTCCCTCCCGCCCGCAGGGACAGCGAGAGTCTGCGGGCGTGGGCGGTTTGGAGCCGCGCTCCCCACGCACTCATCCTGGAGGAACAAATCATTCTTCTGTTGAAACGAGAAAAATAAGGACACCAGAATGAGCTGGCCAGAAAGCGGGGTAGATTTATTCCGAGATTTTTGTCCTTTCTACCCTCTTTTGGTAGAAAGGTATCCCTCTTTTTAAAATGTAAAAATGAAACAGTGGTCATAGTAGATAGTAAATTTTGTTGTTTTTAAAGTTCGTAACCCCATGTCGATCTCCAGAATTCTGGAGTTAAATTTTCTGACCCCTGGCCCTAAATGGTGAGGCTGGAAGAGAAACTTCATTAACTGGGCTGCTGTCGCCTCCCTGAAGGGCTGCTTTCTGCCACTCTCCTACCCTTCGCTGCTAAAAATCTTCCTGCTTCTCTGACAGCCCTTGTCTTCCGAGATTCAGAGTAACAGGTGTCCCTCCTGCCCCAGGCTAATTCCCTAGAGGCCCTCTCACCGCTCATCTCTCTGCTCCCACAGCACCTTCCCCTCCTTCCTGGCGGTCTCTCAGCCTGTAAACCTATTCAGGTTCGTCCTGTCTCCCTCCTCAAGGTGGGTGCAACTGGCCCACCTCTTTCTTTGCTTTCATTGCCTTCTTGGGGGAAAAATAATGTCTGCGTCGCTTAATTGTTTTCTCCTCACCTTTGGTTGCATCATCCCAGCAATCTGCTTGCTGTCCACCTCTCAATTCCAGTGAACTTTCCCTTCTGAAAAGCAGTGCTCTCAATGGAGAGAAACTCTAAAATGATTAGAACATGAAGTAAAACCTTCCAGCTAGTGTTCAGATCCCAAATCACACATTCATTCACTTACTCAACAAACATGTATTGAGTGCCAACGTGTGTGCTGGGCCCTGAAGATAAGGAGATAAAAAGGCATTATCCCCACCCCACCCCACCCCACCCCTGCCCACCAGATGAGCTCACAGTCTCCATTTCTAGTAGAAATATGTGATAACATATGGCAAAGGTCTAATACATATATAGGAGGAAAATTTTTAATTGTGTTAATTCTATATAGTAACAAAACTTTTTTTTTGCACAAACGAACAAGCAAGCAAAAAAGAAGCAAGACTCTTGAATTAGGCAAACTGGATTCAAATCCTGACTCTACCTACTAACCTTGAACAATTTACCTTCAGTTTCTTCTGTAAAATGGGAAGTATTATGAATATTAAATGAGGTAATAAATATAAAGGGCTTAGCCTTCTGCCTGGGATGTAGTAATAGGTGATACCTATTGCTATTTTATTAATAAATATTGTAAATGTCTCTGGGAACCCTAGTTTTCCACAGTTTAGTTTGAAAGTCACTGTTTTCTTTTTTTAAGACCCCTAAATACATTTAGTGGAGGTTCTGTCCTCCAAACTCTTTTCTTTTCACACTAGCAACCTCAACACCTAGGGACCTGAGTAAAGAAACCAACTTCCCTGGCCCTTGTCCACACCAACTGAATCAGAATCTCCAGGTGTGGGACCCCTGGAACCAATATTTGTGTAAAATTTCCCAGATTATTCAGATACAGCCGGTTTAGCTATCCTCTGGAACCTTGGTCTCTACCACCCACCTCCATTTTCCAATTAGTACTTAGTTTTAAAAGCATTGGTATTGAGTTATTTTTTTTTAATTGCATGATCCTCAATAAAACTGTTAAAAATATTATACAAGCAGCACATGCATGTAATGCACGGGTGTTAAAAGTGATCCTTCTGCCCCCTTCCTCACTCCCACCCCTAGAAGTAAATTGCTGTTAATAGTTTACACTCTCCAACCCTGTTCTGACCATACCACATTTCTGAACTTGGGAAGCCACTCTCCTTCATGTCCCCATTGAAGCTGTGCAGTGTACAACCTGTTAATTTAAGTAGTTTTCTGCTTTGCTTCTGGGGCCATATATGTATCAGTTACCTATTGCTGTGTAACAAATCATTCCTAAATTTAATGGCTTAAAATAATAATTGTTTTGGTTAGCTCAAGATCCTGCAATCAGCAATCTGGGTTAGACGCAGCTGGGCAGTTTTTGTGGTCTGGGCCAGACTCAGTTTTTCCTGGCTGCACTTGCTCACTGACCTGCTGCCACAACTGAGAAAGCTAGCACATCTGGGGCCTCAGTCCACATGCTTTCACCTTCCAGCAGGCTAGCTCAGGTTTGTTGCTGGCAGAAGGTGTTCCTAGTCAGAGAGCAGAAGCTGCTAGTCTTGGTGAGGCCTAGGTTTGGAAAGTGTACAGTATCACTCTGCCACATTGTGTTGGTCAAAGTGAGTAGAAATGTCAGCCCACATTTAAGAGGCAGAGAATTAAGCTTCTCCTCTTGAATGGAGGAGCTGCAAAGTATTTATGGCCATTTTACAACCTACCAGAATATCTGGCCTACATTTCATGAATTGCTGACTCCTTTTGGTCCTCACTGTCCCAATGTGAGCACATGCCAAAGCTCTCCTCTCTTTTCGTTCTGTTCTGTTCCATTCTATTCTCAGCAACACCCTGGCGGCAGTTATCAACTCAGTGCTTTTAACATAGAAATCCAGATCATCAACCCAAATCTTTTTGCTGAGGTCTAACTTTCCATCTCTAAATGCTTGTGGAATCTCCATCTAGATATTCCACTAACACCCCTAACTCATCATGTTCAAAGTCAGACCCTTCACTGATAACTCTATTCAGCATCCTTCTAGCCAAATGAACCCCTGAAAACTTTGACAGTGACCTTGAACTCTCCAAGTCTAGTAATTTCATCTTTCTATTTTCATCACTACCGCTGATTGTTGTGAAGATAAAATGAAACATATATAAAATAATAGGTGTAAAATAAGTATGGCTGCCAAGGCCCTTGAAAGGATGAGAAACCCAGCAAGGAGCACTTCAGGCCGCAGGGCTCCTGCTGCAGGGAAAGGGGAGCTGTGTCTACGGCTGCTGCTGGTACAGCCCTGGGTGTCAGAACTCCCACTGGCTGCCCCTGGGACCTTGGTCTCAAACTGCTTGTTCCATGAAGTGAAACAAGGTGTTTTGCCACCAAAATGGTGTCCCATTTAAAAAAACATAACACTTGTGTCATTTTCTCCAAAAGGAAGCTCTTTTGATTTGCCATGTAAAACAACAAACAAATGAACCAAGTAAGTATCATCAAATCCATGTGTTTTCAACAGTTTGGTGCTTGGTTCACCATCTTGTCTCCACAAAGGTCCAGTCATTATCCCAAAGTTTCAGGGCCGTGTAAATGACTAAACTAGCACTCTTCACTCACAATTTCTGGACCCTCCCATTCTGCAGACTTCTCTTCAGTTACTCACAGGATAAATTCCTAGATGTTGACACCTGGAATGGCTTCATTTCTGGTATCGTGCACATGAACATCTTATTCCCTGGCCTCAGGCATCTCCCTCCTCCGGTGCTCCCACCACACTATAGAGTCATCCAGCGCTTCACCTTTGCATTTTCTCCTAGCCTGCCAGCCTTTTCCTGGCCTATCTTCTTCCTTCGCAGCCTGGACTACTGGGAGATTGTTTGAATTGCTCACTACCATCACTTTCTATTTCCTTGCATGTACTTGTACAACTCCAGCCCTACCTGGGTCAGTGTTCAAGCCTCCACCCCCTTTCTTATCATGGCACCAGAACACTATCACAGAAACTACACAGCCATGCCTGTGGCCACCACTGCCATGGTCTTCGTCTTCAGCTTGACCAGCCAGCCACACCACCTCTTAGTCTTTTTACTTCTCCCCCAGTAACTTCATTCTCACTCTCCACACCAGCTCTTCCAAAATTCACCACACTCAAGACCCCTCTTATATGACCCTTACTCCTCAGCCCATGCTCCAAGCAAATGATATTCCTCCTGATCCTTGGAGAACGATTGGTCACACTGGGCTTGATCTGTAACTTCCACTCCACTTCACTCAGTCCCTGCAGGGACTTTTTTGTTGTTTCCGATTCTTTGCTATTATGAACAATTCCAGGATAAACATCCTTGTGTACACAAACATTTCTCCTGATTTCTGTCTGGTTATTTGATTAGAAGAAACTCCTTGAAGAGGGGTCGTTAGTTTCAGATTTGGGTTATTGTTGCTGGATTATCTTCCAGAAGGAGTGAATTGATTTATATACCCATTGTCAGAGCTCTAACTGCTTTGGTTTATCACTGTGAGTTTGGCCTCTGAGACTTTGAGACTTAATTGCTCAGAACTTGGGTTTTGGAGTCAAAGTGCCTTGACTTGGAAGCCCAGCTCCCTCAATTATTGGTTATGTGACTTTAGACAAGTGCCTTAACCTTCACCTGTAGAAGATAACAAGAATAGTCCTTGCCTCCCTGGTGGGCCGTCCATTCACTATGTATTTATTGAGAGCCTCCTAAATGCCAAGCAATGCTTTCAATGCTGGTGCCAGAGCAGTGAACAAAACAAAGTTCCTGGCCCCATAGTTTTCACTGTCTAGTGGGGGAGCTAGATATCTATCTATCTATGTATCTATCTATGTATCTATCTATACACATCAGTGCTGTGACTTGTATAATATGGTAAGTGTAAAGAAGAAAATAAAGCGGCATAAAAAAAGAGTAAAATCTGTCTACATCAGTGTGGTCAGGGGAATGCTTTCTGATAAGGTGATATTTCAGCAGAGACCTGAAAGACACAAGGGAGTGAATCCTGTGGCTAACAGAAAAGAATGTTCTAGGGGAGAGGGACAGCAAGTAGAAAGGTCCTGAGGTAGGAGTATGCCTGCTGCACTGGAGAACAGCAAGGAGGCCGGTGTGTCCTTGTGCCTCTTTGTAATACTCCTTCCTGTTCCTCCCCTCAGGGACCCACTGATTGATGTGTTTGCGTGTCCTAGGATTTTATGCTCTTGGAATAATTCAGTATGTTATCTTTCTTTGTCTGGCTTTGTTCACGCAGCAGTTACTTTGAAGTGCTTCCATATTGCTGCATGAATCAGCAGGTCATGGCTTTGTACGGGCGAGTACATTCCATTATATGCAGATACCACAGTTTGCATATGTTGATAGACATATGGGTGGTTTTCACTTTGTAGCTGTTACAAATAAAACTTTTATGACTGTTCATGTACAAATTTTGTATAGACATATGTTTGTATTTCTCCCAGGCAAATACCTAGGAGTGGCTGGATCATATGATAGGTGTATATTTAACTAAAAAAAAAGAAACAGCACAACATTTCCACAGTGGTTGTACTGTTTTACATTTCCATGAGGAGTGTATGGGAGTTCCAGTTCCTCCACATCCTTGTGACAACTTGGTATGGTCCATATTTTTAATTTTAGCCATTCCAATATATATAATGTATATCACTGTGATTTTAATGTACATTTCCTTAATGACATGATATTGAGCATCTGTCACATGCGTATTTGCCACCCATATATCTTCTATGAGACAGTATCTGCTAAAATATTTTCTCCAGTTTTAAAATTGGGTTATTTGTTTCCTTATCATTGACTTTTGAGAGTTCTTTACATATTCTGGTTTCATGTCCTTTATCAGATATGTGACCTGCAAATATTTTCCCCAAGTCTGTAGCTTTCTTTTCATTCTCTTATATACTTTGAAGAGCAGTTTATACTTGTGATGCTGTCACAGAATTTATCATTTTGTTCTCTTATGGATTGTGCTTCTAGTAGCATGTCTAAGAAATCGTTGTCACCTCAGAGTGACAAAGGTTTTCTCCTAGGAATTTTCTAATTTAGGTTTACCATTTTAGGTCTGCACTCTATTTTGAGTTAAGTTTTGTAATATGGTATGAGGTTCATTTACTTAAGAAACGGATGTCTAAATGTTCCAGCACCATTTGTTGAAAGGACTTTTCTTTTTTTTATGTCTTTATCAAAAAACTATTGTCCTTATATTTATTTCAATACTCTCCATACTGTTCCATTGATCTATTTTTCTTTCTTGATGCCAACACTGCACTGTCTTACTATCACATTATAATAAGTTTTGAAATCAGGTAGTTTTGAACCTTCAACTTTATTCTTTTTTTTTTCCAAATCAGAATATCCATGTATTACTCCACACTTGGAAAGATTCCTTTCCAGTTACTGCAATATTTGTGGCCCTGCTCAGCACCAATCACCAACCCAGAATCAGGCTACTTGGCAAGTATATTTAAAAGATTGTTTGGTGAGTGAGGAGCCAGAACAAGATAAAAGGAACGATTTGTAGAGGATCCTTCACCCAAGCCCTGGAGTGTTGTTTTAGCTATTCTGGGTCCCTTTTCACATTAATTTTACAGTGAGATTTTCAAGTTCTCTGAAAACAAAACAAAATAAAAAGGCTGCTGGGATTGTGGTTAGGATTGTGTTGAGTCTATACATCAATTTGAGGACAGTTGATTCTTAGTATTTTTGGACATTCCAACCTGTGGATGTGATACATTTTTATGTTTCTTTAGATCTATTTAATTTCAGAAATATTTTATAGTTTTCAGAGTATGTCTTTCACCTATTTTGTAAGATTTTCCCCTGAGTATTGCATATTTCTCAATTGTATTGTAAATGGTATATTTTAAATTCAGTTTCCAGTTGTTCAGAAAAGCAATACAGCTTTTTAAATTATAAAATATATGTAACATAAAATTAACCATTTCAGTGGTTTCCAAGTGTATGATTCAGTGGCACCAATTACATTCACACTGTTGTGTCACCACCACCACTGTTTTCAAAACCTTTTCATCACCCCAAACCAAACCTGTGTATCATTAAGAACTAACTCCCCATTCACCCCCTTCCCTGCCTCTGTAACCCCTGATATATTTTCCACCTCTATGAATTTATCTATTCTAGATGTTGCATATAAATGGAATCATACCACATTTTTTCTTTTGTGCCTGGCTTATTCACATAGCATAATGTTTCCAAGGTTCATCTATGTTGTAGCATAGATGAGAACTTCATTCCTTTTTTTGAATGAATAATAGTCCATTATATGTATGTACCACACTATTTATCCATTTATCTGGTGATGAACACTTGGGTTGTTTCCACCTTTTGGCTTTGGGAAAATGCTTCAGTGAATACTAGCGTGCAAGTATCTCTTCCAGTATGTTAGAGCTCTTTTGGGTTTATACCTAGGAGTGGAATTGCTGGATCATATGGTAACTCTATGTTGAGCTTTTTGAAAATAGCCAAATTGCTTTTCACAGCGACCACACCATTTTACATTACCACCAGCAATGTATAAGGGTTCCCATTTCTCTCACCCTCACCAGCACCTGTTATTCTTCACTTTAAACTATTATTATTAGTATAGTCATCCTAGGATGTGTAAATTGGTGTCTTATTGTGGTTTTGATCTGCAGTTCCCTAATGACTAATGTTGAGCATGTTTTTATGTGTCTATTGAGCATTTGCATATCTTTTTGGAGAAAAGTCTATTAAAGTCTTTTTTGTTTATTTTTCCAACAGAGTTTTTATTGAAGCATAACTTACATATGAAAAAATGCCCAAGTCATAAGTGAAGGGTTTGATGAATTTTCACAAAATGAATACACTTACGTGTAATCAGAAATCTCCTTCTCACTACCCCTTGACACAAGGGTTACCGCCATCCTGACTTCCGTTAGGCTGACTTCTAATAGCAGAGATTAGTTTTGCTGGTTCTAACTTAAGGGTACTGGGTGTACTTTTGTGTCCTCCTTCTTGAGATGAACAGCCAATTCGCCGGCGCTTCTGCATGGAGTTACAGTGTGCTCATTCGCCTTGCTGTGTAGTATCCGCTATGGGAATGTACCACCATGCAGTCATTCCACTGTGAAGTGATGGACATTTGAGATGTTTCCAGGCTTTGGCTGTTGTTAATAGTTGATATTTTAATGCATGTCTTTTGGTTGATATTATTATTTTGGGATTTGCTTTCTTTCAGCTTTATCAAGGTATGATTGGTGCATAAGAAGTATACATATTTAAGGTGTACCATTTGATGTTTTGATATGTGTATACATTGTGACAAAATGACCACAGTTAAGCTAAATAACATATCCATCTTTTCACTTAGCTATAATTTTCTTTCTTTCCTTTTGTTTTTTTGTAGTGAGACCACTAAGATGTACCTTCTTAGCAAATTTCAAGGATGCAGTAGAGTATTGTCAGCTATAGTCCTCATGCTGCATACATTAGATCTCCAGAACTCATTTAACTTGCACAACTGAAGCTTTGTACCCTTGGGCCAACATCTCCCCATTTTCCCCTTCCCCTGAGTCTCTGGCAACCACTATTCTACTCTCTGTTTCTATGACTTAGACTAATTTTTATTCCACATATAGATGAAGTCATACAGTATGTGTCTTCCTGTGCCTGGCTTATTTCACTTAGCATAATGTTCTGCAGGTTCATCCATGTTGTCCCAAATTGCAGAAATTCCTTCCTTTTTTAAGGCTGAGTAATATTCCAGTGTATACCATCATCTACTGACATTTTCTCTATCCATTCATCCATTGATAGGCATCTAGGTTGCTTTAATATCTTTGCTTCTGTGAATAACACCGTAATGAACATGGGGACAGAGATACTACTTCAAGATCCTGACTTTATTTCCTTTGCGTATATACCCTGAAGTGGAATTGCTGGATCACATAGTAGTTCTGTTTTTGATCTTTTGAGGAACCCCCATATTGTCTTCCATAATGGCTATACCAACCTACATTCCCAGCAACAGTGTACAAAGGTTCACTCTCTTGATAATGTCCTTTGAGGCATGATAGTTTTTAATTTGAATGAAGTCAAATTTATCTATCTTTTCTTTTGTTCATGCTTTTCATGTCATATTTACAAATCCATTGCCAAATCCGTGGAAATGAGGATTTATCTCTGTTTCTTCTAAGTGGTTTTAGAGTTTATATTTAGGTCATTGATCCATTTTTAGTTAATTTCTGTATATGTTGATATGTAAGTCCAACTTCATTCTCTTACATGAAAAGACTATTCTTTACCCATTGAATGGACTTAGTTAGCACTCTTGTGAAAAATCAATTGGCTGTATCTTAAAAAAAATTTTTTTAATCAGTTGGCCATAGGTATATGGATTTACTTCTAGATTCTGTTCTATTCCGTTGGTCTGTGTCTATCCTTATGCCAGTACCTCACTATTATGATTACTGCAGTTTTGTAATAAGTTTTGAATAGGAGAGGGGGCAGAAAATATCTATGATGTGTATTAAACATGTCTGGGGTGGGGGGCTGGGGCTTCCCAAGAGGCTGGGTCACCGAGCTGGCACAAAGGGGACAGTAGAAAGAGCCTGAGCTTTGTTATTAGACAGACCTGGTTCAAATCCTGGTCCACTTCTAATGAGCTGTGTAATATGTAGCACAGTAAGGGAAAATCATTATTGTTCCAGTTGATTATAAAAATCATATCTGCCTGTGGTTAAAAAAAAAAACAAAGGCCAAACAGTTTAGAAGTGTTTCAAGTAGATAGTTACTTAATATTCTTTACTCTCAGTTTCTGCATCTATAAAACAGAGGTGATGATTCTCTTACAATGAAAAGTCATTGTGAGAATGAATGAAATAATGTTTGTGTACCCTTTCAGGTAGGCTGTGAATTAGCAGAAACAGACCACACGCATATCCACTATGGGACTGGGTGAAGTGCAGTTCCTAATTTAATTGGCTAGGAGCTTGTTGGTGACCAGGGACCACACTGGCCAGAGCCTCTAAGACTTTTCTTGTTGCAACTTCCTTCTGGCCTCCAGTTTCCCACACAGGGCAGGCAGTTACTGGTGATACTCTCTGCACAGGGAGGTTTCTGCCACATTGACAAAGTAGCCAAATTCTTATTGTAAAAGTAGCTCTTTTGTGGGTAAGGCTTACTTTACCATTCCCAGAGAATGTGACACTCACAAAACATGTGCTTCTGTTTTCAAAATTTATGCTCTCCAGTCACAAGGAAAAGGAAAAATCTCTCCTGATTCTTGAACCTAACAATGTGAGCAGAGCCACCTACTTCTGGTGGTGTT
This sequence comes from Smutsia gigantea, assembly GCA_032199065.1. Classification (NCBI taxonomy): domain Eukaryota; kingdom Metazoa; phylum Chordata; class Mammalia; order Pholidota; family Manidae; genus Smutsia; species Smutsia gigantea. Next base: position 136,226 of record JAVSCE010011738.1, on the reverse strand, counting down.
TGGGCTGAGATGGGAGAGGGTGCCAGCCAGTGTCTGGACATCACTGAACAATGACATTGTCTTCTGTTTCCTAGTGTTCCAGAAGGCTGTTCCTTCACAGAGTTTGAATCACTTACACAGTACATGCCTGACCTTGGGAAAGCTACTTAATTGCTGTGAACCTCTATTTTCTCATCTCTAAAATGACACATCATAGTGCCTATCTCACAGGGTTGTGAGGATTAAATGAGTTAATAAATATAAGTCTTTCTAAATGGACAGTGCTTGGCTGTTTATATTAAGTGTTAGCTGTCGTTATTATGACCTGGCACATAACAAGATTTCTCCATGATATCAGGACTTTTCTGTCCAGTGAAATCTGAAAGTTAGGCCATTCGTAGATACAGGTCCTGCCCCAAGGAGGAGCCCGGGAGGACAGTGGGCAGGAAAGTGGAGGAGGCTGAGATGGGTCAGGACTGCATCTGGGGCTGTCCAGGGATTGAAGGGGCATGGCTGATGAAGCCCCAGTAGGCACTAGTTGGGACCAGTTGGGGAGAAGGGCACAGTTGCAGGGCCGCTAGTCTAAGGATAACAAGGGTCAGATGGGGACTTGAGGGCCAGGGAACTTGACCAGTGCCTAAGGAATGGGTGACCAGATATAGCTTCCCTAAAAGGGATTGGGAGTTTAGCCCCACAGGAGAAGTCACACGTTGACCAAGACACTGAAACAGACCCATCTCTTAGGACTTGGGTCTGTGCCACAGCTGTTGAGAAACCACTGCAGAGGGCTCCATAGGGATGGGCCAGCCACCTGCCACCCCCTCTGCTACTGGGTCAGAATGTAGAGAACCTGGCAGGGACCAGTCTGCCCACTGGGCCGTGTAGGTTCCCAAGCAGTTTATTCTGAGATAAGGAAGTGATCGGCTCTTACTGTCTGTACCCTGGGTTTTATCAAGTATGGAGATGTGTTGGAAAGAGCCCTGTGAAGGGAGTCTAGGGCCCAGCATTTGATTCTAGTAACAAGTCACTTGCCTCTGGGCCCATTTTCCCTGGAAGTTGGATGGGCTGTGCTGGCTGACGAAGCACTCTTGTAGTTCTGGTGTTCTGTGAATGCAGGACACATGCTCTCGGGTGTGTTCTGTGACCAACAAGGCCAGGGTGGAGGGAAGAGAAGAGGGCAGGCTGCAGTGGAGGCCCTGGCCCTGGCAGTGCCCGACTAGGGACTGCTGCAGGGGAAGCTGTTGTGGCCACCGGAGCCATGCAGTTGAAGGCCCTGATTTGTTCCATGGCTGTTGGAGTGTAGTTCCTTTTCTTCTGATGGATTTCTAGTAGTACAGGTGCAGGAAGACTGGACTGGGTGGGGCAAAAGGGAGTGGGGGTATGGGGGCCAGTGGAGAAATAGCTGGAGGAGGGCCATGGGGGGCGAGGGGGGTCGTCTCCCATGCTGCTGGTGTGATTGGAGCTCAAGGGGGTTGGGGGCTGGGCGGAGGAGTCAGTCATGGAGGTGAGGCAAGGACTTCTCAAGTCCTTTGGGACTTGCCCAGACTGAGGTTTAAAGTCATTAAGCCGTGCAGTTATCCCAGGTAGGGTCACCAGATGCATTTAAGCAAAAGCAGAAAGACCCTGGAGCAGAAACATCATATCTGTGACCAAAGGTAGAAGGAAGGGCCAGTGTGCCCACAGCCTGAAGAACAACTGCTGAGCAGGGGCTCATGGGCACCTGTTAATATCTGACTCCTTCATTCTGGAAAATTCTATGCCTTGATGAAAGATAAATGCCAGCTTGAGACTGGGTCCTCCCTAGCCTGGGATGTGCTTGGGAGACATGTACACCTTTCTCTCCATCCTGAGCAGTATGTGATTCCTGAAGTCTGGCTCAGGTGTGCATTCCCAGTCAGCCCCCAGCTGAGGCCTTGGGCAGATATTTTGGTCTTCTGATACAGAAAGGACCCAGAAAGCCCTAGCTGTGGGGTGTGTGTTGGGGATTGGGGAGGCAGTATAAGGTGAGTGCCGGGCCAGGTTGTGGGGAAGTTAGCAGGTTTGAAGGGACAGCCAGCCCATGCTGTTTCTGGGGGAGGCAGATTTCTGCAGGTGAAGGATACTAGAAAAGTGTGCCAGCTCGCTGGAACCTAGTGTCAGAATGAGGGGCACAGAGTGCAGGTCAGCGGGATGGAGGCCCAGCGCCTGGGAAACCTTTGATGCCAAGGAGGGCCTGCAGGGTAATAGGGACCCAGGATTATCTTCTTACAAGGTCACATTCCTCAGCAAACACTTAATCCCAATCTGGCTCTGTCTCTGCCCTCACCAGCGCAGGAGCCCAACTAAACACCCCCCAGGAATGCTACAGTGCCCCTTGCGCAGGCCCTTCCCTCCACAGTCTGGTTTGCTGTGGGTGGGACAGTCTGGGTGCTGTTCCCTCCTTCCCATCACCAGGGGTCAGAGAGCAGATGCAGTGATGCGTTGGGCTCCTCTGGGAGAAAGTTTCTATGAATGTTTCTTAGTCACTTTAGTAAGCGTGTATGTGGGCTGTGAATGTGTTGTGCCACGCATGTGTGCATCACTGAGTGTATATTTAAAATTTGTGTAGCTTTGCTGCGGGGTGGGGACGGGGACGGAGACGGTGTGTGTGTGCACCACCAAGAGTGGCTATGTGGATGTGTGTGAGTGGTGTGTATTTGAGTAGATGGGTGTGCTGGAGACAACTGACTCTGTGGGGAGCGGGGGTGAGAGAGAGACCGCCAGCCCCCTCTTCCTCCCCTCCCTCTTTCGCCCAGAGCCTGGGGGGATTGGGGAGTGGGGGGAGCGCAGGCACACTGCCCCTTCCCCTGGCCCTGGACGAGGCGGGATTGATGCGGTAGGCTGGTCCGCTTGCCCGGGCAGTTTCTGTGCGGCTGGTGGGCTATGGGGAATGCTCGAGGACTAAGCAAGACCCCACGGAGAAGGAGGGGTCCCCCTATGGAGGGACTGAAAGGGACATGCGTGACCTTGGCAGTGAGCTGCCGGGCTGAGAAGCTTTCCCAGCCCGGTGCATCCCGAAGGAGTTGGGATCGGGGACCTTGCGTCCACCACGAGGGGCTCGGGGACAATCCGGGGCCGCATCAATGTTGGATGAGCCCGGGCTGCCTTCGCGTGGCCTCGATACCATCTTCCTCGGTCTCACTTTTAGTGTAACTGGAGAGCCCAGGGCCAGCCCGAGCCTGCGACTCGCGATCTTCTCGCGACGGCGCCACCTGCGGGCATCGGAGCTGGGGTGGGGAGCCTGCTGCAGGCTCCTGCGGAGTGTGCCGGGACCGGGTCGGGGCGGCTGGGCCCGGCCTTCCAGCGCGGGGATCGGTTCCGTCCTGGCCTCTCCTAGGCTCCTGGGTCCCGGTGCCGGGTTACACGTCCATCCCCCTCGGGCCACCTCGTCCTCCTCGGGGTGTCATCTGTCCAGCGGAGTGTCCTTGGAGCAGTTCAGTCCCTTCCCCCCCGCCAGGCTTTGGGGGTTTCCTGCTCGGGGACGGGCTGGAGGGGCACCGGGTAGCCGGAGAGAGCTCCCCCAGGGGAAGGAAGGGGAGTTGCCGCAGCTGCGCAGAATCTCCCATTGCCGGTGAGTGTCGCGCCCGAGTGTAGGGGAAAAGGAGAGGCGGGCAGCAGAAAGATCTGGGTCTCCGCTGGCCAAACTTCTCACCACGCTGACCTTTCCGACTACAGCCCCTGCACCCGATGCCTGCGGCCCCTCCCCCAGCCTCATCCTGGGAGACTGGTGGGCGAAGTGACTGGTGGTCCCTTGGGCATCTAGTGCTAGTTGGCAGTGGTTGGGCGGTGGCCTGGGTGGCGGGCCAGGGACGGCCGCTCTGGCGGGCAGTGAGTTTGGGCTGGATGGGCAGACTCGTGAGCGGGCTGGCAGCTTGTGTGTGTAAATAGTTCAATGGAACACAGGCAGCCTATTTGGTTACATGTTGTCTATAGCTGCTTTCACCCTAGGACCTGAGTTGAGTACAGCTCAGCTTGCAAGCCTTAAATATTTACTATCTGGACATTTAAGAAAATGTTTGCCCACCTCTCCCAGATATTCTCCAAGGCTTGCTCCCCTTTTCCACACACGGATCCATTTTCTTCTTCCCCCAACACCTGGTCACCTTCCCACCCACCTTCCTCTGCATCCCCAGACGTATGGCTCCCCCCAAGGTGGAGTGCTCTTCACAGCTGGGGACGTACTTTGGGGCCACTTACCTCAAATCTCATCACTCCTGCTTCTCTGGTGAAAAAGGAAAATGACTGGGGGCAACAGGCATTCCTGAATCCAATAAGAGATCAGAGCTGAGGGTTGAGCCCCACTGCAGCAAACCCTTGCCCGACCCCAAGCTGAAAGTGAGCCCCTTCCAGGGCCACAGGAATATGGGGACTGAGCTGATGGTGAGCACAGCTTCTCTGGGACCCCCAAGTCTGGCAGATCAAGCCAGTTCTGGATGTGGGCTGTCACCTCTCCCTGTGGGCCAGACCAGGAGCAGGTGGCAGCTGAGGTCCCAGTGGAGTAGTGGGGAGACACTGCTGAGTGAGCAGGTAATTATAAGGCATCATTATGACCTGGAGGGGGCTGGGGAGCTGGCGAGCTTAGAGGCAGGGCTCCTCCCCTGCCTGATGCCCTACAGCTTCCAGACCCTGGGGCCCGTTATGCCCTCTTTCCTCCAAGCTTTAAGCCATTGTGAACAAAACTAAACCCCTTTCCTTGGTTCCTCTTTGCACAGCTGAGTGCAGGGGTGGTGCATTTCAGGTGAAGGACAGGAGCAGAAGGAAACCCCAGGGACTGAAGACAGTTGCATTCCTACTATGCGGTCACTAGGTGGCACCCTCGAGATGTCAACTCACTCTTCGCGTGCGGACACTGTTCACTGGTCCAGTTCCAGCCTGAAAGGTTGTGGTCTAAACATTCTGCACCCCACCAGACCTGGCCAGCGCTGTCTGCCCACCAAGGCAGCTCATGGGCTCCTCCAGACTCTGTACTTCAGGGCATTTTTACGTTAGAGTTGGAAGGGGCTGTCAGTGATTACCAGCAGTTGTAATGATCTGGGGTTACCTGCCTACTTCTCCCTGCCCCACAAGGCTCCTGGAGGGCTGGGACTGTCTTATTTCCCTCTGGGCCACAGCGCCTGGTCCAGTGGAGTGGGCGTTTGGTGGTGAATTCTGTGCAAACAGGAGAGAGTGTTGCCAGTCTAGTGAATGCTGGGATGCCAGAGGGAAGGACACAGGCTTGAGTGTACCCTGGGAGGTGAACTGGTTCAGAGACAGGAGAAGCCTTTCCCCTTCTGGCCTGGTTCTGGGTGGGGCCAGCACTCTAGGACACCTCTAGACAGCGTGAGAGGTGCCAGGGGGACACAGGCTAGGGCCTGAGAATGCTGCTGGTTTCCAGGGAGTTTCCAGGCACACAGAGCCTTGTCTGCACCGGGGAGCAAGCCCGTGCTCATCAGGGACAGAGAAGGGGGCTGGGATGGGCTCTAGCACCTGTGGTGGCCTTGCCCCTCTCACCCAGCCCCAGCTCAGGCCACTCCAAGAGCTTTCCCGTCTAACAGGGAACAACTGTGTGGCTCTCCCAGGGTCCCAGACAGAGGCTTGGAGGACTGCATCTGTGTTGGGGAAAACAGCCACCCCTCCCCATTCCCCAGTAATTGCTTCTGACAGCTAGGGACAGTATCAGTGAGGGAGCTCGCCCGCCCAAGGGGGGATGGACAGTGCCAGTGATGTCTGAGCCCTGGATTCTGCTTAGAGGCTGTGGGTGATGGGTGGGCGCCACTCCCCCACTGCAGATCCTGGGAGGCAGGGCGGGAATCCTACTGACTGTGTCCCATTGAGTCAGTGGAGGCCAGGCCAGCTTGTGCTATGGGCATGACCTTGGGAATGGGCCCCTTGCAGAATCCTCCCCCTGGGGGGCTAATATTGACATGCAGGTGCCATTTCCCTGCCTGGAACAGACTTCAGAATAAGACTGGCATTGCTAACTGGGGTAATTACTGGTTTGGGCTCGATTTCCATTCAAAACAGTAATCCCAGCCTGAGCTGGGTGTCAGATCTGAAGGTTGATTATTAGTAACATGTATCAACAGCTTCTCTCAGCTTCAGGCAATTACAGCTAATCTGCCATTTCTGCTCCCAGTCGTGCAAAACTGCCAGCCTCTTCCCTGCCCGCCCCCTCCCTTTCCTTCCTTTGTCTCCCCTCCCCTCCCCTTAGCAGCCAGCCTGAGGAAAGGCAGGAGATGGGAGCCACCTCCTGATTCACTGTCACCCGTAAGTGGGGACCCACGTGCATGCTAGGCGCCTGTGCTCCCCAACAGCAATGCATGCTGCAGAGTCTTGTGAAATCCGGATCACAAGAACAGAGGAATCCCTGCAGCTGACAGACATGAGTCCATGACTCCCAGATCCTTGTCATGAGAGTCTATCATGTCCCTTAGTCTGTTCTCCCCTCCAGGCCTGGGTCTCAGATGAGGCAAATGGAGCATTTACCTCAGGTAGAGAACTTAAGGGGCCGCTGAAAAGTTCAATAATCAATATTTCAAAGCAGTACTTTTTAAACATCAAAATTAATGCAAAAACACCCATAATGAACAAAGTCAAAGTGTTACTAAAGAGGGGTTCCAACCTTGATTGCAGGACTTGGCCTCCCTTACTGTACCCGAATTTCAGTGGGGAGGACCCTGTCTTCGTTTAAAATTTTGATGTTTTGCTTATCGAGAATGTTTTTGCATTCATTTTGATTTAAATGTTATTTATCTTGATCTCTGAGTTTTTTGGCACCTCCTTAAATTTTGTGCCTCAAGGGAGTGCCTCATTCAGCTCGAGCGGGCCTGGCCCTGCTCCCCTGGCCTCCTCTTGGGCCCTACACCCCCGCTCCCTTCTGCTCTCACTGTGGAGGGGAGCTCAGCTTGTCTCTGAGCTGGGGCCCGCACTCTGGGCCGGCCTTCCTGGTGCCCATTCTCCACTCCCTCCCGCTGGACCTGCTTTAGCCTTCAGACACCTTCTGCAGGGCCCGCAGGTTGCCATGGTAACTGCCATGGTCCTGGGAGGACTGAACAGGCTGGTCCTGCTCCGCTCCTATAGGCATGTCCGGCCAGGGATGGACAAATGCAAGCGTGCCTGATGGAGTCCCTGCTGCACGAATGTCAGACGAAGCCAGAACATCCCTGGATGTGTATGGGAAAGGAGACTTTCTACCTGAGTCCCTTCTGGGGAGAGGACAGCATGTGGCTAAAGGAAGACTGTAGTGATGTGTTTGTGACAGGGAGGTGAAATGCTGAGGAAGCCGGGGTGCTGGCTAACCAGCCCCCTGCAGAGCGGAGGTCTGATTCACCGCAGGGCTTCTATTTTGCTGAGCAGGGTCGGTAAGCTGAGGCACACCCTGCTCCAAAGAGTGATGCCCTTCCCTCAGGCTGTACTCAGCTTGCGTCAGGGTCAAACACACATTTCAGAAAGCTGTTGAATGGGTGTCCATGAGGCCAATGGTACCCGGGATTTGAGGCTTTCTCATGTCAAGGTCCAGGCCTCAGCCACTTGGTCACTCAGTGTCCCGATGCAGTCACAGCGGGAGGCCCCAGGTCTCGGGGATGCATCAGAAGCACTTCTGCCCTTACTGGTCTGCGCCCTGACCTCCCTTCTGAGGCTTCCAGAGCGTCATGGGGCTGACATACCCTCCGGTCCCCCAGTCTGGCTGTAGGCCATCCAATGCCTGCTCCGCCACTTGGTGGGCGAGTCACTTCCCCTCTGAGCCTCCGTTTCCTCTTCTGTGAGGAGTTGGTCATGTGCCCTCCCCGGAGGGTGTGCTCACACTGAAAGAGCTCACATATGTAAAAGTGCTCTGAGGTTGCAAAGGGCTGCGCCCACTGAAGAGTCCAGTCCCATGGGCCCTGGGGGACAGAGCTAGAACCAAAGGGAGGCGTGTTTTCGCTGGAAGCCGAGAAGAAATACTGACTGTAGAGGTGAAGGGACCACCCTGGAAAGAGCACCCAGATGCTAGGAACGAGCACACAGAGGTCTCATCATCACCTGTGGATGAGCTTAGTCTCCAGGTACGCCTGCCCCTGGCAAGGGTCACCCTGAGGGATGCAGACTCTCCAACCCTGAAGTTCTGCGATTCATCTGTGTGTCCTTTCCCAGTCCTCCCCCAGGCTGTCATGCAGCCAGGCCCCAGCTTCGAGGTGAGATTGGACCTCCTTGGAGGAAACTGGCTTCACCTGCAGACAATATGGCCTTTTCCTGCTGCATATTCCCTGATTTAATGTATGGGCAATGTATACACCTAAGAGCTTGGGCAGGAGGGGACCAGGGAGGACACTGTGCTTGAGAAGATGCTGAGCTGAGCATCTGCTTTGAGATGCCCTTTGACTCTGACTAGAAAGTTCCATTCCCCTGGCAGCAGGACAGAAGACATCTGGTAGAGAGTTTATGAGCTGAAGGGATGAGATCTCCAGTTCCAGGTGGGCACCCACGCACACTTCCCCCAACTCGAAGCTGCTGCACATAGGCTGTGCGCCCGGGCCCTTGGTGCAGACTTGCCCGAGCTGGCTTGCTCCTTGAGGTACATGTCGAAGTGGAGAGACACCAGACTGCGAGCCGGGAGACCTGGCCCTGAGCCTTCCTCCCTCGGAGCCAGATTTTCCCATCTGTGACGGGGTGTCAGGGTGAGATGCCCTCCTCAGCCAACAGTCTGGGATTTTCCTGTTTTCTAGGGGCCATGACAGTTGACAGAATGGGCTCATTTGTCCTGTCCTCCCTGGCTGCTTACAGGCTCTCTGTGAGTCTTCATCTATCTGCTTGGCAAACCTAATACATTTGAAATGGAATATCAAAGATCCCAATTATTGTTCTAAATGCTCATTGAAAATCTGGGTATAATTTTGATAAGAGCATGGCCAAGGATGGGCCAGAAAGGCAAAGCAGTGGGGCTGGAGATAAGGAAGGGCGAGGCCGAGGTGACATGTTCCAAGAGAGTGAGCCCTGGGTCATGGATGAAGCCAGAGGGGTTGGCAGGATGTGGGCAGAGTACAGCAGCTTAGACTCGGACCTGAGGCAGTGGGGAGCCTCTGAAGGGTAAAGCAGGTCAGGAGGCATGATGAGACTTGCATGTAGAACACACACTCTGGTGCCAGTTGGAAAATGGATTTGAGAGGAGCAAGCTGGAGGCAGGCGCCCTGCTGATGCCAAGATCCAGGCAACGGACAGGGAGGCCCTACTGAGGATGTGAGTCTGGCGTGGGCTTGAGAGATGCCTGGTAGGTAACACCCAAAGGGCTTGATGACTGTGTTGGCAGAGGAAGGCGGACAGGGGAAAGCCGGAGCCGTGATGGTGCCTCGGGGGCCGGACGTGTCCCACAGAGACCGAATATATAGATGAATTCTCAAGACTCACGGGGAGGTTCAAGCTGCACCCCTGAGGGTGAGGTGCTGTGAGACGCCCAGGGGGTGTGGTCAGACAGTGGGCAGATGGAGGGGTCTAGAGATGAGGAGAGGATGGGCCCGCGGTGCAGGTGCGGATGTTCCCGATGTAAGGGTTGCAGGAGGTGAAGCCCTGCAAGGGGTAAGAGCTTTAGGCGAGTGAGAGGACACAGACAAGTGTCCCAGATCCCCCATCAGTGCCTCAAAGGCACAATGTGTGTGTCCCCCAGCGCAGAAGCCTGATCGCGACCCCCGGCACGGGGCTGGCAGCAGCGAATGTGCCCTCTGGCTGTGGTTGCTCCAGCTGGGGTCTTTGTCCCCAGTGCACCTGGCTCGGCCTGGGTTGCTATAATAAGTCCAGATGCAGGGCTACAGACTCTCTCTCTGTTGCCATGGAAACGAGCAGGTGTGTGTCCCTGAGTGGCATAGGCACTGAGGCCTTGGGTTCTCTCCAGTTCTGGTCCTGCAGGGCTTGTGAGAGGTCTGTAACCAGCAGAGAGGGTGTGTGTGTCCTCATGAACCAGATGGTGGTCGTTAGTCTGACCGTTGCCACGGTGATGGAGGACGCCACCCAGGGTGGCTGTGCTAGCTTCAGTGACACAAAGAACTGCAACGGGCTCCAGGTGTTTGTGTGCGGCCCGGAGCAGGACCAGCCCCCAAGCCCACCCCATCCTCGGGCCGCCATGGGAGCCGGGACCCCTGTGCTTTCTTCTTGGGTTTGCACCATTTTGCCGAGACAGGGATTGTGTTCCCAGGAGGCACTCCGCCGCCCATGGGATCCCAGCCTTCAAAGCAACACAGGAAACCTGGGCCCCTGAAGCATGGCCACCAAAGAGATGGGTAAGCACTCGACACCCCCGCCTTTAGCCCACGGACCCCACCCGTGTCCACTGCACCCATCGCCCTCATTGATTCCACCTCTTTGCAGTTCCAAGGCCTTCCCTTCCCCTTCACCACATGGGGTCCCACAGCCTGTCCCGCCCAAAGCCTCAGGCTCTAGACAGGTGGCAGGGAGGCATCGCTCCCTGGCCTGCCGTGGACCTCAGGGGCCTCCTCCACCACCTTTGGCAGCTCCACGCTCCTGCCCTCTGCCTCTTCTGGTGTCTTCCTCCTTCCAGCCTCCACCCCACCCCCGTGCTTCCTTCTCGCAGCTCTGGTCCTTGCTGCCCTCATTCTGGGCTGCCCGCCTGCTCCACAGCCCCAGAGCGGTGCCCCATGGAAGTCCCTCCACCCTGATCCCACTTAACTCCCCTCTGACGCAGCTGACACCAGTCCCTGAAGGGGTCCTAGAGTGACCATGGTCTGGCCAGGCAAGGGTCAGGAGTGGTGAGCAGAGGCAACAAGGGCGTGGAGTCACCCCTTCTTTTCCTCCTCAGGAGAACCACCTGGAGGAAGTACTGGAAGGAAGGAAGGGAGATCGCCCGGTGAGCCGGCAGGGGAGGAGGGGGCGCTGCCTGGGAAAGGGCCATCTAGACCGCGCAGGGAGGTGGTGGGGAGCATGTGGGCTTCTCCGTGGCCGTGGACCCATGTGTGCTGGGGGTATGTGTGAAGGTCCAGGGGAGGGTGTGACCCTCGGCAAAGGCCACACTCACTGTGGCCTTGGTTTGTCCCCTGTGGAGCCCACTGTGGTCCTTCTGCCCTGACTCCAGGCAGGTGCTGCTGGGAAGGCCCCGGACCGCCCACTCCCAGCTGTCCTGGGCCTCTTGGTCAGGCTTTCACAGACAGGAGATGCCCTCAGGCCATGGCCCAGGGCCTTCTGCAAATACCCAAACCTTCCTACTGCCTTTATCAGGCCGCCATCTCCGGCCTGTTGCCAGTCAGGAGATGAGCTTTTCCAGGACTCCTGGCCGGAACATTTGGTCTTTATGTCAGGAGCTCTAGGATGTATTTTTTAGCCCAAAGGGTGGGAAGAAACAGCTGCTCTGTGACTGAGGAGAGTCAGCTCTGTGTGCAGATGAGGCGAGATGATGGGATCCCCTCACCAGCATGGCTGAGGGTCCCTGTCACCTGAGGAATCTACCTGGCCTTCCAGGGACCAGGCCAGAGAAATAGGGGGCATCTGGACTCTGGTTTCCCACCCTCACAGAGGGTGGTCCTGGGTGTCTGATGGGGTCTGTGATGATGGTGTCCTAATAGGGAAGCTCTGTGGAGAGCTAGGGTCTCAGGTCTGGCCCCGTGGCTGGATGGCCAGGGGCACTGTTACTTCTTTTTGACGCACAGCCTCAAACCAAGCTGATGTTTTAGACTAATGAGAATCTCATAAAGAGAAAGATGAGGGGCATGGGTGTAGTGGCGTGTCCCTTGAGCTTTCTTCAGCCTCTCTTGGGAAGGAGAAGGAGGTGCGGAGCATAAGGCCTGAGCTGCAGGGGACCACTGTGCCGTCTGACTCGGAGGCTCGAGGACTTGAGCTCACTTGCCGGCGACAGCTGGTGCCCCCTGAGCGGCAGGAGCTGATGATCTTCCCACACTCACCGCCCATGGACTGTCAGAGCCGCAAGAGTCTTTGAGGTCCCCTTGTTTAACAGACAAACTGAGGCCTCAGGGCAGGGTCACACTGCAAGTTCATGGCAGAGTCAGGACTAGAACCCAGGCCTTTTGTCTACACTGCAGGCCAGGGAGCCAGCCTTGCTGTGTGGGAGTCAAGGAGCATGTGGGAGGGAGTGGTCCTTCGGTTATGACCTTGCCTCCTGTGAACGGAGGTCCTGAGCATACCGTGGACTACGTATCTACAGCTGATGGCTGGCTGGCAGGGACTCTTGTCAAACGGCTTTCTGGGATGACTCATTTCTGCGATCCTTTGCCTCTCCACTTTACCCAGGGCCACACTCCTTTGGCTCGCCCATGTTGAAGGGCTCTGCCAGCATCTCTTAAAAACTGCATAATTCAAGGTGTCTACAAGTATGTCATTTCACCAGTAGTGACCAGTCCTCTATGGGCACACAAGGCTGGAAGTAGTTGGACAAGGGAGGTGGGAAGCCTCCAGGTTGAGGGCTCAGTTATAGGGACATATCCCCATAGGTTGGGAATAGTCATAATTAGTGGCAAAGTCAGATGGTCCAGCCCTGTAGGGACACAGCCAGAGCAAAAGAATCTTGTCTCAGCATTTTTATCCTAGGTTCTACCATCAGACCAGGAGCTTCCATGTCCATAAGGACAGTTCCTCCATAACCTGGCCTTTGAGTTTCTTGTCTGCAGCTCACTGAATGTCACCTCTACTTCAGCTACCCATTACTGTGACCTTGTCATCATTTGAAACTGTTCTACCTCTAAAGTCTTAACTTCTGTGTCTCCCTTGCCTCCACTGTGCCTGTTCATAGAGGTCTTCAGACTCCTGCCTCCTAGTTTTTCTCTTCACTCTGAATCTACTCTTGTCCCTGTCCACTCTGGCCCCTATGGCCTGTTACTTCCGCTGCTCCTGTTATTCACCACCTGGCTCCTCAGTCTCCCATCCCACCCCTAGAACATGGTAACTGCCCACCTTCTCTAGTTCTGGCTAACAGGCCTGGGGTGGTGGGGTGAGCTGGGAATTCTTTCATGAATTGACACTAGTTCAGGTTCAGGGTCCACAGCTTCAGCTGAGCCCCAGCAGTGCCCAGCAGTCCTGCTACCCAGGCATACGCCGATTCTCCCACACTCTTTCAACACTCTTACATAACCCACTTTTCTACACCACAGCTTCTTCACTCATTCCCAGCAGCCGAACCAGACTCTCTTCATAAAGAAAAGAAAACAAAACTCATCAGGAGGGAATGTCTTTAACCTCTGCCCTGAGCTCCAAGCTCACCTGCACCCATGCCTGCCCGTGCCTCCAGCCCCTAGAGATACGTGCGCCTCTTCAGGTGAACCTCTCCTCCAGATACCCGGTAACTCTCCCCCCAAACCCTTCCCAAGTACCTCCTTCTGTTGCTTATTCCTTCTCTTGTGTCTTCCCTGTACCCACTCTCCTGGCTGCTTCAGTGTGACAAATTTGACTTTTTAATTGAAGTTTTCATTTAAATTTAATATAAATTAGACCATTTACATTTAGTGTTCTTATCAATCTGGTTAAGTTTAAATCTATCATCTTGCCGTTAGTTTTCTATTTGTCCCTCTCGTTCTTTGTTCCTTTTTTCTTCTTTTCTTGCTTTCTTTGAGGTTGAGTGTTTTGTATGATTCTATTTTATCTCCATTCTTAGCTTCTTGTAACTCTTCTTTTGTTTAGGTTTTTGTTTGTTTTTCTTAGCGATTGCTCTAGGGTTTACAGTGTGCATCTTCAACTTACCACAGCCTACCTTAAAATAGTATTACACCACTTAAGAATATCATAAGGATCTTAACAACAGTATATTTCCATTCCCCCTTCTTGTCTTTTGAGCTATAATTGTCATGCACTTTGCTCTTACAGATTATAATACATTATTTTTTGCTTTAAACAACTATCTTTCTTAAAAAAATAACACTTTTACTGGAAGACAATTCTTCACTGTGAACTTAGTATACACCTACTTATATCACTTACTTATAGTATACAATGCAACACATTTTCATTACCTACCCCACTAAAAAACCCATGCCCATTAGCAGTCATACCCAGCCCTAGGCAACTGCTATTTTACTTTTCTCTCTATAGATTTGCCTATTGTGGACATTTCATATTAATGGAATCACATAATATGTGGTCTTTTGTGACTGGTTTCTTTCTTTAGCATGTTTTCAAGGCTCATCCATGTTGTAGCAGGTCTCAATATTTCATTTCTTTTCATTGCTAAATAATATTCCATTGTATGGATATGCCATTTTTGTTTATCTATTCATCAGTTGATGGACATTTGGGTTGTTTCCACTTTTTAGCTATTATAAATGATGCTGCTATGAACACTGTGGACCTGTTTCATTCCTTTTGGGTGTGTATACCTAGGAGTAGAACTTCTGGGGAACTCCATGTTCAAGTTTTTGAGGAGCTGCCAGGCTGTTTTCTAACGTGGCTGCACCATTTCACATTCCCATCAGCAATGTATAATGGTTCTCATTTCTCCACATCCTTGACAATATATGCTTTATCTGTGGTTTTGATTATAACTATCCTATTGTGAAGTGATATCTCATTGTGGTATTGACTTACATTTCCCTGATGACTAATAATGACTAATGATGTGCCTATAGGCCATTTGTATATCTTCTTCTTAAAAATGTCTACTCAAATCCTTCGCCCATTTTTTAAATGGATTATTGTCTTTCTATTATTGAGCTGTAAGCATTCTTTATGTATTCTGGATACAAGTTCATTATCATCTAATGATTTGCAAATATTTTATCCCATTCTGTCAGTTGTCTTTTCATTTTTTTGATGGTGTTCTTTGCAATACAAAAGTTTTAAATTTTGATGAAGTCTAATTTATCTATTCATTCTTTTGTTGCTTATGCTTTTGGTGTCCTAAGAAATCATGGCTTAATCCAAGGACACAAAGATTTATGATTATGTTTTCTTCTAAGAGTTTTATAGTTTTGGCTCTTACATTTAGGCCTTTGATTCATTCTGAGTTAATTTATAGGGGGTCCCAAGTCATTCTCATTTTGGATATTCAGTTGTCTCAGCACCGTTTGCTGAAAAAAAAACTATTCTTTCACCTACTAAATAGTCTTGACACCCTTGTCAAAGATCAGTTGACTGTAAATGTGAGTTTATTTCTAGACTCTTGAATTCTACTGCATTGATTCATGCGTCTGTCCTTATACCAATACCACACTGTCTTAATTACTATAGCTTTGTTGTAAGTTTTTGAAGTCAGGAAGTGTGAGCTCTCCAAATTTTTTTTTCAATACTTTTGGTTATTCATTTCTATATGAATTTTTGGATTAGCTTGTCAGTTTCTGCAAAGAAACCAGCCAGTATTCTGATGGAGATTGTGTTGAATCTGTAAATCATTTGGAGGAGTATTACCATCTTAACAATATTTATCTTCTGATCCAGAAACATAGGACGTCTTTTTATTTATTTAGGTCTTCTTTAATTTATTTCGAAGAAGTTTGTAGTTTCCAATGGACAGTCTTGCACTTCTTTTTTTAAAAAATACATTCTTAAGTACTGTATCTTTTTGATGCTCTGGTAAATTGAATTGTTTTCTTAATTTCATCTTTGTATTGCTCACTGCAGGTGTATAGAAATATAGCTGATTTTGTGTCCTGCAAGCTTCCTGAACTTGTTTATTAGTTTTAATAGTTTTTTAGTGGATACCTTAGATTTTCTTTATATGAAATCATGTCATCTTTGAATAGAGATAGTTCTACTTCGTCCTTTCTAATCTGGATTTTTTTTTATTTCATTTTCTTGTCTAATTATCTTGGCTAGAAGTACAATGTTAAGTAGATCTGTCACGAGTGAGCATCCATGTTTTGATCTTAGGGAGAATACATTCAGTCTTTAACTTTTAAGTATGACGCTAGTTTTGTTTTTTTCATAGATGCTCCTCCAAATGATTTCATAGATCAGGTTGAGGAAATGATTTGCTGAATGATTATTTTCATGAAGGGATGTTGAATTTTTTTCAGATGCTTTTTCTGCATCTATAGAGATGATTATGTGTGGCTTTTGTCCTTTATTCTATTGATATTGTGTATCACATTAGATTTTTGGATAAGTCAACTTTGCATCTCTGGAATAAATCCTACTTGGTCAAGATGTATAATCCTTTTTATATGTTGCTGGTTGAATTCAGTTTGTTCTTTTTTTAATTTTTTATTTTGCTTTTATTAATATACAATTACATGTGCAACATTATGGTTACTAGACTCCCCCTATTATCAAGTCCCCACCACATACCCCATTGCAGTCACTGTCCATCAGCGTAGAAGGATGTTATAGAATCACTACTTCTCTTCTCTGTGTTATACTGCCTTCCCCGTATCCCCCACCCCACCCCCACCCCCGCTACATTATGTGTGCTAATTGTAATAGCCCTTTTTTCCCCTTATCCCTCCCTACCCACCCACCCATCTTCCTTTGTTAGTTTTTTTAATGAGAAAAAAATATTTCACATGTACCTAAATATTTACCCTATCCAATGCTCTTCATATGTATATTCAAATTATCATCTAGTATCATTTCCCTTTCCCTGGAGGATTTATTTTAACATTTCTTATAGTGCTGATCTACTGGTGATAAAATCTCTTAATTTTGTTTGCAGGAAACAGTCTTTATTTTGCTTTAATGTTTGAAAGATACTTTGGCCAGAAATAGAATTAAAATTGGCAGGGTTTCTTCCTTTCAGTACTGTAAAGAAGCTGCTCCACTGTCTTCCAGCTGATATTCTCTCTGATGAGAGGTGTGCTGCCATTCTGTCCTCTGCCCCTGTTTGCATTGTCCACTTCCATGCTCTTTTCTGGCGGCCTTTAAGATTTTTTCTTTATCACTGGTTTTCAAACAACAGTTTGATTATGTAGTATCTTGGTGTAGTTTTCTTCATATTTCTTCTGCTTGAGGTCTTTTGAGGTGGTTAGATTTGTGGAGTTTTAGTTTTCATCAAATTTGAAAGATTTGGGGCATTATTTTTTCAAATACTTTTTTCTTCCTCTCCACTTCCTTTTTGGTCCTGGAACTCCAATTACTTGTATGTTAGACTGCTTGATATTGTTCCCCAGTTCACTGATACTTTGGGTTTTCCTTTTCAGTTTCTTTTTCTCTCGAGTTTTGTTTTAGCAATATTTCTATTGCTATGTCCTTGAATTCATCATCTTTTCTCCTGGAGTGTCTAATTCTATGCCGTGTATTTTTTTGCTTTAGATATTGTTTTTCATCACTAGAAGGTTGATTTGAGTGTTAATTATATCGTCCCTTTCTCTCCTTGTCATAGTCATATTTTTCTCCTCTACCTTCTTTCCTATATGCAGTAAATTTATGATAGCTCTTTTAACACTCTTTGCCAGTGCTATCATCTCTGTCTTTTCTAGCTGTGTTCCTAGTGATTGGTTTCTCTTCTGCTCATGCATCCTGTTTTCCTACTTTTTTGCAAGCCCTGGTAATTTTTGATTTGTGGGCGGATGCTGAGGATTTCACATTTTTGGGTGCTGGGTTTGTTTTATTCCTTTAAACAGTGTTGGGTTTTGTTTCTGATACAGTTAAGTCACTTAGAATTGTATCCTTTTGAGGTTTTCTTTTAGTCTTGGTGAGGACAGGTCCAGAGACCTAGCCTAAGGCTGAAACAGCCTTGCCACTGAAGCACAGCCCTTGTGAGAGCGCTGCCTCATGTCCTGTGCATTAGGATGCCTTTGCACTCTGCCTGGTAGGAACACAAAGTATTCTCAGCCCTCTGTGAGTCCTGGGATTCTTCTGGCCACTCTTCTCCAGCGTCTCGTCGCCAGCCTCATGTTTTCTTATGTGGTGTGCAGGCCGGCACTCAGCGGTAGCTTTGAGGGGAGCCTGCCCCGATCTCCACAGTGCACTGTGCCTGCTCTCTCTGACTCTGTCTCCTTTGCTCTCGTCTCCCTGCACAGCTCCCTCCTCTCTGATATTTTGCCTGTCAAGTTCTAGCTGTTCTGATCTTCCAGAAATCTGAGCTCCATCTCCTCACTTCAGTGGGACCACCAGGCCCAGTTTGGTTTTTCCTCCGTAGGCCATGGCCTGGGAACTACGGGAGCAGTAATTTGGACAATCATGGGGCTCCCCTCATTTACCCTCTTCCCTCGGGGATCATTGTTCTGCTTCTCCTCAGGGATCTTTTGTCTATGCCTGAAACTGTTTCATATGTTTCACCTGGATTTAAATTTTAAAGCCGAAAGGTAAATCTAGGCCTGTTACTCAATGTGGCTGAAAGCAGATATCTCTCCTTAGTTTTAGGCCCATGAAATTAACTGTCTACCTTACATCCCACCTGGATAGCACAGACTCCTTAAACCCAGTGGGTCGAAACCCACTTCTCCACTCCCCAAGCTTTCCCTCCTCCTGCTTCTCCTATCTCATGGGGCATCCCCACCCCAAATCTTAGAGACCTTCATGAACTCTTCCTTGATAGCTCATTTACCTCCTCTCTGTTTCGTATTCTTGGTTATTCTGAATTCTGTGTGTCTGTTTCTTCTCTCTGACTACCAGATTAATTCAGCCCCATGTTATTTCCCTCTAAGCTGCTAGAACAGCCTGCAAACTGTCTTTTTGCCTCAAGCATCGTCTTACTCCAATCTTTGGCCACACTGAAGCTAGAGTTATTCTTGCAAATCACAGATAAGATCCTCTCATTCCCCCATTTAATGTTTTTCGGTGGCTTCTCTGAAGATTTAACCTAAAGCCCAGGTCTTAATGGAGACAAAAGGCTCTTTATCCTCTGGTCCCACTGATGCTCCTCAGCATCCCCTTTTCTCCCGCCTTCCCTGTCATCTCCACCACTTCCCCAAACTCACGAACTCTCTTCCATTTCAGGGCCGCACCTGTCGTTCCCTCCAAACTTCCCATCATCCTTCAGGACTGAGCATCACCCCGTCTGGGAAGCTGACTCAGATGCCCTTGGTCACACAGTGCTAAACTTTATCATAAGTTTTAGTCAACTTTAAACACAGGTTATATCTGAAGCTGCTACTGGGCTGTGACGTCTCTGAAGGGAAGACCCTGTCTTACTTGGCTCTGTGCCCTTAGTGGAGGGCCATGCACAGAGTAAGTGCTCATCATAAGCGCACTGAGCAAATGAAAGCTGGGTATGGAGGCATGGCTGGTGGAACATGGAGACTTAAGGCCATCTACCTTTCCAATAGTCTGGATGTCCCCAGGGCTGTCAGGCCCAGGGCAGAGGGACTCAGTGCCACAGAGCCCCCCTCCCAGAGCTGGCTGATACTGGGTTGAGGGTTCGTGCTGTCTCCCTGCTCTACTGCACAGGGGCTAGTCTTCTGCGAGCCTTCCTGTACCTGCTTCAGAGGGAGCCCTGCTGCATCGTCACAGCCTGTGTCCCAGGGAGGGTCTTGGGTGGCTGGACTTCGGCACCTTGGCAGCACTATTTCCTGCATAACAGTCAAAAACTATGTCATAAGAAATTCTTATTGAAAAGAGATTTTAGAATAGGATGTGAGAAGGGCTTTGATGCCTGGGATGTGCCACTATGCAATATAACTGCGGGGAAAGGTCTCATTTGCTCATCCATTTAAAAATTATATACTTTACTGTGATTTGATTATAAACTCCACGAAGGCAGGGACCATGTCTGTCTTTTTCATTGCTGTGTCCTCAGCCTGCTGTGCATGTACACAATAAGTAATTGCTGAATGGATAATAATAGCCAAAATTTACTGCACACGTCTCTAAGCTATTTGTGCATATTAACTCATAATAGTTACACCCGCCCTATGAGATAGGTAGTGTTAGCATAACTGGGACACAGAGTGGTTAAATAAATTGACCAAGATCACATTGTCACATAAATGGTGAGACAAGCTTTCAAAGACGTGTACCTTAACCTCTGTTAAATGAATGGATGAATGAATGAATATTTTGTTTTAAAGTGTCTACAAAAAGGGACCATAATAGGTAAAGATATATTTCCTAAAACAGTCATCAGAACATCAGACTTTCCATGATAGACTATCCATATTCAGTATCCATTAATATCTCTCTTTCTCATATATATGTTACATAATTATATATAACATTAAATATGCAGTAAAATATGGTAATACTGTAAGTATTAAGTAGTACCTACATATAGTATATATCATTACTATTAACACTGTGATCTTACTTCATATACCAGGCCTTGTATTAAGTGTTTTCCATACGTTGTCTTATTTAACAGTCACAAGTCTGTGAAAAAGGTGTTAGAAGTCCTGTGAATTCCTATGATATACCTCCTGCTCAGAGTGGTGAAGCCCAAGGCCATATTGCTTATTAGAGAGCGGGAGTTGAGCCCCTGTGTATTTGGCTCTGTATTTATGCTCTTAAGGGCTTGGCTGTGTTCCCTGTCCTGCAGTGCAGCTGAAGTGGTGGCTACCTTGGTCTTTCTTAACTCTCACTCTCCCTGCAAGCTCTCAAATCCTACAGCAGAGTCTTCATTTCATTTCAAGGGGGACTGCCAGGCAGATTTTCCTTGCCCCTGTGCACAAGGGAGAGCTGAGGCTTCGACAGTTCAGACACTGTGCGAAATCCCCGTACTTCAGAACTTTCAGGGTGCTGTAATGCAGCCCGTCCTAGACCAGCTGAATCAGAATCTCTGGGAATGGGGCCTAAGAACTGGAATGTTTAAACAGCTCCCAGATGACTCAGATGCCCAGACAGGCTCGGGAACCCATGGCCCAGGCTTAGGAAACAGGAAATGGATGCTCCCCAAGAAAGGAAGTGGAGGCCTCTTGCCCAGGTCATCTTCACAGCACTTTTTAGAAGCATGGTGGCATTATGTGATGTGAACAGATATTGTAGAACAACATTTAAATATTTTAAAGAACACTGTAGTAAACTTGGAGTACATAAAACAATATAAAGAAGGAAAATAAGATTACCTGTATTCCAAACACCCAAAGGTAACTCCTGTAAACATTTTGACATATCCATTTTTTGATGTTTTTTTGAAGTGTAAATAGTAAACATGAAATTGCACACATTTTAAGGGCACAGCTTGTAATGCATTTTTGCAGCTGAACACGATCGTGTTAACAAAATCCTGATCAAATAACAAAACGTTGCCAGCACCCCAGAAGCTCCCTTTGAGCCCCTTTCTGATAATTGCCCCCTCCCAAAGCAGTTATCCTGACTCCTAACATCATAGATTAATTTTGCTTGTGTTTGGCATTTCTATAGATGGAATAATTCATTTATCTCTTCTTTGAGTCTGGCATGTTTTGTCCAGTATTATATTTGTGAGATTCATCTGTGCTGGCATATAGTTATAAGGTAGTTCATTTATTGTTGCTATATAGAATTTAATTTGGTGACGTTAGCACAATTTATAAATCCATCTTACTGTGGATGGCACTGGGAAGTTTATAGAGTATTTGGCAATTGTGGTTAGTACTTCTGGGAACCTGTGCATGTCTTTTGGGCATGTGTGTGTGCATTTCTGTGGGGTGTATGCCTGGAAGGGAGATTCCTTTATGTTCAGCTTCAGTAGGTGCTGCCAAAGTTTTCCAAGATTGTTCTCCAGACACACTTCCACCATTAGTATGTGTCCTGGTTGCTCCACATCTTCACCAAAACTTGGTCTTTTCTGTCTTTTTATTTTAGCCATTCCAATGTGTGTGTACTATTGGCTGTGATATTGTGGTTTCACTTTGCATTTCCTTGGTGAGTAATAAAGAATAATAATAATAATGATGATGATAAAGTTGGGCATCTTTTCCTTCATGCATTTCTTTTTGCTCTTTTACTTACGTGCCCACCCCGGTAGTCCCCAGTTCATGAAAGGAAGGAGAGGGGGAGGGTGGGCATAAAGAGAGGAAGGCCAAACAATAAAGCAGAAACATCTGGGTAAAGTAGCAGGTTAATTTTCCCTTTAGAAAAGTCTGTTATTTTAAAAATAAGTTCTCATTATAAGACCTTGAAGAAAATAATATGCTCTGCTGCTGTTCTGTCTCTTAGCTCTTTCTTCCTAAGCTTTTCTCAACCATTGAATTGTACTTGTTCCACTAACAGCATTTGTATCTTTTGGGGGGATGCATTTGTATGAATTTTGCACTAATATCTTCGAAGAAAGGTGGCAAAGGTAAAGCTTGAACACAGGGTGAGGAAGGAAGTCTTGAATAGCTAATGCCCAGAACTAGCTTTGATTGTTGTCCCACCAGGAGCAGTAGGGAGCTTTGCAAAGTAAAGTGGAATGGAGTTGTGAGCATGGCAGAGTAGATTCTAAAAATAAGGTTGTTTTGTTTTGTGTTGTTACTATAGAAAATTGTTAACTGAAAATAAATGGGTTTAAATTCTCTTTAGGTGCTGGGTTGTAAAAAAATACCTTCTTTGGTGTTACCTGAAAAAACATGCAATATGAGTTTTTCACAAGTGGCAATTATATATGTTTATGTGGGTGTATATATTTTTAATAAAGTTGTATAGATTGCTTTGCCATCTAAATTTTTCATATATTTTCCAATATCATTAAGTACTGTTAGACAAATATTGTCTTAATAGCTATGTAATAGTTCTTTTTATGACTTACTGAAATTTATTTAACCATTCTCCTATTTTGGTTATTTCAATAATTTCAAAATTCTCCATGATGAAAATCTTTGTACACAAATCTCCATGCTCACCTGATTACTTTCTTAGAATAGCTTCAGAGAAGTTAAATTAATGGCTCAAAGATGACTATCTTAACAGACATTCATTTAAGGTCTTTGATGCATTTGTCTGATCGCATTTCCTTCCAGAAAGACTGTCAATCAGTGCTCTCTCGGCAGCATATGAAACGCCTCCCCTGGGGCACATTTGCCTACTCCCCCATTCACTTCAATTACAGTGTCTCTTGCCAGATAGAGACATTGTCTTGCCATATGGACATATTGTTGTTTTTAACCTAATAAAATCTATATGGCTTCCAGATTTAGGAACATGCTTAGAAAAAGCTCCCCTGTTTCTCACACATGACTAGAAAAATATTCTGTTAACATTTTATATTTGTAGTTTTCTTGTTACAATACATCTTCAATCTATCTTACTTGTGTTTGCGTGTGACAGAAAGTAGAGATGTAACTTTTTTCTCGTTAAATGGATAACAACTTGATCTCTCAACCATTTTCTAAATAGTGCAACATTTCTTCAGTGTTCTGCAAGGCCATCTTTATCATTAACCAATTTTCTCTGCAGACAGGGGTCTGTTTCCACTTTGCTCTGCTCTGTTCGGTCATTCTCAGTTTTGGTTATTTCATATTCATAGTACAGTTTGATAGTTGGTATGGCAAGTCCTTATTATTTTTCTTTTACCAAACTTTCTTGATTATCTTGGAAAATTAGTTTAATTTTCCAGATGAATTTTGGAATAAATCTGTCCAGTTGAAAAAAAAATCCTACTGTACTTGTGATTAGAACGGCATCAAATGTATAATTCATTTGACAAAATTACAGGAAGAAAGGATACATCTCCTTTTATCCAGAGTGTTGGTATAGTAAGATTTCTAGTTTGTTTTATTAGCATTTTAGTGTGTTTTCATGTATGTTGGAGACATTTCTTGTGAGGTTCTCCTAGATGTGTTATTTTTCCTATTGCTTTTGTGAATAAGATCTCTTGTTATTCTATTAATAACTCGATGCTTCTTATAAGAGGAAAATTATTTAGAGGTAGTGGGTCCGAGCTACAGTTGGTACGGCAGAGCTGAAGGATCAGGATGTAGCCACACCCTCCCTGATCTCCAGGGAATTGAAGTGCAGGGTTGGGGATTTGCCACAGGCCACAAGGTGAGTTTGGAGCTGAGGCCTACCTGTATCCACTGGAAACCCCCCAAGCCAGGCAGAGAGAAGGGCTTGTCCTAACTCATCAGTCAGGAAGCCAACTGCTGTTGCCGTGGAAACCTGAAGGCAGCATCCTCTGGGAGGCCCAGGATGCTGAGACCAGAGAGAACAGACTGCACGAGGGTGGGGCCAGGCTAGGATGATCTGTGTCTCAGCCCGTCTGTGTGTGTGTGTGTGTGTGTGTGTGTGAGAGAGAGAGAGAGAGAGAGAGAGAGAGAGAGAGAGAGAGAGGAGAGAGAGAGCCACCTCACATCTCCTCTAAGGCCTGTGCTTGGCTCTGGATCACTGCTGGTGGTGCTGTAGGAAGGGGTGATGTTCCATTGAGGTGGCTCCCCTGTGTCTGTCGGCCCAGCCTGAGGCTGCCCTTAGAGTGAGCTGGAAGAGCTCCAGGCAGAAGGGCTGGCTCTGCCCATCATGGGACCTGGAGCCCAGATGGCATCTGCCGGACACTGGCTCTTCCTCCCTCAGATGATGGGGTGGCCCAAGAGGGAGGCCCTCACCCAGGCCACACAGACACTGGGGTGATGAGAGCAGAGACAAGACTCCACGCTGCAGCTGCTGGGTGGGGGCAAGGAGACTGCAGGAGCACAGGATGGGGCTCAGGGGCCTGGACAGGGCCCAGCCCTCAGTTAGAGCTGAGGGCTGGGACAGCCAAGGACAGGGTGTACCTCTGCCGCAGCCTCAGTCGGACAAGACACAGGAAGGGCGGCCCGAGTCCTGAGAGTGGCTGCACAGTTGGTAGCTAGGAGCCCTGACTTCACTGTTCACATTTCTGCCGGCCCCTTCCCGCCAGGGTCCTGTGCCTCTTGCCTTCTGATGCTTCCCTGGGAGCCCAGGAGAGCCTGTGCTAGGCCCTCACTGCACACCACGGAGGCCTGCTCTTGCCGGTGTGGGAGGAGCTTCTGGGAGCAGGTGGGGCATCTTTGGGGAGAGCAGGGAGGAGGCAGGCTACTGTAGCACCTCCACCCCCCCAGGCTGTCCCTGAAGGAGATGAAGGTGTTTAGCATCAGTCTTTGTCCCAGCCCTCTATCCTTGCTGCATCTCAGGCCAGGGCCTGACCTCCAGGGAAGCAAGCTGTCACCTTAGGGAAGCTCACCCCTGGTTTTACCACCTCTATGTGCCAGGGTCCTCCTCAAGCTCCTTGATCCGGGGTGGACTGAGGGGGCTGGTGGGAAGGTCTTCTGTCTTGGAACATGGGGATGACAAGGGAATACCCTGAGTGTGGGAGCTCGGTATACAGGATGGCATGTGTGAGTGGGTGTGATATGTGAGTGTGGAAAGTAGTAGAGGTGGGTGATGGTATATATGCATGCATGGGGTGTGTGCTGGGGAGGGGAGGAAGTGTGTGGGGTGTGTCAGGAGTGGGAGTGGGTGGGTAGGGTAAGATGTCCACTGATGTGTGAAATGTCTTGAGTTGGGGTAAAAGGAATCTAGTGGGGGCTGCATGCGTGCGGTATGTGAAGGGGATTCGGGGACACATGCATGTGGGAGTGCCATGGTGTGGTTTAGGTATGCGGGTAATGGGTGTGTAGGAGATGGAGTTGGAGGCAAATACGCGTGTGGATTGTCTGAGTGATGTGTGGGTGGCTGTACACATGTGAGTTTGGTAGAAGAGGCCTGACATAAATGCACGTGGTGTGGCTTGGGCTGGGAGGGTGATGTATGGGTCCAAAATATGCACATGGTGCATCCAAAGTCGTGTGTGCATATGTGTGTGTGTGTGTGTGTGTGTTTTGGTGGGTGATGGAAATGAACCAGCACAAGTGTGCAGAGTGTGTATGAGAAGGGATTAGCGGGTTTCTGACCCTCCCACACCTCGGGGCTTGATGGGCTTGATTTCTCCCTCAAAGTGGAGGAACCTGCAGTTCACATGGGGAAACAAGCTCAGTCCCATCTTGGGCAGCCCACCACCCTAGCTCTAGACAGGTGGGCACAGTACTGGCCCCTCTGCTGGCCGGGTGGCTGATGGCAGGTCATGTTCAGTTCCTTAAGGTTACTGGCCTGGAAGTGGGCTTGCATTGGCTTACAATAATCAATTGTACAATAAAGAAAAAACTTGTAAGCCAGCTGCTAAACATAGCTATTATTAAGAATTAAACTGTATTTAAAAATTACATATATTATATTTAAAACAAAGGTGATAAATACTCAAAACTCACCATTTCCTAATTTTTCTTCCTACATCTTACTTCATCCGTGCTCTTGCCATGAATCACCTAGTGCATGTCTGTGGTGGAAGTTCTGTTCCCAGCTCTGCATTCAGTCACACCATGGAATCGGCCATGGAGACAATATTCCATGGGAGTCAGTGAATGCTATACGTTAAGATTTGATTTATTGCTTTGTCGATTGTCTAGACTTTAAAAAGTGATGGGAAAAAAATGCTACTAACAAAACAAACTTTAAAGTAGCTCTACGCTGTGCATAGCACAAAATATTGAAGAAATACTTTTCCAGTATTCAAAAGCTATTACCCAATTAAGCAAAGAAGTCTCTCAAATCACTGATGAGTGAGTGAAGTTCTGACATATCTTTGTTGGTTCACTTACATCTTATTTATTAAATGAAAATAACAACCAACATTGAAGTTGGACCTGTACTCATATGTCATTGCAACCTTAGGTTGGCTCCAGATAAAGAGTAAGGCAGAGATCAGTGAGCACGTTGATTTCTGGGACAATCAACTGGCTACGTGGAATTTTTATTTGTACATTATGTGCTACATGTCTTTTATATAGTAAAATTATAATAAACTTATGTATGTATACATACAAATATTTTTTGGAGAGCCGAGTGTTAAACATCACTGTTTAAAGCTCCTCCGAGTAGGCCCTAGTCATCCACAGCTCCTAGAGGGGTGAGATAAAGGGGGGCAGGTGTGACCTACAGAGGCACTTGGAGCAGCTTCTCAGATTTCCGGACAAGCCATGGCTTGTCACTAGCTTAGCCGTGACTTCCGGCTGGCCCTGGACGTTGAGTCTCATCTGGAGCCCCGGTCATTCAGCACTTGCCACCTAAGCCCCCTCTCTGCGCCAGGCGCCGGGGATTCGCAGGTGGGGAAAGATGTGGTCACTGCCTGCCTGGAGCTCACAGTCCAGAGGAGGCACCCCAGCCCGCTGGAGGAGGAGGGAGGGCGGGCCAAGGGGCGCTGGCTTGAGAGAGGCGTTCCACCGAGAGCAGTGTTGTGCAGCTCCCACAGGATCTGTTACAAATAGAGACTCTTTTGGTAGGTCTGGGCAGGGCCGTGCCCAGGAGCCTGCTGTATGCGAGGGGATGTTGAAGCAGGTGACCCTCGGGCCACACTTGGAGGAACACTGATCTGGGGACAGAAAAGGGTGTGTGCAGAGGCAGAGAAATGCGAAAGGTGAAGTTGCATTGGGAGATCTGCAAGGGAGACTTTCAGGGTGGCTGGAGCACAACAGAGGTGGGCAAGCCTGGAGGGGAGAGCAGAGAGAGGCAGGGCATGGAGCAGGCAGCTCACACGGCCTCAGAAGCCTTGTGAAGGGGTTTAGATTCTGTCCTGTGGAATGAAGGGTCATTGAAGGCTCCTTGTTAGCAGACAAGGGATATGCTCAGATTAACTTTGAAAGGTGTGATGCTCTTGGAGTGGGCATAACTGGAGGTAGGGAGACTGGAAGGAAGCTGGAGCCATGTGAACCCAGACAGAGGCATGGGATGGTGGGTGGGGGTGGGGGACCGATAAGAGGGCATTGTGCAATGAACCCACAGGGCAGGATGAAAGAAAGAGGAGTTAGGGTGGACCTGGGTTTCTGGGGTGATGACTGAGCGTATGGTGGGACCAATCATTTTGCTGGAAACACAGGAGGAAGAGCAGGTCTGGAGTCAGATAGGTTCTGTTCTGGACCTGGAGAGTTAGGGGTCTTCTGGAGGAGCCCAGAGGCATTTGGAACTCAGGGGAGCCATCAGAAAGTAAATTTGGGAGCCCCTGCAGACAGGTGGGGGAGCCATGGGGGAGGAGAGGTCCCCTAGGAGAAAATGGAGTGAGAAGAGTCTTAGAACTGGGGTCCAGATCTGACCCTGAAAGGCCAGGAACTCAGGTGTCTGTCTTGGTCTTATTTCTGGAAGGAGTGGCCCCATTTCCACTCACTCCATGCAGGAGAGCCAGAATGAGGGTGGGAGGAGGCTGGAGCCATTTAGGATTGTGGCAGGTGGCTGGCTGCCTTTGGAGAGTTGCTGGAGGCCACGATGGTTAGGAGTCAAGGGCTCCAGTTCCAGCTCCAGTCCTGGCGCTGCTACCAACTTGCCGTGTGACCTTTAGCAAATCACTACCCACTCTGGGCTTCAGCTTCTTCATCTGCAAATGAGAAACTTGGGCCAGACCAGTGACTTTCAGATGACATTTGGAGCCCCAGAGTTATCCAGAGTATCTCCAGAGAAGCACTGGGGAGACAGACAGGGGCTGAGAATGGAGCATTCCAGCCCCTAACCTACCTCCTGCTCCATCTGGAGCCACTTGTTTTTATGTTTTCTCTGTTGACTGCCAGCTGAAAACCACTGCATCATAGGACCTCAAGTCCATGAAGTCTTGTCAACAGAAACACTCTTGGGGCCTGGAGGGTATAAAACACGATGAGAAAGCCAGATCTCCTCACACGTCCACACATAGCACAGTCATGCTTATGCCCATAGTTACACAGGACTTGGCTCTGCTGGCTTGTGGGTGATTTCAGCAGCTGATGCAGTTCAGTTTGCTCCTGGCTGCGGGCTACCAGCCTCAGGCATTCGTGCACGCCTGATGCGGCCTGCAGGCCGCCAGCCCTTCTCCACGGCTCCCAGGGCAGATGCAGTGTGAGGCTGGCTGTGAAGCAGCCGGTTGGCCTCCCTGTCCCTTGATGTCCTTTGTCCATTGTCTCTACAAAGGCAAAGATTCTCTGAGCAAGACACAAAACATGTGGGTTCCTCCCAAAGCAGAGCCTCAGTGATGATCCCGTCCACTGTGCCTCCTGCAAGTGTCACAACAGCTGGGCACTGTCTGTAACTAGAGGCGAGGCTGGGTCTAGCCCTGAGTGCGGAGGGCAGTGGGAGGGGGCCCCGGATGGGAGCAGATGCCCTTCCAGTGCCTCTGCAGGGAAAACTCGATGTTCGGGTCCAGGTGGCCTTGTGTCCCAAGAAGCCCACGCATGGCTCCCCCGTCAGGGCTGGAATCCTGCGGTGAGGGAGTAGGATGAGGGAGGTGGGCAGCCCAGAGGGGCCAGAGAGCATGCTGGTTTGCCCCATACCCCTTCAGCCCAGGCTCAGGTCCCAGCACGCCCCATTGCTGGGCAGGCTGTCCTGCCACTGCCCCTTCCCTCTAAGAGATCCAGATCCCGCACATCAGGGCATGCTGGGTCACAGGGGGCCAGGCTTGAAGACAGGGCCTTTGGGGAGCCCGCAGGGTCCCCGAGGTCTCTTGCTGCCTTAGGAACAGTTTGAAGGAGGAAGGATCTCAGCAGAGGCGGCCTCTCCTGTCACGAGATCCCACTACTCCTCGCCCTGGCATCCCTCCCTGTTCTTCCCCGTGTGCTGTTGATTCCCCAGGACCATGGAGGTCACTTCAACCGGTTCTCACTTGGCGGGTGGTTGGATGGAGCCGGGGTAACGACTCTCGGTGTTTCCCGACAACAGGCTGGGGGACTCAAGCGCCAATGTGGAGCTGAAGAGTGTCGTGGAGGCAGGGGGCAGCGAGACCCAGTCTGCCCAGGCCATGCCCATGGCCAGGCAGTGGCCCTGGGCCTGGGGAGGGTCGCTGTTTGAGAGGCGGACGCAGCTTTATAAAATGACTCCGTAAGTATGGCCTGGTGCGTGGGCTGCAGGCCCCCAGTGCCCCACCTGGGATGTGGGTGTGGACCACGAGCACCTGCAGCAGGCAGGGGGTACCCAGAAAGCCGGGAGGCTGCTGGTGTCAGGGACGCCCGAGGGCTGAGCCAAGGCAGAGGTGGGTCCTGGGCCTCTGTCCAGGCGCTGGGTCCTTCCCGCGAAGGTCACGTGCGTGCGTGTGCGTATGTCCTTGTGAGGGGCTGTGGGCTCTGCCATGACTACTGACTGCAACCTGGCTTTTGGGCCCAAATAAGAACCCTCTGAATGGAGGAGCCCACAAAGGCAGTCCCATAATTTCTTTCTTAGGCATCAGTCTCTAGGAAAGGGATTTGTTTCATACAAACCTCTGAGAGGGTTTTAAAAATTCACATTCCCAGGCAATACCCCCAGAGAGTCTAGGATGGGGCCTGGGGGGTCTCTCTTAGTTCCTGGGTGATTCTGATGGAGAGCAGTACCTGGGAGAGGAAACCATGGCTCCAGGGGTGCCCTGTCCTGCTGGGGCCAGCCTTACCCTAGGCACCTGCAAGCCCAGCCCGCTGCCTGGAGAGCCACCATTAGTCCGCCGTGCTCCACTCTTGCAGATGTTCAGGTCACCCAGGATCTCCTGTGAGGGGAAGAGCCAATGATCTGTTCAGCAGTCTCTCCCTGAGGCACAGGAGAGAGTGACTGCATGGGCTGGCCCTCAAGGGAGAAACACTCTGGAAGGGGAGGGCTGGCGCCTGAGCAGAAAGGGCTCCTGCGTCACAGTGCTGGGGCCCCCACAGCCATCCCGGAGCCCAGGGCCCCGGGTAGGTCCGCACCACCCTTTTACTGCCTGCGGGGGAGCCTGGCTCCTGCACAGACAGGAGGAAGGGGAGAGTAGAGGTGGGGCAGAGGGCTTCTTGGAAAGTGAGCATGCCCAAGGATGGTTAGACAATTTCATCAGTGCAGTTCCTTTTTAACACTTTTAATGTCTTTTTGAAATAAGAATCCATGTAATTTTAAATGACCTTTAAAGCCCTCATAATTAACATGAAGGATGCTGACTTAACTGAATCAATACAAAATAACTGACTGAACGCTGATACGGTGAAGCTGGAGTCTGAGTTGGTCTGAGCCAGTTTATTTACTTAACTGGATGCAGCACACGTCTACATCTCCTTGCGGTAAAGCTTCTGAGGTGCTTACTCGACCCAGTTTGCTTAGTCAATCCCCAAGTGCTGGACCTTTGGGCTCTTTCCAATTTCTTGCTATTATAAATATCACTGCTATGAATATCTCTGTACAAATTACTCTCTTAGTGTTTTACTGGGAAGCATTCCCCAAGTGGAACTGCTAAGTCAAAGGGCATGAGCGATTTTATAGCTCTTGTCACATATTACTAGATTGTTCTTCAGAAATACTGGATCCGTTTACCATGACACCAATTATGTACGGCTGGCCCCAAAGCCCTGCAATATTAAGGTTCATCGTTTTTATTTGTTTGGGGCTGTATTATTTTAATTTTTCCCGTTTTGCCATTTTGGTCAGCAGTAGGGTTATAAAGTTGTTTTCGATGTGTATTACTGTAATGATGAGAGTGTTTGGATATTCTCCCGAGGGCCCTCAGGACCTGCTGGGCATCATTTGTTCTACGAGGATTATGGTGGGATCAGGTCTGAGTTGAAGAGCTGGATGATGACTGGGGAACTGGAAGTTTTGGTTTTCTAGGCTTTCGTGTCCTCAGCCCACAGCAGTAGGCCAGCAAGCACCCCAGGGCCACAGTTCCAAATACTCCGAGGCTGAGTGATGAGTGTGCTTTGAAAGCCTCAGCTCTTGTCCCAGGTAGAAGACTAAGCCGAAAAGGTGGGGGAGAACCCATCGCCCCATGCTTGTCCTGGCCTGGCAGGCTATGCTGGGGGACCACACAGCCACCTTCGCCGGCTGTGGCCTTCTGGGTGCATAGACCACCATTTGTGCTCGTGGCTGCGGGTGTGCAGATAAACCAGAGTCGGGCTCTGTAGCACACTCACCTGCGGTCGTGATCCTGGCAATCACTGGGGAGCTTCACCAAGAGTCTGCCCACAGCTTGTCAAAGCAGGGCCTTGATAGTGGCCAGAGAGGCCAGCTGGAGAAGGCAAGGGACATTTGTTGAGGTTTTGGCCCTTGTGTCTTGGCTGAGGTCCAAGCACAGAGATTTGGAGCAAGGAAGACATTAAAGAATATCGACCCAAGTCAGGTCCAAGGCTGGCCTGCAGATGATGTCAAGGGCCAGGGAGGCTCATCAATGATATCAGGGGCTCAAGACAGAGACCCTGAGGCTCAGAAACACAATACCTGGGATGGAATCTGGGTGTGATGACTTGTGGGCAGGGCCGTGGGGCACCCTTTGATCTCAGAACAGACAGGCCAGATGAGGGAAGAGAGTACTTCCAGACAGACATGGCTGATGGGCGGCAGGAACCAGCACAGCATGTGAGATGGGCCACTGAAATCATGGTGTCAGGGGACTCAGAAGACTTGAGAACAAAGGGACACATATGGACGCCGAAGGGTATTCTGAGCAGGATGGAGCAGTAAGGCAGTCTGCAGCCAAGGGAGCCTTGGAGTCTCTGTACCAAGAACCTCTCCATGTTGAAGTAGCACACTGGGGCAGGGGAAGCGTATGATACAAATAACAGGGCCCAGCCTCTCGGAGAGAAATTGGCAGAAGCTGACCAGAGGATCAGCATTCCAGCACAATAGCTGTATACAGAGGGCAAGCCCAGATCATGGACATCAGCTGGAGGGTGAAATATGCATGTTGCTGCGTAATAGGGGGCTGTCTTGGGCTCACCAGGGTCAGGAAGCAAATCCCCTTTCCTTCTCTTTCCTGGACTGCTGCTCATGGGGCCAGGGCTTGGGTGGGGCTGGGGCGGGTGGTTGTGAACAGAGGAGACGTGGCTGGTACCCCAAGACTCCCAAATGGCACCTGAGTTGAGAAGTGTTTGGTGCCACAAAAGTATGGGCTTCAGATACAGATAATCTGATCTGATCCTGGCACTACATTACTGTGTGACCTCAGTGCAACATCTCTGAGCCTCAACTTCCTTCTCTGTAAAATGGGGGCACTCAGTATAGGGTGGTTGAAAAGATCACATTAGAAAGGAACACACAAAAGCGCTCAGCATAGAGAGCTGTCGCTCCACAGATGTGCTTGCTCCCTTCTGCCTCTGGCGGGACCTGGAGCGGGCTTCAGTGTGCCTTTAGGCAGGTGTGCTTCCGCCCGAGGCTAAGAGGGCCTCAGGCCGAGAGTGAGGAAGCAGGGCAGGCAGACGGAGGGGCAGCATGCTCTCTGGAACAGAACTTCAGCTTCCGGGTTAATGTGACCCCAGTGTCATGGTGAATTTAGCCACGTGGCTGACAGCAGGCAAGCAGCGAGTGGGTGGGTTAAATCCCGGCAAGTTGCTGAGTTCCAGAGTTGGGTGATGGGTAGCAATAGTGCGTGGAAAGCACCCGCCCCAGTCATGCACAAGGCAGGAGGGCCGTACATACGTGACAGTGTGGTTTCTGTGGCTGCTGGCACCTCTGTTGACCTCAGAATCATATCACTGTGGGGGCTCCTCTCTGTGACCCTGGAGTCCAGCCAGGGGTTTGACAGACATGGCAGGGGCATATGCATGGTGGTTAGTGCTCTGGCTGCTTCAGTCTGTGGCTAATTGTGGCCTCCTGGGGTTGGCTGAGGAGGGAGGACCCAGCAGGAAGCTGCCCTGAGGCCACCGGCAGCTGTGAGGCTCTGGGGCTACTGCCGGCAGTGGAACGGGTGTTCAGCTCTCTTCCTCACACAGGACATTCTGAGAGTGGCAAGTGCTGGCAGGTCTGCTCAGGCACAGGGCTGAGGCCTTGCTAGGCACATGGTGGGACAACCTTTTCCCCTGCAGGAGCTTTAGCAGAGGCAGGTAGCACACAGATACAGAGACTCGGAGGGGCCAGCATGGGACAGAGGAAGGGGAGCATGAGGGGCCAAGCAATGGCCCTCGGTTCAGTTCCTGGACAGGTCAGCTGCCTGTGCCCTGGCCCTGATCCTAGGCCTGGTCTGTTACTGTGCACAGGGACCGGGGGATGCACCTTACTCTTCTCTGGGGCCGGAGGGCAGTGCAGAGCATCCAGACATCTGGGGAGAGTCAGGCTGAAGCTACTTCAGACTTCCCCCAGAGCCACCCTTCTCTGGGCACCACAGCTCTGGAGCAAGAGGATTCAGGGTTCTGAATCCCAATCTGTCACCTGCAAGCTGGAGCCTGGGGACAGGTCCAGCCTAACTGACTCTTCTTGTCCATTTCTGGAAAATATGTTCATGCGTCAGGAGCTGTGCTTGTTCTGGACGTGCATCAGGGGCCAGAGTCAGACCTGGTCCCTGGGCCGTGGGGTCTAAGCACTAGACTATTCATTACACCATTAATGACTGCTATGCTTGGGGACTTTGGCAGTGTTACAAAAGCACACCTAAGGGATTTATGTGGCCACCTGCACAAGCTCAGGCTCCACCAGGTGTGCAGCCTGCACTTTGCCAGTAGCCTCCAGGCCCCATCCCCCTGGGATGCCCCTGGATCCATCTGGACCTGCCTGGCTCCTCCAGGCAACCTATGCAGTCTCTCCCATCTCCCCAGCACGCACTCACACACACGCAGACACGCACACACAGCCATCACCATGAACCTTGCACTCCAGCAGTCTTTACGCCCGCTTCCTAGTCTGCTCCCCTTTCTTCTAGCATCTGGCCTCACAGGATACTAGTTGTTGGTGGCCTCGCTCTCTAAGTCTGACAATAAGTAGGTCCTGCTTCTCCAGCTCATACTTCTGGCTCCCCCTTCCACCAACAAGATTTAGTAACAGTCACTACTGAGCACTTGGGAGCTAGCACAGTGGGATTGTTGATGAGCCGTTTTTCCCAGCTTCCTTTCCTGTTCAGCCAGCACTGAGGGAAGCACCCACCGGGAGTCATACCGCCCTGGA
The DNA here is from genome assembly GCA_032199065.1 of Smutsia gigantea. Classification (NCBI taxonomy): domain Eukaryota; kingdom Metazoa; phylum Chordata; class Mammalia; order Pholidota; family Manidae; genus Smutsia; species Smutsia gigantea. The sequence continues at coordinate 101,690 of JAVSCE010011738.1, read as the reverse complement.
TTTGCACCTGGCCTGTGAACTCGAGCAAGTTGTATTACCTTTTGAATCCTGTTTCCTGATCTGTAAAATGGAATAACAATACTTCTCTGTAGGGCTGCTATAAAAATTAAACGAGACTCTGTATGTACAGCTTCTAGCATAGTGCTTAGCACATAGTAGTTGTGTAATAAATGTTTGCTTTGTGCCTAAGAAAATATTTGGAGTACATGGTAGGAAGAATTATCCTCATTTATTCATTCAGCAAATATTCATTACTCTTCTGCTTTTTCCAGGCACTGTCCTAGGTATTGGAGATACAGCTGGGAACAAAACATGGAAAATCCCTGCCTTCAGGGATTTTATGTTCTCCCAGCAGCCACCTTGGCCTCTAATGCAGGCCTTCCCTCCTCTCAGCCTCCATCTTCCCCTGAGGCCAGCTCTCCACCCTCCCTCCCTCAGCCTCAGCCTCTGTCCCCCTCAGGATTCCCTGACTTTCATCTTCTTCTCTCACTAAGCCCTATTTGCGCTCTTCCACCTGTCTGGAATATGTTCGCACATCCAAAGTGACCTCACAGCATCCAGCCCCTCTCTCACCTGCTCCTCCCTGAGGGTCCCCGTCCACCCCAGCCCCAGCTCAGAGGGCCAGCTGTTCCGTCATCAGCGCTGTACCTCTTGTAGAACACTTGCTGTGTCAGGCACACTTCCAAAGGCTTTCACTTACTAAATCTTTACTCTTCACATCCCCAAGAAGTAGTTCCAGTTGTTTGCAGATGACAAAACTGAGGCCAGGATGGCTGAATCAATAATCCAAGGCCCCAGGTTAGAAGCGCCAGGGTTTAGAAGCGCAGGCAGTCCGGCCTCGGGAGCAGTCCCCAAAGGCTGTGCTTTTCCTACCACTATGTGGCCCTGCCCATCCGGTGGGCTCACCTCAGCAGGCCTCTCTGCCCTGCCCCACCATGGCTCTGGTGCCCCTGCTTCCCTCTTGCTTCCCCAATGTACGCTGCTCCAAGGGCTGCCCACGATCTCCTTCACGAGGCGGAACCATGCCATCCCCAACACCAACAGTCCCTGGATTTCCCACTGTTGAGAGATTTGAGACTAAATGCTCAGCCTGGCCCCAAATGACCTCCCCAGACCCTTCTGCCCCCACTCAATCCCTGCTGACAGCTTCCAGCCACCCCTCCCTCCTGACACTCTCCTGCTTCCTCTCTTCCTTTGCCTGTATTCAAATGTAACCCAGCCTCAAATGCCACCTGTGCGGCAAAGCCCTGCCTTACCTCCCCCCAAGCCAGACTTCGTGCCCTCTCCCCTGCACCTCCGCAGCTCTGGGCCTTCACCAGCCCAGACCTTTGCTGAGCTGACTTCACTCTTCCTGGGATTATCTATCGTTTGTTGTGTCTGTGTCCATTCATGTCCTGTCCTCCGCTGCCCTGTGATCTTCACAGGCTCACACCATGTCTTATTCATCTCCTGGTCCCAGTGAGTAATGGGCTAGGTGCAGAGCGGACATCAATATTGACATGAACAGAGCCGGCCCACAGTGTCACTTGGCAGTTGGGACAGGAAAGGTCTGTCTTTCTGTTCTCCCATCTGGTCCTGTGGTAGAAACTAGAAATGGGGGCTGCTTCCTGGATTGTCAAATCCCAGAATGGCTGAGCAGGAGGGCCAGTAGAGGCTGTCGACCTCTAAAATTCTGTGTCTCTAAAATATTGGGCTGAGGCCCGGAAAAGGGAAAGACTTAGCCCAAGATCACTCAGCAGGGAGAAGTGGAGGCTAAAATTCAGACCCAGCGTACTTTCCTCTTTGCTTGAGTGTTCTGTCTTTTCTTTGCTCTTCCTCTATATAAATTAATTGCTGTGGTAACAACAATTACTTGAACTGCAAATCAGCTTGCAATCTCATTCTCTGGAACGTTTCCTTTTCCCATTCCAGATAACCTTAGGCGTGCTTCATTTCACATCTTTGTCCTCATAATTTGCACTCCCACTTTTTATTTAGTACTCTTTTTATTGTAATTAACATTTATATTGTTCTGATAGAGAATAGGGTTAATATTTCTGTGTTGCTTATTTTCTTCCATTGATGTTTTACATGAGATTCATGACTATCACCATGCTGTTTTAGTTGTTATAGCTTTACAGTATATTTTCATATCTAGTGGGACTGATCCTCCTCTCATTAACCATCATTTATCAGAATTTTAATTGTTTTCTTACCTACTTTTTTCTTTTTCTTTAGGAATATTTAAAGGCAGGGAAATAGTTGACCCCACACTGCCCTACTCTTGGGCATTGACACAGGTCAGTTGCATTGGGCACTAGACCCACAGCTCTGAATATGGAAAAGAGGCCAACTGATTGGGTAAAATTGACAAAAAAAAAAGGCAGTAGTGGCACCAGCTCCTGACCACACGCCTCCCTCGCCGCTGTCCCCTAGTCTGCCATCCCATTCCATGGCTTTCCCTGACACGAGGAGCCCTGGACAGCTTCCCGTGTAGGGTGGGGGATGTGGGGAGCAGGCCTGCCTCCTGTGCCCTCTGCACAGGCACTGCCAAGGCCCACGGCACCCGCAGCTCCCCAGCCAGGGCCTGACGCTCCTGCAGAGTCTGTCTCCACCTCTGCATCTTTTTGTTTTGGTGGAAGAGTCTACCTCTCATTGTCCACTCTCTCAAAGTTGTTACCTCAAGAACACCTTACCTCTTGTTAGCCTGTTTACTCCTAAAAACACTTGAGGTACAGAGCAGACAAGTCATGTCACTCGCTTCACTGCTTTGTGAGACAGAATTTGGGAACGCTGTTGATCACCACCCGCCAGCAGGTCAACGTGGTCTCTTTGGCTCTCTTCTTATGGACCCACGTGGACAGACCATCTCTGCCCTCCCTTCCTTGGGTCACCACCAAAGGGAACCTTAAGAAATCCCTGTACTTTATCAAGTTTTGGAATCCTCTTGGAATTTTGCTTTGAACTAAATGATATTTAATTTAGAAAGAATTACAGTCTTTAAAATAGCCTTCTTATCATGTAGGAATATGTTATTCAAGTTTTTATCAATCTCTGTTGTATTTTATAATTTTCTTCTTACAGATCACAAATCTCAGTATAAACATTTCATACATAGTCCTGCCATTGTGAATGAGAGATCTTTGTCATTTTCATTCTCTAAGTGATTATTATTTTATAATAATAATAGAAATGTTATTGGCTATTTTCTTTGTTTTTATTATTATCAAATGTACATCACAGTGCTTCAACAGCCCCCCTGCCCCCACCCGGACCAGCCCACTCCCCTCCCCCTTGGTAACCACTTGTTTTGTTTTTATATTCCACAAATAAGTGAAATCATATGGTACTTGTCTTTCTCCACCTGGCTTATTTCACTGAGCATAATGCCCTCTAGATCCATCCTTGTTACAAATGGCAAGATTTTTCTTTTTATGGCTGAAAAATATTGCAATGTGTATATGTACCACCTCTTCTTTATCCATTCATCTACTGATGGACAGTTAGGTTGCTTCCATAGCTTGGCTATTGTAAATAGTGCTGCAATAAACATAGGGGTGTATGTCTTTTCAAATTTTGTTTGCTTTGGGTAAATTCCTAGGAGTGGGATTACTGGGTTGACTATTTTCTTTTTATCTTCTTATCTGGTGACTTTATTGAACTTTCTGATTGTAGAGGTTTTCTCATTGATCCCCTCAAGTTTTCTCAGGATTCTGGTACAATGTTTATTAGAGTAACATAAATTATGACTCCTTTCTAATACAGTAGACTACTGACTGTTCACAGCATTGTCCTGGGGAACGGCTGGGTAGTTGGGCCCCCTCCATCCCCACAGAACCACAACCCCAGGCTCAGCAGCAGGGCCTGGGATGGGGAGGGGTGTGGTGGGTGGTAGCTTCCAGCCAAGGAGACAGCATCTATAGTGGTGGAGAAAGCACGGAGCGTGGCTTGTCTGGACGCAGACCAGTGTGTCTGGAGAACAGGAACTTGACTGGTTTTGTAGACACTTTAAAAACTTTGGTCTGTGAGCAGGGAAGTCAGGGAAAGATCTGAAGCAGCAGGTGTAGTGGGAGATTTACATATGAAAAGACCACCCTTGCTGCCTGTGACAACCTGTTGCAGGGCAGCCAGAGGGAAAAGGGTGCAGATCATTATATAACAACAGTGGCCTCACACATCTCCTTACTGTGTGCCAGGAACTATTTGAAGTGGTTTATGCATATTAACTGTTAAGTCCCCAGGTACCCAGGTATTCCTGGCAGAGCCTGGTTTCAAACCAGCAGGTCTGTCTCCAGAGGCCACACTGAGACCCCACAGGTTATCGCATGCAGGAGATAAAGTAGTTTGGATGAGGGTGGTGGCTTTGGCGATAGTGAGAAGGGAACTAACTAAGGAGATACTTAGGATTTAATATCAGCAAGACCTGGGGACAGATTGGATATGGGCAGGGGGGCAGGCAACAAGAACCCAGTTTTTCCATACATTTATGGCCATTTGGAGTTTTTCTGGGGCTTGGTTCGCTTTTCCGTCTGTGCCTATGCCTCTACTTCTCTCCGTGGGGAGGGAGGGGTGGAATTCAGACCCACTCGCCGGGGCGACCTGCACTTCCCGTCTGTCCTCTGTGTGTGACTGGGCAAGGGCTGGGCCTCTGCTCAGCATCTTTTGCTTGTGGTGTGAGAGCAAGGTGGGCCTGGTCTGAGTGTTCTCTGCTCTGTGCTCTTGGGGTTTAGGGGTGGGAGCTGAGAAATGCATCCTTTTGATGGAAATTGTCCCATGGGGCCTTAGATAACGGCATTCTAGCAATATTGGGGGTCTTAGACATTAGTCCGACCTCCTCATGTTACAAATTGATACACTGAGGGGGAAAAACTGGGAAGGCACTTGTCTGTGGTCATATAGGAGTCCTGGCTTAGTCAGGCCTAGAGCTCAGGTTTCTTGATGTCCAAGACGCTAACAGCCTCTTTGGATCATTGAGAGCGTCCGGCAACATTGCCAGCGAGTGTTTGGCCATCTGCCCTGGGGGGCCAGGAGAGGGTCCTGTTGTTCTCAGAGCAGAGAGGTGGGGTGGAACGAAGTGAAGAATAGGTTGGGTTGAGCTGCAGAAATAGGCGTCATAGCTCACGGAGACCAGACAGGCTGAGGTGTGCATGTGGGGAGCTGGGACACAATATAGAGACCTGGGGAATTTTGGAGCAAGTGGTCAGGAGGCTGGGACAGAGCTGAGGGAGACCTGAGCTAGAGGAACATGCAGTGCCTCCTGGGGCCCATCCACTAGGGAATGGAGACCTGGGAAGTCTGTTCTGAGGGCAGGACTTGCCTGTCCGCCGGGGACCCAAAAGTCACGACCAGTGTGAACCTCTGGGCAGGGCCAACTGGTCAGAATCCAGGGCCTCATCCCGCTGAGCAGAGGCCCTGTCCCCACGGCACTATCCCCGCCAGCTTCAGGGAGAGGCAGGCTCTGCAGCAGCAGGAAGGGTGCAGAGGAGACGTGGCAGGCAAGTGGGGTGTGCTCTGGTCCAGGAATCAGGGAGAGAGATGCACAGAGAGGTCCGAAGCCCCTGGAGTTGGAGAAGGGCAGAGACGGATACTGCCCCACCCAACGCCTCCAGCCCTTAGGCCCTTCCGTCACCTGAGGAAGCCCAGAAGGGGGCTAAGCAGCTGTCTCCATTGCCAGAGCCCAGGCAGGGCATCAGCTGCTGGGACTATCTGTTCTCGCCCTCATCTGAGACAGGCCCAGGCCCCAAGGAAAAGAGGGAGAGAGCTCTTGTTTGTTCATAATGCAGGACTTATCTAGCGGAGCCCTCTCCTTTGGCAAGGCTGAGTAAATCCTTGCGGTTGTGGCCACCCACAGCGCTTACGCTTCCTTCTGTGTAATAGCTCCGCAGGGTTGCGCGGAGCAGTCGGTGAGATAAAGCAGGTAATGCTTAGCACGGGGCTGGCCCCGCTGAGGGCCCAGTAGGTGGGGCTCTAATTGCCAAGTGCTGTCACATCTCAGTGGTGCTCTGGACCTTTGATACAGCAGTCACAAGTTCACATTCCTCCTCTCAGGTCAGCTGCACACAACCTTGCAGAAGGCAAGACATGCATTGTCCCCACTTAACAGATGAGAAAACTGAGGCAAATCTGGGCGAGTGGTCTCTGGCCACTCAGTGAGCTACCAGCACAGAGAGGGCAAGACTTCAGCTCTCCTCAGTAGAATGTTTTCACTGCTGTGTTTCTTCTACAAAATATAAGACTTTTATCTTTATTTCAGAGTTGAGCAAATTGAATATTTTGTCTCCTAACAGCCCTGCTATAAAGAGTCAAAATATCAGAGAAATTTAGTGGTGGAATGTAGTTTTTGAGATCATCCGACTCCTACTTTCATGATGCAAGAGAGGTTACATATTCACTCAAGCTCACACAGCATTAGCAACAGAGTCAGGACTAGAGCCTGGGTCTGGGGTTCTTTCTTCTCTACCTGTTGCCTCTGTAGATCTTGGAACTTTTACCCCTGTTTCTGAGACGGGAAAAAACACTAGTGAAGTAAAATAACTTGACTCTAATCCCGTAGCACTATTTTTCAGGACACTTCTTCCTCAGTGACCTGATGTCTTTAGAGTCTGATGTTTGTGAACCACCAGCAGCAAAAGGGAAGGCCATAGACTGAGAAGATGGTGTGTTGGGGGTAATAAACTTTGCACATAGTTTAAATTGCATTTCAGGGTCTGATTTCTCTTGCGAGAAAGATTGGTTTATGAATTCAGAGTAGGGTTGTTAAAAATGCATTTCACATTTTAAATAACCATGGTCTTCATAGATGACCGGAAAAAAACAGGTCAAAAACACAAACACATAGGCTTTTCTGAAAGGTTACAAAATAAAATGTTCCTTGCCGGAGGATATAAAGGCAATGGCTCTCTGTTTGCCAAAGGAGAGGGCTCCGCTAGATAAATCCTGCATTATGAACAAACAAGAGCTCTCTCCCTCTTTTCCTGATCAGCTTAATTCCTTGTTGCTTATCTGCAAATCCAATAATGCCGGTAAAACAAACCCTTCCTGTAGGCTGAGCACAGGGGCCCGGGCGCTCTTCCTCAGCAGCCTTTTCCTATTTATAACCTCAGCCCCTGCCCCTTGGAGAGCTGGGCTTGGAAGCCCTGTCAGGAAGTGGGCAGGAGGACTTGGCTGGAAAGGGAGACTTCCCAGTGACAGGGACACTGTGACACTGTGCTGCAGGGACATTGTGCTTCAGCTCAGGGTTGCTACACTTCCCACCCCCTCCCCGGGGCCTCTGAGCAGGAAAAGCTCAGCAGATGTTCAAAGTGGAGCCAGCGAACTGGGCAGGCAAAGAGCAGGTATTAAGGTTCAGCATCCTTCCTGCACCCCTCCAAGATAATAACCTGTCTCAAAACTGCAGACTCTTCTTGTGCATTAGAAACACATGCCCTGGAGTTCGGCCACCAGGATGCCACCTTAGTAATGTATCACATCACAAGAGGCAACTAAAGATATTTCAACTGCACAGCTCTAAAAATATTATTTATTTACCAAATCCACTGTGCACCACAAGTGTTTGTTTACTGTCTGTGTCCCCCAGCCTGGAGGGGACGGGGGGTTGTCTGTGCTGTTTCAGGATCACTACTAGGTGGTTGCAGGAGCCGAAAGCTGGAGTTAAGAGGAAGCCTCAGCACCTGGAGGAAGGCACCACCTAGAAATGAACATGTGGTCCTAGGGTGGCCAGCTGGCGGCACTAGACTGTCTTTCTCACCCCTGGCAACTTTTCATGGGACCATTCATGTGTGTGCCAGCACGTGGAGATTCTTTATAGGACATTATATTTTCCTATGATATTGTATCCCATCTCATAAACCTGTTCCTCTGTCCTCAAAATTTCCCAGTAAAGGATGCTTAGTCATCCATTTTGTGAACACAGAATTATTTACTTAACTGAGTCCCAGTTGAGGGACATTTTGTACCCCCCAACTCTTGCCAGTTTTCCCTATTAGAAATAAAGCAATGATGACTAGCTCTGTACAGAAACCTTTGACTCCATTGCATATTTCCCTTGGCTGAATTTCTAGAATAGGAATTAATGAATCAAAGTACTGTGGCTTTCATCACTTGGTTTTCTCTAGAGGATAGCAGTTAAGCCTGTGGGCTCTAGAATTCCTTGCTGCCTGAGTTCAAACTGAACTCTTTCACTTACTCTCTGTGTGTCTTTGAGCAGGTTATGAAACCTCCTGTCTCTTCACCTATAAAATGGGGCTAATAGTAGTACCCACCTCATAATATTGTTGTGAGGATTAAATGAGAGAAGATGTGTAATTGTTAGGCTGAGTAGGCATGACTCATGAAATGTAATCATAAAGCAAACCTTATTTTTGTCTCCCCTGGTCTCTTTCATTTTAATTCTATGGGGCTTTCCCCCACCTAACCCAAGATGCAATTGAGGGTAAGTCCCATGACTTTTTGGTCATTTCTAGGTAACCAAAGGTCATCCTCTCAGTAATTAATATGTCCTGTCTACTGTAATTTAAAAAATCTTTAAACTTCATAGTTACAGCACCTCCTCTTGGCCATCATGGTCTGCCGTAGGCCAGTTGCCTGCAGGAGAGGGTCCAGCTCTCAATTCTGAGCCTTTTGAGGGTCCAAGGTGCAGGGAGGGAGGAGGATGAGGAGAGGCAAGGGCAGGAAGGTTCTTGGTTCACTGACACTCCGGGGAGCTGGTATCACGCTCTCGGGCCTCTCCCCCACTGGGTGCTTTGTGGGTCCTTGGAGGCCTTCCAGCACCGGGGTGTCTCCCCCACGTGCTGCTTGTTTGATGTGAGCCATCCTTTCTCCCCGTAGCTCTATAGGGACACTAGGGTTCCTCTCTCAGACCCTGGGAAACCTGGGCTCAGCCTCTCCCCTTGTCACCTGCCCCCACGAGGGGCCCTCCTGGCCAGGCTAAGACAGTCACCCCTGGCCCTCGCACTGGGACCCGCACTGGTTCACAGGAAAGGCTCACCTAGCCTTGACCCCACAAACCTGGGGCACAGGCTGGCCCTGAAGCAGCAGCACCCTCTCAGCCACTGGGCAGCCAGCTGCCACCTGCCCTTTGGATTTGCCCATGCCCATGCTCCCAAGGTCATTGGGGCCGCATATTAAGCTCTTCTGGGGTCTCCAGGAAGTCCCGCTCTCCAGATTTGAGCCAAAGGCCAAAGTGCCTTCCCCTCTTCCCCCTGGGGCTCACTGGATCCTATTGGCTCTCTCTAAAATTCCCCCTGAACTTCCTACAGTCCTTTCCCACGCTTTCTTTCAATATTTTGTGTACTAGAGGTGGGTGCTGGCTAATAGTACAGACCCAGGTTCTCACCACCTCTGTCTCAAGTCCCATTTGGTGGCATCCCACCTCACCTTGGAATGTAATGTTAACTCAGAGCCTCAGCTGGAAAGTTCCATTTCACCATCCTATTTCCCGCATTTGCTTCGGTGAAACACATAGAGGAGCGCCTCGCATACACCTTGCATACAACAAAGGATGGCCATGCACGGCCCAACGCCACAGGCTCTCCACTCACATTCACTCCATCACCATTATATTTGGTTTGTTCCTATTACCTTGTTTTATGCTTTGCAAGTTTTATGTTTCCTTTAAACTGTTGTAGTTGTTGTTGTTGTCATTGTTGTGGAGATTTTTATGCTATTATGTTCTGCAGTGGTTTGGAAAATAGACATATTGTTTTTAATTCTGCTAGTGTTACTCTACATTTTTTCAAATACATCAGTAAGCCTATTCATCTCACTTTAACCATGTATAATGGGGCAATGGTCTTTGTATATTCTTTGTTATCTAAATGGGCATTTCAGAGGGCACTGTCTGGCTGCCCACACTTATGCTACCATTTTGCCATGAGTCTACCCAACAGCTTCGAACGGGCACTGGGCTCTGGCTTAGGGCCCACTCATCTCTGTGCTGGACCTTCCCATTAGCCAGCTAGCAGCTTTCAATGCCTCTGACCTTGTCTCCCTCTGTCCTCCATTTTGCTCCCAATTATGTCATGCCAAAAGGCACATCTGGGCAGGTTACTCTTGGCTTGAAACCCTGTAGTGGTTCCCTGTTGACTACAGTATACATCCGAACTCCCTAGCGAGGGGTGTTCAAGGTGCCATGTGATGTGGCCCTACCGTAACTTTCTAAGCCCTTCTGCCACACTCACACTCACCTACACGCCACTACACTGGTCTGCACCTTTATTCTCCAGTGCACTGGTCACACATTCTCATATTCCCCCACCTTCCCTCAGGTCGTCCTCTGTCTGGAATGCCCTTGGGCGGAAGAGCCCCACATAGGGCCTGGCTGTTGGTAGAATCTCATAGCTGTTAAGCCTCTCCTTCCTTTCTTATCAGTCCATCAAAATCCTCCTCATCCTTCAGGGCCCACCTCAACTGTCTCCTTTTTCACTGTCAGGAAAGGCTCGTCCTAACCTGACTTTCCCTCCCTCCAGTACCATGGGGTCGCCCCTCCTCTGGGTCCCCCACCCCAGCACTTCGTACACCTGTACTGTCACGCCAGCACCTTGGTGCTTCCCATCTCTCCTGCCTGACTGAAAGCTCCCGCAGAGCAGGACAGAGCCAGATGCCCGCCAAAACCCCGCAGGGATCTTTGGGCCCAGTCAGAGCTAGTCAATGTTTGATTTGAACTGCCTTCCTCAGACCGCAGGGATGCCGGACCAGGCTACTTAAGGCAGGGTCCCTTGGAACTTACTACCCAATCTGAATAGATACTCATTTATTATTCATAACTTTTTCTTCCAAAATTGACTAGTAGTGGCCCACACTCAATAAAACTATTAAATTAGAAACAGGAAATTGAGACTCCACATGGAAGTGGCACAGTGCAAAACTGCTAACCTGCTTCCTTGGGTGAACAAATCTTGCTGAAGGGCACTTGCGCTGGGGTCCTACTGCTGAGGTGGCAGGTGTGAGGGTCTCTTATGGGCTGCTTCAGTCCCCATGCTTTCCTTCATCCCCCTCACAAACCATGGCCATGTTCGAAAATGCCTAAAATGCAACAAGCAGAATAAATTCACAGCAAATATCTCATCCTTGCAGGATTAGGATGAGTGGTGAAGAGGTGGGATGGGTTCGCTCTGTACAGCGTTTCGGTAGAGATAACCTTGTTCCTGGAGCTAAGTCTGAAAAAATGTAGGTGCCTCGTCCAGTGCCACTGGGCTGCGCAGTTGCATTTCAACCACCGCCTCCTACAATATTCCTCACTTGGCTTCCTGGAGTGGCTTTTCGATGGAAGCAAAGGGCATTTGCTTAAAATGTCACTTAGAGAAGCCATTTGAGTAGGAAAACCCATCAGCAGTTCTGATTTGAATGAACACTTACCCTTAGAACTCACAGAAGCACATACTTAAATACTCCCCAAACACACCCACTAACATTCCATCCAACAAATATTTGTGTACAGACCCATCCATACTGCAGGACACCTTGCACACACACAATCATGTACACTGGCACACAGTCTCACAGGCTCCCACACATCAATCACATGCACACGCACAGCCTCCGCAAGGAGAGACATGGGGAATCACCTTATTTCTGCACCTCACTCTGCCCCCAGATTTTGCTCCCTTAGGACAGAACTTACAGTGTCTGTTTAATAGATTCAATTACTCTAGGCTCCTGAGACCTTCCAGCTCGATTCTGATTGCTTTTAGGTGTCAGATAATTTGGAAATAAAGGGGAATACAGCCTCAAATTTTTGAAGGGAAATTCTCCTAGCTCCAGTTATCCATCCCTGAAGTGGTAGCTGTTGCTTGCAGCTTTGGGGGGGGGGTGGGGGGGGTGTCTGCAGAGCGGGGTGGCCTCTTGCTCCTAATTAGGGCTCTTTCCACCGGTCCTGATAGACAGAGGTCCTTGGGTAGTGCTTTGCCATGCTGCCTTGGCCTCCAAGGCAGGGACTGGTCCCTTTCTGCTGCCCTTTCTGGGAACCTGATGGGTGAAACTGAGGTCCGTGCATGCCAAGTGTCCCAGCAAGCAAGGAAACAGCCCTACTTTCTGCCCCCTGCACCTTACTCTGGGGTGATTTATTTTGCCCTCTGTCTCCAGTGACAGTGATGGCTCTTGGAAGCTGGTAATCAGAGGTCACAGCCTTCAGGAAGTGTTGATGCTGTGCCCGACAGAGGTGGATCTGATCTGTCCTAACCCCCAGAAGCCTGGAGAGAGGGGCTGGGTGTGTGCGCATGCATGAGCACCACCTGAACTCTGATAGGCAGAAAGCAGGCTCAGGGAAAGAGCAGTGGACACAGGCTGCTCGTGTGTGAATCCTGGCTTCACCATCGAACAGCTGAGTGACTTTGGGCAAGATCTTAGCCTTCTCTGTGCCACAGTTTCTTCTACTGTAAAGCAGGTATGATAACAGCACCTACCTCCTATGGTAGCTCTGAGGATGGAATGAGTAACAGTGTAAAGGTAGTACCTCACATTGAGCGAACGCTCCAGATATCTTGGTTATTGCTTTTAATAGCCTGTGGCAAGGGAAGGCCAGGCTGAAAGGCTGAGAGAGCCCTGGAGTGGGGAGCTCTGGCTGCAGACTCAGGGCAGCAGCAGGGGCCCTCCCTCAGTGCAGCTGGCTGTTCTCACACTCTCCCACTCCGTGGTGCTGGTGCGGTCATGAGGGCCTATTTGGCACCAGAGAATGCCCACATGGACACTCTTCTGGCTTGGTGGAGGATGGGGGGCACTGCTGAATCCAGGGTGCACATGGTAGTGTGGAGGCTGGGCCCCTCAGCCGATCCGCCCCTGTCAGTGGGCCTCTCCTCACCTGGGCCAGCCCTGCTGCGGATGTGGCCGTTCTTCACCTCAGCATGCCATGCCTTGCTTTGAAGTTGGTGCTCAGAGACTTTAAGATCACCGCTGTTGAGAGGTTTTTGCTTGCCTTCAAGTGTGGCCCCTAGAAAGGGCTTTGGAGGATGGAGCCCCTGGTTCCATTTCAGCTCCATTGCTTCCTAGCTTTAGGTCCTTGGGCATCTTAATAGTCCCGAGGCTTTATGCTCTGGGAAATAGGGATAAAATACTTGCCTCTCAAGGCCATTGTGGAGATTAGTATAAATTTATAAGGGCTGGGAATTTAATAGATAGACAGTAAACGTTAACCTTTCCTTGACTGCTATAGCTGAGAGAGGAAGGATTCCACTGCTGTTGTTACAGAAAATACTGGAAAACCTGGACTGGATCACTGACGGAAGAACTAAGTGGCACTCGGAGGTCTTGGAGTGTTGAGGGTTTGTTTTTACACCGGCGGGCTCAGAGGGGAGTAATCTCCCAAGGTCTGATCCCCGAACAAAGGCAAAGGGAGCAATATATATCTTTCTGCTTCCACATCTGCAACATTCCTACGTGCACAGCAAGCGAGCAAGCAAGGGGGAGTGAGTTTAGGGAGTAGGTGGCTGGCAGAGCGGGAAGTTAAGGTGTTTTGTGTGAGCAAACAGCTCATCTTTATTAACGCCAAATACAGGAGGTCCGGCGGGAAGTATTGGGGGACGGGAGGGGAGTGGGGGAGGAGCTTGTGAGGACTGGGGTGTGCTGGGAGTGGGCAGGCTAGACTCCAGGCTCGGTCCCCAAGGTTCCCCGGGACCTCTTTTGGTCTTTTCTAGCATCATCCCCTTCCTGCGCAAAGGGATTCCACCCCTGGCCCCCACTTCTCCCCGCAATCCGAGCAGCTGTTTCCCCATCCCTTCGTGGAGATAGGCAGGCCAGGCAGGTAGGAAGGTGTCCGAATTATCCCCGTTTCACAGAGAAGAAAGAGGCTGGAGGTCTGGGGACCCGCCCAGACCCAGCGCTGCTATTAACCCAAGGTGGGCGCGGGCGCGGTCACGTGTGCGGAGCCTGGCTCCGGCTGTTCCCGAGAAGGGGGCGCCCGAGCGGGCCTGGGGTGGGTCTCCGCTGGGGGGCGGGGCGAGAGAGGAGGGGCGGGCCGCCGCCGCCACGCAGCGCTCCGGCCCTGGGTGCGGGACCGAGTCCCTCCGGCGGCGCCGGGCGGTGCGGGCCGGCCTCTCATCCTCCACGCGCGCGCGCTCCGCCGCTTCGCCCATCGCGCCGCGCCGCGCCGGCAGCCTCTCTCCGAGCCCGCGGCCGGGACTCTGGCGTGCAGCGCGGGCCTCGGCGGGGCCCGGCGCCCCGGTCCGGGAGGATGCGGGCCGGGGCGGCCCGGGAGCTGAGCAGGGCCCCCGAGCCGGCCCCCGCGGGCCCCGGCTTCTGGAGCCGCAGACGCCGCCCCGCCCCTGAGAGACATGACTTCCAAGCCGCATTCCGACTGGATTCCCTACAGGTACGCGGGCGCCGGCCCCCCGCTTCTCTTCACCTCAGGGGCGCGGGTCCGGCCACCACCCTCCAACACTCAGGGCTGGAGCAAGGTCGAGGACTCCGGGCCAGGGGCGCCCACCACCCTGAACTCAGGGTGCCGGGCTGGCTGGGGACCCCGGGCCGGGCTACAGGGCACCCGTCTCGCCCAACTAGGGGCATGGGTCGGACGCTCTAGGCCTTCCTACTCCAACTTTGGGGGCCCGGGAGGACTGAACCCGAGAGACCTGCCCCACGTGTTATCGGCGGGGCTTGCTGGAAGGGCCAGTGCGGGCCTTGGTGGGTCCGGCAGTGCCATGTGGCCGCCTTGGGGAGACAGCGCACATTGCCATGAACCCCCTCCTCGGCCCAGCACACCGGGTCACAAGCCAGCATAGTAGGGTACACACACTCATACATCTGCGGGCCTGCACCCACAGGACGTGGGCGCGTTGGGCCAAAGACCTCCTGCTGGTCGGTTCACACAAAGTATGCATTCTTGGAGCCGGTTACTCTGAACCAAGAGTCAGGCTGCTCATGTACACATGCGTTATGGATCCCTGCGCGCGCGCGCACGCACACACACACACACACACACACACACACACACACACACACACACACACACACACACCACACACACGTTCTTGGGCTCACAAAGGTGCACTACTACATAACTGCATATATACATCCTGTATTTGGAGAATACCTGACACCTGCTACCCACTTACAAGTACTGCTCATATCTTTCCGAGACTCAGAAATCCACCTGCTCACACGTCTATACCTGGACACACAGCTCACGTACACAGGACTGCCTGTACATGCACAAGAGCACTGAAGAACCCAGGCACATTCAGGGAAGCACAGCCACTCTGTGTTCCCAAACACTGTGGTCCCAAGAAGAGCTGGGCTTTCCCACCTGTGTGGAGGTCGGGGTTGGGGGGTGGGGGGTGGGGGGGTGGGGGGTGGAGGGCAGGGTGGCTCAGGGCTTCACACAGGTGTAGGCCTTTCCCCATCTACTCTACTCCATTCTCTCCATAACTGCTGAAAAGGAGCTCATTGCCATGGCAGCGTTAGATCCTTGGCTACCCATTGGCTCCTTGGTTGCCATGGACTACGGGGCTGTCTCTAGGCCTCCTGGAGAGGCATGTGTGTTAAGGGTGCTGGACTGTTATGGTCCACTGTGTTTTGCTAGCCCAGGTGCACATGTCTGTGGGTGGCAGGAACAGACCCTAGGACCGGCCTTGTAACACAGCCTGCTCTTGGGAAGGGACCTGATTCCAGTCCCTGGTAGAAAATCTGACAGCTCTTCTCCGAGTCTGTCCAGATAGCATTCAAAATGGAAACCAGCTGAAACCGCCTGAGGATTGTGAAAAGCAGATCCTTCCGCAGACAAGCACCTGCCACTGGCCTGGGGATTCAGGGTTCTCTTGAGAATTGTTGTCTCTAATTTCAGCTCCTTTGGGGGTGTTTCAGGGCTTCCCAGGCTGAATTTGTGGGTGCCCCTCTTGCCAACACACACGAGTCACGCATAGGGTTTCCTGCAGATATATCCAGTCATACTTCAGAGTCTCACATACACCAGGGAGATTTTCCCGTCAGGGGACGGGGCTGTGCTGACTCAGAAGAGCACAGGGCATCCAGGCTGGGGAACAGGTATCTTTTGGAGTGTCCTGGCTTTCTTGACATGGTGTCTGAGGACTTGGTAGAAAAAAGTGCAGCCCCATAAAGTACGATTTATCTTTTCTAGCCACCCAGCAGAGGTACCTGGGTAGTGCCTGTGGGCCGAGTGGCCTCTAGTGCTGTGGAAGGACCTGTATGAGGGTGCAGGTGGCAGGGCGGTGGCCACAGTCTAACTTGGGGGAGGGAAGGGCAGCACGTGTGGCTGTGGATATGATGGCATGTTTAGGATCTGGCAGACTGGGGGCCAGGCCAGGCCATGGTTCAAGGAAGCCTCCCCAGGAGCTAAGGACAAAGCAACTTGGAGAGTGTGTGCACAGGTCTTAGAGAAAGTCCACCTCAAACTGGGGAGGTGTCCTTCTGCCTTTGGGAAAGGGGGCTTAGGGGGGGTGGGGCTCTCTAGGAAATGGGTCTGTCCTCCAGCGAGTGCCCAGGGCACAGGTATCCTCCAAGGAGTGTTTTGGTACTTGCTCCAGCCTAGACCCAACCACTCCATCCTCCCGTTCCTTTCTTGGGCACCCAGAGTACAGAATCTTGCCACTCTGGAAGACTGGCCTCGAGGAGCAGCTTGGCACCCTTGTGCCCCTGCCCTGCTTCCTGTCCCGTCGCTCAGTCACCCCTGCCTTCTTGTTTGTCTAGCTGGGGACAGGCTGTAGTCAGAAGTTGCTGGAATCTCTCCTGCCTTGCTGGTGTCTTCCTGTGCATGCACTGAGCCTGGGAGAGCACTGGGCTTGGGGTGTAGACTTCCAGAATGGGGCGACCTGGGTGGAGATGAGGAGGTGCAGATTGCCTTTTGCATTAACTGGGCTGCTGATTGCAGTAAAAGCCACAAGTCTGTCTGATCGCAGAGAAAACTGGGGCAGAAGACAGACAAGGCAGCTTACTTGCAGCTGAGGGGGATGGGCTTGTGTTCCTGCTTTGCTGTGAGGTTTCCCTAATGTTACAGCATGCCAGAACTGGAATGTGTCATTAGGTTTGGGGGAGAGAAGTCAGTCGATTTCTTGTTAGCTCTCCAGGTAGGGGTTTTACTCCCTCTGTGATGTGGTTGCACCTGCTTTCCCTGGGCCTGGCTCATTTTCTCTGAAGTAATGACAGTTGGTGATAATCTTCTTAAGAGTAATTGTGGTCAGTGTATAATGATCATGGATTAATCTCATATTCTGACTTAGAAGGGAGCCATTTAGTTTACTGAGTTTAACAATTGCAATGATTTTTTGCCTTTTATTTTTTCTATTGTTCCTCATAATTTACATTTCTGCCATTTTCTCTTCACCTGTGTTCTTGAGGAGCATTTATTAAATGCCCCTAGTTCATGAGTTTACAACCTTTTCTGAGTTGTGGAGCAGTGAGTCAGGCATATTGGAGGACCATGCTGGGTCGGAGTAATGGCTGGCCCTGTCCTCAGTGCTCTGCCTGCATGGGCCTGTGGCCATTGCCTTCCTCCCCAAACTATGAACTCCTGGAGAGCAGGGGCCTCATCTGATCTTTAGCTGTGTCCTAGTATAACCCAGCATAGATGAGATGCCCACTGCTTTGAACCAAAGCAGCATCCCCAGGTAGCTTTTACTTCCTGTCTTGGGGCCCCTCACCTGGGTTCTCAGCACACCTAAGGGATGCAGGACTCCCCTCAAACTGAGGCTTTGTGGAGTACTGCTGGAAAAGCACAGCTCTAGGTCAGAGAAGAAGACTCTCAGGCTGGAAGGGCCCTTACAGGCCGCCCAGTTCTCTGTGTGGACACTGTCTGTAGCATTCCGGCGACCAGCCTTCCACTGCATGGCTGTGACTTAAAGTTCTTCCTTGGGCTGAGCTTATGCATGTCTCTGGGTTTCCGTCCTCTTGGTCCTTGTTAGGTAGGACCCTAATGCCACTCCCTCGGCTTTCTGCGGGAGCAGATGACTACTGATCAGGCAAGACTGTGGACTCTTTCAGCTCTGGGCACTGTGGCCCACCCCTGCCCTTCTGGCACTATGGGGGAGCAGAACCTTGGCTCCCAGATCCATGATGAATCCCTCTCCACTCCCACCCCAGAACCCCTTAGGGACTCTCTTCCTGCTGCTGCCTGGGGTAAAGGAGCAGGAAGCACAAGGTTGATGGGATTCAGGGAGGAGGCACCCCATGCAGGCCCTCATGTTGGTCTCTGCCCCCTCCAGCTCGGGTCCTGCAGCTGCATGTGGTGTCCTCGGTGTGGCCTGTCCAACACCGAGCGTAGTGAGGCTCTTCTTCCCTGGCTCCGGACCTCTGCTCCTGTTGCCTGCCTTTGAGCCTGAACATCCTATAGGATGACTTTGACTCACTTACAGTCATCCTGAGACCTCTGTTAACAAAACCCAAAATCTCTCAACTGGCCAATGTCAGGCCCTGTCTCCTCCATTCTGCCTGGGTCAGGAGGACCGGGTTTTGGACCCTGACCTTCTGTTGTGAGGTTTTCATTTGTTACACTGATTGCTAGCTTTCCAAGGTCTTCTGAATTCATACCGTCTTTACAGTTTCTCTCTTTCTCCTTTGCGTCACCTGTAAGTTGGCTGAGAAGCCTGTGTTGTCTTCAGGTCACCCATAAACATGCTAACCAAGAGAACCACAACGCTAGAGACCTTCTTTGACTGCAACATGACCCCACTGCAAACACCGTGCACTGTTTGTCTTCTAATTGCTCTAGTTGCATGCCACTTAGAGGCTTCATCCTGCCCACAGTTATTGGTGGTGGTCCCTGCAATTCCATGTGGAAATTTGGCTGTACTGTTGTCTTGCCAATGGGTTTCAGCCCCAGACAAGTTCACTATGGATTCAATGAGACCAAAGAAATGACCGTGGAATGTTCTTGGGGTGAAAGGGTTTATACCCAACTTTATTCCCACGGTGGCAGGTCAATCACTAGAATCCTGTCCACTCGGAGCAAGTCTGCATGCAGCAATGCGTGCAGCAAGCTGGTCTCTGCCTCTGGGCCTCTCCGACCCTGCAGCCGTCTCAGTCTCTGTCCTCAGTGCTGCCACCACTCCAGTCTCTGCTCTCCTGCAGGCCATGCCACCATGTTGCCCAGAGCACTGGGCGGAGCTCTTTATATAGAGTCAATAACCATGTATTTCCCACACGTGTAGAGAGCCAGCCAACCAGGGCCAGGTGAGAATCATGGCCATAGGAACCTTCACTTTACCACAAGTGTCCTCCCATTTTTTCTAATAAGCCTAGGGACATGGGCCCTGACTTACTGGTGAACTTGGGCTCCCTCCTAGTGATCACCATGTCTTCTAGTTATTTAAGCCAACCCTGGAGCTATTCAGTTAACCCCTTCTACAGTCTTAACTGGGGCCTATGTTAGACTCACTGATCTGCAGACCTAATTTCTTCCCCATCTGAACATGGGGCTGTATTTGCTTACTTCCAGCCTCAAAGCAATGCCCCAATTTTTTTTTTTTGTTCTTAGAGATAACTAGCTGTGGCTCATGGTCTCCATTTGCATGGCTGAGCATTAGAGTCACCTGTTAACAGGCTTTAAAAGAGAGTGAGGTGAGGGATTGATTCTGGGGCAACTTCCCAGGAGTCCTGAATTACCCCGTCAGGGCTGAGGGTCCCTAGCATTTTGATGCACCTGGTAAGTTTGGGATCCAGTTGCTGGCATGGAGATGGCCCCTCCTGGCAGGCTGGGACTCCTGCAGGCAGCATCCTCTCCCTTCTGGAGCTGCCCGTTCCCACCTGCCACTGTGTTTTCCTAAGCAACTACTAGGTGACAGATTTAGATGTATGGGGAGGGGGAGCGGGCCCTGGGCACAGGGTGGTCTTTCCACCCCAGACAGCCCACTTCCCTGATTTCCTGGTTCCAGCAGGGACAGCTTCCATTGTGACCTCACAGAGTGTAGGTCTATCCCTAAGCCGGCCTGGCTCCCAGGCCCCTGGTGAGCTCTGGTGGATTAGCTGGAGCTTGCAGGGTGGGGGCCCTGCTTCCTAAATGTGTTGGCCATGCCTAGTTTTCCCAGCCCGTGGGAGAAGGGTCCCTGCCCTCGTTTGTTGTCAAGCATGGTTCACTCTTCAGACATCTGTAGGGGGCTTCAGGGGAAGTGGGGGCACATGGAGGGGCTGTCTCATTCACTCTGGGCAGAGAGAATGGATTGGTGGACATAGACTGGGTTTCCCTGACCCTCATGAACCTCTCTGGTCCAGAGGCGACTGTAATGAAGGAGCACCAGGGTCAGCTGGAGACCCATCCATCAGTGCCTTGTCTCCTGTCCACATCTCCTGGCAGGGCTGCAGCTGGCAGCCTGGGCTTGGCAGCAATTCCACATTGGAGCCCAAGTTGTTAAAAAGTCATTACTGTCTCCTCTTCTGTTATCGTTTTGTGCTGCCTAGAACAGTGCCCATCCGAAAGGCGCAGGCTGGGGAGTGCTAGGTGAGAAAGCACCTAGGTTAGTGCAGGCTAGGTGAGAAAGAAAATTGCTGTAGAAGGAGCTGAGAAGCCAGGCCCATCTGGGGCTGGGCGTGAGGACTGGGCCTGAGGAGGTGAGAGCGTCCCTTCTTCTGTCTGTGGAGATGGCCATCGTTGTTCGTATTGTCCTCACAGCATCTGCTGTTTGCAAGGGATTCTTTGTTATTCGCAAGAGACAGAAGTTGTGAGTTCCAGATGCACTGTTTGTTGTCAGGCAGGAGCACCCCTCCTCACCCAGTACAAGCAGGAGTCCACTCCTCTCCACCCGTCCTGCCCACTCTTAGAGCCTTCTTGTTTAGGGCGGTTCAGTGCCGGCCCTCCTGGGAGGGTCTTGCTCGGCCAGTTTGTTCTCATTCACTAGGCACATGTTGCTTCTCCCAGCTGCCACCCCGGCTTGCACGCCGCATCCCTCCAGCCGCCCCAGCATGCCTGGTGGTGAGAGAGGTGAGAGGCAGCTCTTTAGGCACTTCAAGGTATCCGAGTTTCTGGATCTTTTCAGAAGCCTAGCCCTTGTATTCATCCATTTTCTCTGAAGGCTGGTGTTTAAGTCCATCCTACCGATAATCTTACCTGGTAACCAGTGTTACTAAAGCCTGTGGCTCTTGGTCATTGTCCCGCATGGAGGTAGAGACTGAGGAAAAAAAGAAATGTTTACATGGAAAGCAGCTTCCTTCCCCAGGCACGACGGTGTGGAAAGTCCACGGCAGTGGGGCAGCGGCCTGTGGTAGGAAAACATGTCCCCTGCAAAGATAAGGACATTAAGGGCAGTGGATGGTGAGGACACCTTTTGTCAGTCCGGTGGCCACTGTGACCCGGAAGTTCCAGAGGTGGCTTTGCTGATGTGGGCCTGCCCCTCAGCCGGGTGTCCTCTTCCTAAATGAGCCTAGATATTCGTGTCGGCACCATGGAGCCATCTTCCTTGTCCTGCTCAGCCAAGCCCAGCGCCAGGGATGACCAGCTGACTGCCCTGGCCCTGCCCTGTGAACGAGTGGCTTGCGTCATCCCAGTAACCGCGGACAGTCTTCTGGCAGGATGGGGCCGGCACCGTCTTGTGGAGGTGACACAGGCTCCTCTGGCCAGGCCGCTAGCACGCGCCTGAGATGCAGGCTGCCCTGTGTGTGCCCAGGCAGAGCGCTTGGCAAGCAGGCCCTGTTGCTCCTGTCAGCCACACAGAGCCCAGACCGCAGCTGTCATCCTGGAAATTGTGAATGAGTGCACACTGCTCATGCCTCAGACCAGGGTGGACAGTGGGGTTTGCAGGCTGGGCCTCTGAAGTCTGCGTGGGCAGGTGCTTTGCCCTCGTGTTGCTCAGTCAGGCTGTCGACTTAGGGTGGACGGGCTGTGGCCTCGCAGACCTCGCAGGGCGCCCGGGCGTCTCCTCACCCCAGTACCTTCACCCTTTCTTCAGAGCTCCTGCTGCCATCCACTGGCCTGTCACGCATGCTTTCTGTGATGGCACACTCACCGTCCCAGCCAGCTTGAATTCGTAGGAGCTGGTTCACTGTCCTCTGCTCCTGGTGCTGCCCTCAGGGAGTCTCAGGCAGCCGTGCACTCTTAGGCAGGGGCTGTTTTAGGTAGACCGAGGCCTTGACTTAGAAGCCTGTCTGTTGAGTAGTTCTTTCCTGTGCTCTGGCAGCGGAGGGTTGGTGAATGAGGCTGTTCTGTGCACAGCCCCAGAACACAACTGGGGCTCCTCTTGAGTGCCGAGCAGCCCGTGGGTGTAGAGAAAGGCCTTCCCAGATGTCAAGGAGGAAGGACAGCTGCCGATTAAAAATATGTAAAGTCTTCATAGATGGTGGTCAGACAGGTGATGATAGAGGTGGGTGGGGAGGCTGTCTGCAGTCCATGGGTTTCCTGCCTCCCTCTGGCTGGCTCTCCCAACACATGGAGACACAAGTAGTTTGGATGAGCTGAAGGACATTTCAGGTCAAGGATTGTTCCAGGTAGAAAGGGCCACTGCTGTCAGGAAGAGGTGGAAGTGGCTTTCACCTATCTTCAGGGTGATTTGACTTCATCCTTCCCCTGCACACAAGCACACACACCTCTTACACTGGGGTTTGCATGCACATGTACCCAGGTCTGTGCTTACACACACCTACAGATGCACACACACACCGGGGCTCCTCTCTTGTGTGCACATGCACAAGACATGCTTACAGCCTCGTGCACACACCTAATGCCCTTGGGCCTGCCTGTGCAGGTGTGCACACACAGGTCTAGAGACAGGCCCCAACACCACTGGGCCAGGGCTGCCTGGGGGTGCCCAGGACTCATGTTCCACCCCATGTAGCTGGCCTGACCTTGGCTTTGCTAGAATTTGGATCTAGGTCTCTTAGGCTGAAAAGAAAGCTAAGTGGTTGCAGTTCCTTGTTCATGCTCTGCCTCCCTGGGAGTGAGCTTGTCTGTGTGAGATGATACTGCCCAGCCCAAGACCAAAGGGACTCAAGGATTGGATGCCCTGGTGCCATCTGTGGCCAGGGAAGTGTCCTGGGGGTGCTTGATGGTCTGTGCCTGCCCTGCAGCTTACCCATCCAACCCTAGCCCTGCCCTGAGGCACTGGGTGGTCTCTTGCAGCCCTCCTTAAGTGGGGAAGGGGAGTGGACCTCGTCAGCCCTTCCACTCTGCCGCCTGGAGAGATGGGAGTTTGCTTTGAACAGACGGGGAGAGCTGCCCCAGAGGACCCAGCCACCTCCAGAAAGGATGGGAAGATGGAGGGCAGAAGCTGGCGAAGTCTGGGAGGGGCTGGAGGGGGCAGGCCCCTGGGTCTGAAGTCCAGCCTTGGGCCTGGCTTGTGCCTGATGCCTCTGGACAGGTTTCCCTGATCTCAGTCAGGCCTGGTCCTGCTCATGGGTGCAGGGGAAAGTCTCCTCCTGTACTTAACTGGGGCCAGGCTGGCTGGGAAGTCCTTGGGGCTGCAGGGATCCCAGCAGGAGATAAGCCCCCAAAGTGGCAGAAAAGTGGCTCACAACTTTTTGTCTCTGGCTGGTTCTCAGAGAGTAGCTCCACCCTTCCTCCCTCTCCCATGTACCTGGGAGCTTTACAGAGCACAGATGTGCTGGGGGGTGGGCTTGTCCTGTCCTGGCACTTGGGCAGGCCCTGAGTGCCGCTCTCTCCCTCTGCAGTGTCTTAGATGATGAGGGCAGCAACCTGAGGCAGCAGAAACTTGACCGGCAGGTGAGTCTGGCTGGGGCCGGGTGGAAGGGCGTCAGCATTTGCCATGTGGGCAGAGGGGGAGGGCTGTTCCCCTTCCTGGGGTGATCCCGCCTGGTGGGGAGAGGGTGCCCTCCCAGAAGAAGAGGGGTGAGCTCTCTCCTTTGCAGCTCAGCATTAGCACTGCCCCAGCTGTGGGACTTCTGCCCAGCAGGCAAGCTAGGGTGGCTGCATTTGGAGGCTGGACGTCTGTGCTGTAATCCTGCCAGGGCAGCCACATGGGCTGAGTTTGCCTCCTTTTCCTGGACCTCAAGTCTTGGAGTGCCAAGGACATGAGGCCTTGGCCTAGAGTGGGCTGTGGACCCCATTGCAACCTCTAGAACCTAGCTGAGCAAGGAAGGCCCACCAGCCTCTGCCTTTCGGTGCCTCTGTAGCGGGCCCTGCTGGAGCAGAAGCAGAAGAAGAAGCGCCAGGAGCCCCTGATGGTGCAGGCCAATGCCGATGGGCGGCCCCGGAGCCGGCGGGCCCGGCAGTCGGAGGAGCAGGCCCCCCTGGTGGAGTCCTGCCTCAGCAGCAGTGGCAGTACCAGCTACCAAGGTACACACTGCCCTCGGGACAGCTAGCCTGGGGGCTCTGTGCTGCGGTGTCACACCCGAGCGCTGCTCCGGGGAGCCGGTCCAGGGCTCCCTGCTGACCTGGGCATGTGAGGGGCTCACCCTGTCAGTGTGCCCAGGCTGGGTGTGGCTCCCAGCCCAGGAAGACAGCTCAGTAGCGTGGCTACTGGGAGGCTGGGACCTTGGCTCCGTCCAGCATATGCTTAGGCCCTCAGCTCCTGAGTCAGGTGTGAGGAACCAGAAAGCTAAAACTTTATGAATCTGGGAGTTCAAAAGTCCAGATTTCTGATATGGAGCATTTCCCTGAGAGCAGGAGGTGCTCCTAGGAGCAGAACAGTCTGCTCCCCACCAGCATTCTGCCTCCCGAGAGAAATCAGTCTCGACATCCTGTCCATACCCGCTAGTGTCTCTTGCGACCGACACCTGTTGCCTCCTCTCCCTGGGTTCCCTGGCCTCAGTCTATGTGGCTTCTGACTGCAGGTCCCTTCGCAGAGCCCTGTTGGTCAGCGGCCTCCAGCTGCCATCTTTGCATGCGCTGGTTTTCAGCAGAGCCCACTTTGGGGTTGGGGGGTAGTGTGGGATGGGGGGAGTCTCTGCAGCTTAGGCGGGGGTGGAGGTTCATTGCATCCCTGTGCTTAGATTAAGAGGACCCCAGGCCAAACAGAGGATCCATCTCTCTGACCCTGAAAGAGGGACTCAGACTCAGTGTCCACTGTCCCTTGCTGGTGCTGATAATTCTGGTGTTTCTCCAGCAGATAGTGACTATAAGAAGGTTGCAGGCATCTGGCTTCTTCAGTTAGAAGGAACCTTAGCGACCGTGGCGCTCCCCTCCCTTCCTCGGCTGCACCCTCCAGCCAGTTTGAGCTACTGGTAGTTCTCTCGGCAGGGCTAACCTTTTCCATGTAACTGCTGGGCCCTCCCACCCCCCCGCCCCACAGCGTCTCTGATTCTGCTCCCCCAGCCCTTAGCTCACTGCGTCCCCTTGCTGTGCCTTGGAGGGCAGCAACTGAATCTCCTTCACCTGGCACCAGCCTTGGCCCACAACAAGCTCCATGCCCGCTGCGCACACCCGTCCCGCCAAGGAAACCCGATCACGTCTAATAATAAAGGCTGTCTTTGGGCGATGGCCAGTGGCTGAGCATGGTGCTCGGCGCTTTACCTGCATCGCCTCATTTCACCCTCGCGGCAACACACTATCCCCATGTGTTCAGTGAGGGGCTGGGCTCCGAGGGTCGGGCGGCTTGCTGCCTGTGAGCATCAGGGCTGGGCTTGGACCCTCACTTCATGGTCCAGATGGCCTTTCCGTTATTTTGTGTTCCCGCCCTGACAGGAAGCTCCTTTATAGTAATTCCCCTGCGTGTGGTTCAGTCCAGCACCCAGGGCCACAGCTGGTGTCTGTTCTCTACCAGAGGAGGGGAACAGGGACCTCAGCCCAGCTCTGGCGTCTGAGAGAGGCAGCCCAGCTGCTCCAGAAAGAACTGGCCCCCGGCCCCAGCCTGTCCTTCCTGCTCACACTTCCTCTCTGAGTGCCGTCCCAAGGGCGGCCCTGTCCTGCAAAGAAAGCACCCACTGTTCTGGGTCCTGTGGAGCCTGGCCTGCTGCTGCGTGGGCAGTATGGCCTCGGGACCTGGCCATTTAGGGCTGCATGTGGGATTGGAGCCTGCTTCTGAAACTCGGAATCAGAGGCCAAGTTCCCAAGCCTTTGAGGAGTCTTGCAAGGCACTCATGTGTAGTCGTTGGCAGGTGCTGGCTGACAACTGGCTGTGCCGGGACAGCGCCAGGCCTGCCAAGAGAGTGCATGACCAGTTGGCAGACGGTTCCTGGGCATGCCGCTGGTCACCTACTCACTTGTAACTGGGAGCAAGTCACTTACCCTCTCTGGGTTTTTCTTTCTCCCTAACGTGAGACCCTCTCTTGTCTCAGGGCTTTGAAAATTGAAGCAACCATCATAGGTTCCAAAGTCCAATCAGCTAAACGTGCTCTCTTGCTGAGACTCCAGACCAGGCTGGGTGCATGCTGCTTCTCTGGGGGTCGTCTTTGCCCAGCTCTGAATGTGGGCAAAGCTTGAAGGAGGTGGCTGCACCCCGGGCTTGCAGACTTGGGATTGGTGTTTCCAAGAGCACCCAACCCCGACCCGCAGCGTTCCCTGCCTCCAGCTCTGCCCTCTGCTGGCTCTTGGTGTTAAATACAAGGGATCGTTCCCAGAGGACGATGAGGGAGTTTGATAGATAACAGAACTGGACTAAGTTTATCCCAGTAAACAGTTTCGACTTTCTGTGCTTGTTCATATTATATATTCATCCATTTCTTAAATATTTATTGAGGGCCTACTTTGTTTCGGCTCTGGATTGGGGGCTAGGGGTCCAGGGTGAGGTCTCTGTTTCCCATGGACCTTAAGGTCTAGGAGCAGAGAGAGAGTAGAACAGGCTGTCCCAGGTGTGCTTTGCAGAAGGAATGGCAGAGAGTCTGCTCCCAGCCTGGGGGCGTGGGAAGGCTTCCCTGAGTTGCTGACGCCTGAGCTGGGATCTGCAGGGTGGTGTACGGGTGGAGGGCAGCCCAGGCAGTGGAACAGCTAGGACAGAGCAAGGCACTTTGGCATGAGGGAGTGTAGCCTGCACAAGGCACTGAAGGACCCTGGTGTGGCCAGGACTTGCGGGGCCTGGCAGGTGATGAGTTAGGCCAAGGGGAAGCGAGATGGAGGAGCCAGACTTGTAGGAGAATGTTGGTCTTCGTGTTAAGGGCAACAAGAAACCATTCAAGGACTTTGAGCAGATTGGGGTTCTCATGTGTGAGGAATTCAGAGGCTGCCCAGCTGTGACCCTTCTGATGCCTGTGTGTTGGGTGTGTGGCTTCTTGTATCCCAGAGTTACCTCCTGCCTCAGGGTGTTCCAGCACCCCAGGCTCCGTGGCTCATCCCAGGAGAGCCAGTGCAGGCTCCCTGGAGTGCCTGCCCTAGCTGTGGGCTCTTCCAGGAGATGCAGCCTTTTCTGTCTTCATTCACCATCTTGGATGACCTGCATTGCATTCAGCCTGACACTCTCCCCCTGCCCAGGCTCAAATGGTTTGCTGGCCCAGAGCTACAACTGCTCTGCTTCGTGGTTGATCACGGCGCGGGCTGGACTGTTGACTTTATCATGCTGGGCTGGGGGTGCAGCCTCCTTCCAGCTCAGCCTGCACTGGGCGCCTTTGCCTGGTAGAGATGGGCAGTGCAGAGGCCTGGTGGGGTCTGGGCGGGTGGCTAGGGACTTGGGAAGCGGGCTGGGAAGTGTGTTTGAGTTGGAGCTCAGGTCTGACCTACTGCCCATCTCTCTCCCCCTCCCTGTCTGGGGCTCTCTCCTGAGCAGTTCAAGAGGCCGACTCACTTGCCAGTGTGCAGCTGGGAGCTGCCTGCCCAACAGCACCAGTCTCAGCCAAGAGAACCAAGGCAACGGCCGCGCCAGGGGGCCAGGGCGGGGCCCCCAGGAAGGAGAAGAAGGGGAAGCACAAAGGTCGGCTTGCCATCACTACATCCCTCCTCAGGAGGCCTGGCCCCACTGTGGGTTGTGGGCAGGCTTATCCTCCAGGCAGCGTGGTGGGGGACAGGGCAGGAGGCCCTGGTGAAGGCACAGAATGGCACTTAGGGTCCCCACGCCGCTGGTTCACAGGCCTCATCTAGCTCGTGGGGGCCCTGGGCTGGCCTTTGGGTGTGGGCAGGCCCTCCACATTGCCAGAAAGTGATGTCCAGCTCAGCTGTGGCCCAGGAAGCCCCTCACCCCAGCCTGAGCACCCCCTACCTCCATCCTGGCCCAGGCTGCTTCTCCACCAGGGCTCACTGCCTCCCGGGGAGCCTGCCGCAGCCCGAGGTGGCACTCAGTCCTCATGTGGGCTTCCTTGGTCCTCTAGTCCCCATTCCACCCTCCAGGCCCATGGTCCAGTCTGTTCCCTCTGCTCCTCTCCCTCCAGAACAGATCCCCAGAGATCAAGGATGTTAGAGTGGCCCCTGCCTGGAGTCCCTTTTCTGCTGGCCTGACACTGTTTCCTCCACCTCGAGTATGTGCAGTGATTCCCAGGTCACTGGGTCCTGGAGGACAGTGGTGTCCGCATCCGTGGGCTTATGGAACTGACTTCAGCATCTGGGGCACAGCCTGGCCCGACAGGCTGGTCACCACCTGGGTGGGCCAGACCTTGCTTCTGTTACTGAAGCTGCAGCAACTTGTGCTGGAAGGCTGATATGGGATGGGAGACCCTGCTTCTGGGAACATGAGTGTATGCTAACTGCAGTCTTGTTTCTCAAGGGGTTCCATTTGTTTTTAGTGACGTGTGAGTTACTATATGTTAGTCTGTGTGTGAGAGAACGTCATTCCTAATGACCTGTAGGCAGCCGGCCAAGTCTGTGAGCGGGTGGTGGCCTTGGCTATGGTCTGGAGGGGTCCTCGTTCTCCACTGAACCTTTTTTGCTGTGCAGTTGGTTTTGTAGATAGCTGCCATCTGCCTATGGATGGGAGGTATTTCAAACCAACCCTCAGCAACTACTCTGGGGGAAGAGCAGAAGAAACGAAGCCCATGTCCCTTCATAACTTACTGATCATTAGAGACTGACAGCAGTTATTAGTTCTTTTAAAAATTAATTTTGCAAGTAAAGTTATGCAGAGGATCCCCCCACTCTTCCCTCACCCACTTCTTGGATGTCTAAGAATCTAGACTCTGCCCTCCCTCTCCCCACCCCTGGATGGGACTCAGGACTGTCCGTGGCCTGCAGGCACCGGAGGGCCCACAGCACTGGCAGAAGACAAGACTGAGGCCCGAGGCCCGGTGCAGATCCTGACTGTGGGCCAGTCAGACCATGCGCAGGACGCTGGGGAGACGACGGCTGGCGGGTGTGTGCGGCCCAGCGGGCAGGACCTCCATGCCACTATGCAGAGGAAGGGTGAGCCCTGTGGGGTCCAGTGACACCTGAAGCTCAGTCCTGGGCTCCCAGATGCACCGTTATTGAGGAGCATGGCCTTGTGTCGGTTCCAGCCCCTCCCCGGCTTTGGTGGGGGACGCCCTTGGAGACCAGTGAGAGACTTGGGCTGGGGCTCCTGATAAGGCCAAGTTTGGGGAAGGAAGTGTGAGGTAGGGCAGCCGACCAGTCCGCAGCCAGCCCGGTCTCCACCCCATCTCTTGCCCCGAGGAGGCCCAGGTTTGGGGACAGATTTGCTTTCCCTTTGGTTCCTTTATAAAAGCTCCTTTTGTAAAATGTTCCCTCTATGTCTCCAGAGCTACAGGAAGCAAGGCCAGGATTCAAGAGGCAGAGCAGATCTTCCCAGGAAGCCTGCTGCCCAGATAGTTTCCCTACCATGAGCCCTGCCCCAGGGAGCCCCCGGTGCAGGGTGGCAGAGGGAATCCCAGCAGTGCCACACGTTCTGAGGAACGGGACAGACTTCTTAGAGAAAGGGCTGTTGAGGCAGATTGAGGCTGGAGATGGCATTTGGAGGAGAAGCACACAGAGGGCTCTGGGCAGGTGGGAGGGAAGGGGGGGAGTTGGCGGACCCCATGCATCAGGCTTAGAAGCTGGGCCTTTCCCAAGCAGATTCCATGGCCTCTGCCAGCCAAGGCCTCTGTGCGCCTGAGGCCGGATCTGGAAGTTCCCATATAGGACCTTCCTGGCACAGGGTCAGCTGAACTCAAGTTGGCTACATAGGAGACAGGGTGCTGTTGACTGCCAGAGAGGAGGGGTTGGATGGAGAGACTGAGCTGAAGCTGGGAGGGGACACGCCCCGAGGATCGTGACCAGCCCTAACTTATGCATGTGTCTGAGAGTGTCCCATGTTTGTCTGGATACATATGTGAGTGTGTGAATGCATGTGTGTACATACAGCTGTGAATGGGTGTCTGTCCGGGTGTGCATGTATAACCACTTGTCCCCCCTGCTCCTCTGCCTGGTGCAGGTGTCTCTAGCAGCATGAGTTTTGAAGAGGAAGAGGAGGATGAGGACGAGAATAGCTCCAGCTCCTCCCAGCTAAACAGCAACACGCGCCCCAGCTCTGCGACGAGCAGGAAGTCCGCCAGGGTGAGTGAGCAGCTTCCACGCCCAGCACAAACATGGACCACAGTGTTCAGAGGCCTGTTGACCCAGGTTGGAGGCAGAATAGGGTGTGATGAAATGATGGAGAGTTGGCTTTCCTGGGGCTAGGGGCTGAGAGGCCTGGGCTCCTCTGTCCTTCCCCTGCCCACATTCTCTTTAGCCAGGCCAGGAGGGTCGGGGAAGCTGCGTTGGGCAGGATGAGCTCTGAGAACCTGCTTGAATCCCGCCTCCACCCCCAGGGACTACTGAGGAGGTGACAGAGGGGCTAAGAAGCTAGCTGCTGACCCTGGGCCCAGGGTGGCCAGGCCCACTTCCCAGGGATGCTGCCCTGTCTCCCACCACCACCGCATCATGGGGCAGCTTTGGATCCAGGTCAGCAATTTCAGCTGCCCGGGGTTCCAGGGCTCAGGCCCCTACTGTCTTTCCTGCAGGAGGCAGCCTCAGCCCCCAGCCCAACCACCCAGGAGCCACCGGTAGATGTTGAGGTCCAGGACCTTGAGGAGTTCGCGCTGAGGCCAGCCCCACAGGGTATCACCATCAAGTGCCGCATCACGCGGGACAAGAAGGGAATGGACCGGGGGATGTATCCTACCTACTTTCTGCACCTGGACCGTGAGGATGGGAAGAAGGTGAGGCTGGCCTGGACTTGCAGTTTCCCCCAGGCAGGCTTGGGGTCCTAGGGGCTGAAATGTGACTGGAATCCTCCAATTCAGCGTTAACCTTTCAGCTCCCCCCAGACAAAAGCCTCCATCCTGGAGGGTGCACACCTGTTGGCACGCGTGCGTGCGTGCGTGTGTGTGTATTACCGTGCCTGTGGTCTGGAGCTGAAGCAAGGGGGAGGCACTTATGGGAGTGGGGGTGACACCTGTGATTGTGTGTGACCAGAGGCTGGGCTAGGAATATGACCTTTCTCCACTCTTCAAAGGTGTTCCTCCTGGCTGGAAGGAAGAGAAAGAAGAGTAAGACTTCCAATTACCTCATATCTGTGGACCCAACAGACTTGTCTCGAGGCGGGGACAGCTATATCGGGAAACTGCGGTACCAGCTCCCCCAGGAAGCAGTCGTGGGCAGGCTGCCTATAGAGGGCATCCCTTGTCCCTGAGGGAGATCTAGACCAGAAAGGGTTGGATCCTTTCTCTAGAGCCTCTGTTCATCAGATCCAGTCATACGCTCAGGTCTGCCAGCCTAGAGCCAGACTTGGAGCTGACCTAATTCATCCTTCCCTAAGCTGCTATCAGGCAGATGGGGACACAGGCCCACCAAGCATAATGGATCAGACTCCAGGATGTCACTGCGAATGTAGGCTGCCATGAAGAAATTCCTTGGCCCATGTTCATCACAAGGGGCAGCACAGAGCGTGAGCCCTTGAGGGAAGAGTGAGCAACCTGGGGTGGGAGGAGGCTCTGAGCTAGGCCTCCAGAAGGGAGGGTTTGCTGAGGATCAGAGTGCTAGATTTGGGGAATGTAAATCAAGCTTAGAGGCAAGGAGCTCAAGGCTGGAGACGGCACTGGGCTGACTCACAGGCTGGACAGGACAGGGATCAACTCGTCCACTCTCTAGGGTGCTGAGTCCCCTCTACAGCCTTGCCAGAGGCCATCCTGCTTGCTCACCTCCCATGAGGGGTCCCCTTCTCTCCCTTCTGGACAACTCTCTTTGACCTCCCTGAGTTGTCCCATTGCACTAAGATTCCCTTTGATTCAGCTTAGAGCAAGTCCAGGCCTTCTGCCCATGAAGCACCTTCAAAGATGGGAATTCAGTGACGAGTGTGTCCCCAGTTCTGTTCCTGGCCTAGCCCAGAATGCTTTGCCGGCTCCTCACAGGACAGACTCTGAGCTGTTCCCCGCCCTGGGGCAGAGGGTGCGTGGCCCTCTACTGATTGTGCCTGTCCTTTAGGTCCAACCTCATGGGCACCAAGTTCACTGTTTATGACAATGGAGTCAACCCTCAGAAGGCCTCCTCCTCTACTTTGGAGAGTGGAACCCTGCGTCAGGAGCTAGCAGCTGTGTGCTACGTGAGTCCTGGGTTCCTCCTCCCCAAGCTAGATGTGATGCTTGGGACTTGCCTCATCTGTGGGGTATCTCATTCATCTTTGTGGGTAGACAAGCCTGCACGGGTGGGCTGCCCGCTGTGGAGTGGCCCCTGCCTGGGTCAGGAGCCCCAGACCTCTCCTGTCTCAGAACTCAGACCGCAGCTGGCTGGTTGCCTGGGGAGCTCTAGGCACCAGGCCTGGCTGTACGCAGCCCAGGCAGGAAGGAAAATGGCCCGAGGCCTGGGTTCTTGTTGGCTCATCCCTCCAGTTCTCCCCCTGGTGTCCAGGCCTTGCATGGATTATAAGACCTCTCATAATCTACTCAGTGCTCACTCAACCTAAGAGCTCGATCCTATTCTTATTATACAGATGAGGAAACAAGCTCAGAGGGTGGGTCAGCTGCCAATGTCACACAGCTCATAAGTGACCAAACCAGAATATAAATACAGGGGATTTCTCCACTTCGTTTTAAAATGAGGGATTGATAACTCCCATCATCCTGGGCATGGGCACCTCTTGGAGCCCAGTTGGGAATCCATAGCTGTTTTGTGTGGTTGTATGGTGCCACCTGCTGGTCAACTTTAGGGAGACAGCCCAAATCTCTTAGATAACTGAGCCCCACCTGTGTTACAGGTACTGTTTGAGGCAGAGGATATAGTAGTAAACATGAGAGACATAAATTTATACCCTTATGGGACTTAAACGGGAGACAAGCCATGAAACAGACATGTAAGTAAAATAAAAGTGTTCCTGATAAATGTTAAGAAGAAAATATAAAGCAGGGAAGGGGGATGTGAAATGTCCAGGAGTGTGCAAGCTGTTGGGAATGATGGCAGGAAGGGCCTCGCTGAGGTAGCACTTGGGTGAAGCCCCAAAGGAAGGCACTGCCAGCTGCGTAGGCGCAAAGTCCTGGATGCCTGGCGTGAGGAGGGCAGAGTGGATGCAGCAGCAAGGAAATGTGAGGCCTTGCAGTTGGGGTAAAGCCTTCAGCTGTTACTCTCAGTGAACTGGAGAGGGAATTGAATCGACCTAACAAGACTGCTCACTGCTGTGTGAACAGACAACAGGAAAGAGGGCGAGGTGGCCAAGGGTGGAAACAAGGAGTCCACAGTTAAAAGCTATTCAAGGTGATCTCAGTGAGATGGTGGTGGTGGAAAGTGGTCGAATTCTGGATATAATTTGAAGGTAGAGTTGACAGCATTTGCTGATGGATTACAAATAGGGTGTGAGCGAAAGAGAGGAGTCAAATATCTTTCCAAGTAGTTTGCCTGAGCAAATGGCAGAATTGAGTGGCTGTTAACTGAAGCATGGAGGACAGTTAAGAGGAGCTATTTTGGGCAGAGAGGAGATGCAGGAGCTCAGTTCTGGGCATGTCCAGTTTAGCAATGCTTATCAGACATTCAAGTGGAGATGGTGAAAACCAGTTCATCTTTATTCCTTTCAGCCCAGTAGGTAGTAGAGTTCTTAGATGGCAATGCTGAGTTCTCTCTCTATATTTTCCAGGAGACAAACGTCTTAGGTTTCAAGGGACCACGGAAGATGAGTGTGATTGTCCCCGGCATGAACATGGTTCATGAGAGAGTCTCTATCCGGCCCCGCAACGTGAGTCTCTACCCCTCCCCTCCCCCGTCCCAGCCTCTGCATGAGCTTCTAAGGGCAGAACTCCAGCTGGTGTGTATGTGTAGGAGAGACAGTGTGAGAAGCCCTGGAGGTCTAGGGAAAGCTAAGGACCCCCACCCCTGGGGCGGATCTCTTTGGGGTGGTCATGGTGCCAAGGCCTGGGCCTGGCTCAGGTGAGGCTGCCCTCCCAGGAGCATGAGACGCTACTAGCACGCTGGCAGAATAAGAACATGGAGAGTATCATTGAACTGCAAAACAAGACACCTGTCTGGAATGATGACACACAGTCCTACGTCCTCAACTTCCATGGGCGCGTCACACAGGCCTCCGTGAAGAACTTCCAGATCATCCATGGCAATGACCGTGAGTGTTTCTGCCCTCACTCATTACTGTCCACTTGGTACTGGGGCCCTTAGCTCAGGGTTTAGCTCGCCTAGCCCTGCCCAAATGGGCCAGAGCTTAAAAGATGCGGATCATACAGCTTAGATTAGACGTAAAGAACTTTTGACCCATAATGGCTGAGGTGCTCTGACAGACTGCACTCAGCAGTCTCAGGCATGGGAACCCCCACTAAATGGACATTTTCTCTTCCTGTCTCTTGGTGTTTATATGCATCTTGCTCCTTGGCCATCTGCTTTCGCTCCCCTGCCACTTCCCCATTGGTCCATTGCGCCTCCTTTGGCACTCCCGTGGTGTCTCTCTCTTCCTTCCTGTGAGCTGGGTGTCTGTCATTCCCTGTCTGCACTGTCCTGCTCCATTCTTGTGCCTCTCTGCCTGCTGCGCCTGGCTCCAGCGGACTACATCGTGATGCAGTTTGGCCGTGTGGCAGAGGATGTGTTCACCATGGACTACAACTACCCGCTGTGTGCGCTGCAGGCCTTCGCCATCGCCCTGTCCAGCTTCGACAGCAAGTTGGCCTGCGAGTAGAGGCTCCCGTGCCCTTTGGGGTTCCCCGGCCTGGAATAGAACCACCTGCCTGCGGAGACAGCTCTGCCTACCCTCTGTACATAGGCATCCTGCCAGATGAACCTTTGGCTCTCAGTGGGCTTCCTGGCCCAGCCAGCCAGAAACTGGCTCCTCTGCTGCTGAGGCAGAGGAGAGAGGGGGTGTGTGTGAAAGGACCAGAGTGAATTCTTTCTGTGTCCCAAGAACACACACGCCCACTCTTGGGTTAGCATCCTGCTGCAAACATGTTTGCCAGGCTGGGTAGGCAGGAGAGGAAGCACAGGGCAGGGCTGCTGTGGCCCAGCCAGCCCCTCAGCCCAGGACTCAGGTGACAGCGGGTCCCCAGCAGTGAGGGTGAGCTCCTGTGTGAGAAGCGGGGTGGGGCCAAGGCGGCACAGCTTTGCACAGCAAAGGGTGAGGTAGCTAAGCCTGGCCCTCACAGTGCAGAAAGTCCTTCCACGTCTGAAGGCCTCAGGCTAGCCTGGGAGAGGTTCTGGGGGCTGGGAAAGCAGGCAGGACCTTGGCAGGATTGCAGGGGCCCAGCTGTGGGAGTTGGCTGATGGCCTAGGGTGCTCACTCATTGCATTTCTCTAGGTTTGCTCTGTGTGCTGCACAGAGGCAGGAAGCAGTTGGCCCTTGAGGCCAGATGTCTCTGAGGAGGGGTCCTGTAGGACACAGGCTCAGCGTGCAAGTGGCGGTAGAGAGGCTCCATGAATCAGGGCTGTCTTGGGAACTCTGTCAACTGTCCAGGAGCTCTCAGCTGACCATCCCCTGCACCACCCCCAGGAAACACGTAAGGGGTGCAGGGGGCCAGCCGCAGAACAGACAGGTAGGCCTGGGGCTCTCGCCGCCGCTGCGCTGTCCCTAAGCCGCGTGCTCCGGTGCTCCCGCCTGTGCAGTCTGGCAGCTGAGGGCTCCCTGTGTGGTCCTTGGGTGGGAATGCGGCAGGAGGAGAGAGGGAGTACTCCAGCACCATGGAGAGGAGAGGGAGCAGGACCCTTAGAGCTCACCTAGTACAACTCCCATCACACTTCAGGTGAATCACACTCAGAAAATGGAACTTGCCCTGGGCCACTTGCCGGTTAGTTGGCAGAGTTTAGAACTTCTGCTTCCTTGATTTCTTTGCTCCCACCACCTCCCAAGAAAGTGCTGTCTCCAGCTCTCTAGCCTCCCTGGGGCCCAGTCTGCATTCCCTCCCCTTTTTACCTTTTCTCCAGACTTAGAAATGTCAGAGTTGATAAAAATAAAACTTTCAGTAGAAAATCAGGCAGCTCCATTTTGTAGATCATTCTGGTCAGGACTGGCCTATGTCTAGCTCCCACACTAGAGCAGGCTTAGCCTGGCTGCCGCCCATTTCTCTTTGACAGGTGGTGTGTGTGTTCTGGGGCTAAGCATGATCTCCCTCCCCTGGCATCCTCTCTTTCTCTTGAAGGCTTGGCAACGCTAGTTCTCGCCTATTTGCCACTTACCCTGGCTGAAGCTACCTGCCCAGATGAAACTCAGAAATCAGTGGGAAGTAAGCAGTTCCTCACTTCAGAGTAGATGTGCCTGGAAAGGCTACATAGCAACTACTAAGTTTTAAAGTAAAATCATAGTCATACCTTAGACATGCTAGTGAGGCTCTGTAAAGCGAAGTGAAGGAGTCGTTTGTCTGAGTGGAAGTAGTGTGCTCTCGTTTCCTTGTAATCAAGGTTCCCGTGCTGCATGCTTGAAGCAAGGCATCCCTGTCCTGGCTGCGCCCTGCCGGCACTTTGGGCAGATGTCTCTGCGAGATTCCCTCCACTCTGGTTTCTAGACAGCTGTTAACTTGGGGCCATTTTGAGGACACTTGAACTTCCTATCCTGGGGCTGTTCCACTTCTCAGTGAAATGCTGTGGTGCCATCCTGACTTTGAGAACTAATGACATTTGGGAGGACGGCAACTAGATGATTTCTGCAGTCTGGTCAGGCTGTTTGGGCCTATGATTTTAAGGTAGAAGAGTCCGAGTTGGGATCCTAGTGAGGGGTGGGGGATCTTGGTGGCAGAGTGGGCAAAGCCAGAAGCACAAGGAAGAACACTTGCCCTTGCTTTCTCCTCTGACACACAGTAGGGGGCTGGCTCTGGTTATTTCCGTGGGTCAGGAGCAGGGGCTGCACATTCCAGCCTGAGCTTGGAGAAAGGTAGCTCAGCAACAAAACCCTCGCTGGGCACTGAGGTGACAAGCAAGAGCAGCTGAGTCACCCACCTGAGACCCAGCCTCACAAGTCTGTTCTTCAGACCCCATCATTGTGATGCCGGCTTTCCATGGGTCCAGACTCATAAAGCTGCCTGGGCTCCTGGAGACCACCTGGGCTCAGCCTCTCCCACATTAAGGGTTCCTGCCTTTTGCACCCTCTACCCAGATGGCCACTGGGTGAGCTGGGAACATGACAGACGGAGCAGTGCCGGCAGGAGTTGGGCAGTGGGGACTGTAGGCAGCCCCTCAAACTGCCCCCAGACAGTTCTGCGGAGTGGTGAAGTTCACTCCCCCAGCTCTTCCCCAGTTCCAGCTCTGCTTTCCTTCTGGCTCCAAGGTGCTCTGTCCCTCTGTGTATTGGGGGAAAGGGGCCATCGGCAAAGAATCCACTGAGGTTTCTTCTGTTTCTGAGGATGAGTAGGAAAGGAGTGAGGATGTAGTTATGATCCCCTGTGGCCTTTGTTCATTTGTTTCATGCTGTTTGATCAGAAAATATACCTGGGAAATTTCTCCAGCTCTTTCTCTCAAGATTCTGACTGGGAGGACACTGTCCCCAGGAAGTTGTTGGCTTTTCAGTTCTCATTCTGTATTACCTGAAGAAATCTGTGTGTTGCATGCATGCTCTTGGATAAATCTGAACATATTCTAGTGAATGTGCCTTAAAAATCACAACACTAGTTCTGAAGGAGCATGTAAAGTCCAGACCCATGCTGAGGACAGATTTTGGAAGCTGGGGAGTGTGATAATCACAGGCTAGAAGAAAACTCTTGGAGTCCACCTCCAGTGACAAAAAGGGCAACAGAATTGAAGTTTTTCTGTGCTCTGCAACTAGCAGATAAATACCATTTATTAGAGGCAGTTCTGATTTCAAACTAAGAGGTACCCGCAGCTCTGTCAGGCAAGCACGCATTCCATCTCCTCGGTGCAGGTCCTGGTCTTTCCTCACTGCAGTGACACTGGCCTGCCCCTCTCCGATCCCTCGTCCCAGCTAAGATATCCCTGTGTCTCAGGATGCCGGGCAGCCCCCGTGGTGCCCCCGCACTCAGGGCCCAGAGCTGGGGTCCCAAACTGCCCTGGGCCCTGGCATGTAGAGCTGTAGTAGCTCCCAGAGCAGGTTGAGGGATGGGCTCGTGTACTTGTCATCTCAGGATGTGGAGGGAGAGGTACAGCAGAAGTATTGGGATAGATTTGGCTTTTGAAATTTCCAACAAGTTGAGAGGCACGTTCATCTTACAGAAAGCACCACTGCATTGAGGAACCATGGGATTTTGAACAAACCACATAATTTTTCTAGGTCTCTGTTCTCATCTACAAGATAAGAAAGCTGGGCTGCCAAAGCCTGCAGTAGGATTCAGGGTGCATGAAGGCAACTCTTGCTCTTCTATCTTTTCTAGCTCATCACTGTGCCTTTTTTCTTTCCCAAGAAGGATGTCACACCCCTTTCCTCTTCTGTTCTGCCCTCCCTTCCCCCATCAGGTCCAGGCAGAGCTGGAACTTAGGCCAAGATCCAGAGTTTCCTAGAGGATGACTTAGAAGGGCTTAGAAAGGAAAGCCAACTCTGGCCTTTTTAATCCTGCATTTGGTGACAAAGGGCCCTTGCTGGGAGCATACATTTAACCAGTTTTCATAATGCCTAGAATGTGTATGTCTGTTTGCACAAGATTGTCTTTTCCTATTTTAGAGTGGTCATTTTATTTTTGTTTAAAATTATCTGGAGTTTTAGATGAACTTGCAAAAACTATGCTTTTATTAAGTGACTTTTTGAATAAACTCTTTGGTATGTGCAATGATAAAGTTGGTATTTTCCCATGTTGACACTATATATGTTGTAGAACTTAAGTGTTTGTCTAAGTACAAACCATATATCAACAAATTAAACTTGAACTGTTTCAACACTGTGTACTTTTTCCCCCTATACCATTCATCCCTTCTGGATCATAGTTTGTTTAGAAACAATGACATGTGGGTCAAAACTGTCTCCCCTCTGGCTCTGCTTTTCAAGTTTAAGGATGGTCAGAACCATAGGCAAAAGCTGGGAAGGGCTAGAAAAATAAATAGAAGGTGCTTAAGTTAGAGCAGACCTCTGCAGGGTCAGCTGGAAGAATGGGCTGCTGGGTTCCTAAGTGTCCCAGGCCTTAGGAACAAAAATGGCCCTAGAGATGAAAAAGGTAGAAAAGGCACAGGTGGTAGAAATAACACAAAGACCAGCCCCTTCCTTGACTCCTCTGGCCCTGTGCAGTGCCCAACCTATTTAAGCAGGACTTGGATATGCTTGGAAATTTTCATCCTGTGACCAGTCTGAAGCCAAGAGCAAGGGGGGCTGGAAACAGACATGAAAGCTAACAGTCTGCTTCTGAGGGAAGTGGTCAAAACTAAAGTTACCCAGACTGCCGAACCCTGGGTAATGGGCCTTTTCCTGGCTGTCAGTTGTCAAACAATAGCCCAGCAGGACTTGGTGACAGAGTGAGGCTGCTATCCCATCTAGCACATGCCACACACTGGGACAGACACTTCATAAACCATCTCTCATTTAGTCATGCCAACTGCACAGTGGGTGTTACTCCCAATTCATAAACGAGGAAAGGTCTGTATGAAAGTAGCCAAGGCATGGATATGTCATGATTTTTCTCTATTGCTGGATAGCTGTATTATTTGGAATAGAGTCTGGGTTGAGGGGGAATTTAAGAGTGTATAAGCAGGGTTGGTTTATTTTTTAGCTAGCTTTGGAGTTTTTCTGTGTTCAAGTGCAGCTCGTGCCTAATGCACGGCCTAGCTGCTTGGTTCTGCCCCTGGGGGAAATGGCTTGCACAGGGTATTACTGAAAAGAGGTTTTGGTTGTTAAGTGGTCAGGCTGAGGATAAACCTTAAGTAGGAATGGTAAGGGTGACCATACGTCCAAGACAGTCCTGGTTTACCCCCATTACCCTGGCATGATTATTCAAGTTCCCTTGTTCTAGAGTATCCCAGGTGGGACCCTAAGTTGATCACCCAAGTGACAGAAGGTGCAGTGTGTGGTTCTCACAGGCCATCTCTGCTCCAGGCCAGATATCCCCCACTCCTCACTGCACCTCCCTGAAGCC
The DNA here is from genome assembly GCA_032199065.1 of Smutsia gigantea. Classification (NCBI taxonomy): domain Eukaryota; kingdom Metazoa; phylum Chordata; class Mammalia; order Pholidota; family Manidae; genus Smutsia; species Smutsia gigantea. The sequence goes on along the minus strand of JAVSCE010011738.1, from coordinate 61,598 downwards.
TAGCCCTGGAGTTCACACAGGGCCTTCCTTATGCTCCATTATGACCAGGAAAGGGGGTCTTTCCTGGCTTGGACTGCCTGCCTGATTTGCCAAGTGTGGTCTCAAGTGACGCGATTGTTTCCCAGGCCAACACCCGCTCCCAGAGGGGCGCCTCTGTGCTCTGCCACAGTGCCCAAAGGTCACTGAACACCTAGTGCCAGAGGACTCATCACGTTCACAGCCCAGACCAGTTCTGAGGAATGAAGACCATCAGGAAAGAGAGCAGGCATAACAACAAAAACCAGTCCCATGATTTTGGTCATACTCAGTTATGTATACATATAATTGTCATCCCTGAAGGACACAATAATTCTGGAAAATCCAAAAAGGACCATCTAATCTGAAATGATTGAAAACTGCATCAAAACTTCTGAGATATAAATACATTAATATATTCCTATTGTATAAGCCAACCAAGAACTAGGGCAGCAAGAGCCATCATGAGGTCTCAGTACTTCTGGCAGGAACTGTTCACATAAGCCAATTTCTCCCAAAGGTCAACATTCAAAATAAAGAGTTGGTCATGCAACACCTTACATACCAGCCTCAAGATACCTGAGCATCCATATGCTTTCACAGCCCGCTGCTTTCTCCACTACCCCTCTTCCTGCCAATAATGTCCTTTCTCTTCCCTTCCCACCTGGAGAAGTTCTTAGCATGCCTCAAGACCCGCCTCCTCTGTGGAAGTACTTGGGCAAAGATGATCTCTTTCCTATGCTCCTGTAGACTTGGGTCCAAATTTCAATCACACCATAGAACCCTGTACAATAAAAGTGAATTTGCTACCACTTAGTAAGAGGTTATCACATACGAGCTAGGACCGATGCTGTTTCACAGGCACTGCTGGCTGCATACTCACAATCACCCTGTGAGACCTGGACTGTCACTCCCTACATTAGAGATGAGAAGGCCGGGATTCGGAAGGGCGAGGAGCCGACAAGATTCTACAGCTGGAACAGGCAGGGAGGAAATCATGACCGACATCTCTCTGCCTGCAGAATTCACAATCTTGAGCCCTTTTGTATTTCATTTAAAAGATTAGTTGAATAAGGGTCCTACATTAGACTGAGTTCTTTAAAGGGAGGAATTGAGCCTTCGGTTCCCACTGCCTAGTTCACAGCATTGTGTGATAAAAGAACAAGTGAATAAATACATATCTCTCATAAGGAATCACATCCTAAAGTGAAAAATTTGCTAGGGATCCAGGACTCCTCATTAATCAGCCCCTCACAGTAAATGAAGGGAAGTTAACAGGAAACAACATCAAAACAGTAAAGAGCATCTAGATTATTTTTTGCCTTTACCATTACATCAGATTTTCAGTACATTTTAAACTGCAGTCTTCAAAGTGAATCAATAGTTCCAGATAGATGCAATATACTTTCTATAGACCTAGTCTTCAGTGACTTCTCTGTAGTTCATTAACAAGATAGACCTAGCAGCTGACACATTATCTTACTATCCCCACACCCTCTGACAGCAATCTGTATGCTTCTATGTATGATTTAAACTATTTTCCTTGAGTCTCACTCATGCCAGGAACAATGGAACTCTAAAAGCCGTATCTACTTTTACATAATTTCTTAATTTTCAAGTCTTCCACATTTCATGACTGGGAATTAAATCATGTAAAGAATTCACTCATCCTTACCTGACGGAATACACGGGTTCCATCTTGTCTAAAGAAGACATGACAGATGGCTGGTGAGAAACTGGGCTTTTGGTTGGTCAAAATCCTCCCAGTCCTAACCTGCCTCCTGCCTTCTCTAGCTCTCTCAAAAGATTCAGATATCCGAATGCAGAACGAGTGGTCTCTTCCTCTGCCCACTTGGTTCTCCCCAACAGACACACTGTCCAGATGCCCTGCTGGGCTGGCACATTATCTCCAAGCTCAGTCTTCACTTCTGTTTCAATTCATATGGCTATGAGAACAAACTTCCCAGAGGACAAAAAACATTCAGAAACAGCTTTCAGGCCAGAAGTGCATGGTTCTCTCCCCATCACTGGCCTCCTGGCCTGAGCATCTCAGAGCAGGACCATACCTTTGGGTGGCAGCCTCAGAGCCTCAGGCCTTAGCTCTGCAGAACAAGGACTGAAGTCTCTATCTAAAGCTTCCTCTGGACACTGAAGGCCAGAGGTACAAAGGTGCTTCTGGGTTTGGCAGTTCTGATAGGCAGAACAAGGATAAAGGAAGCTAGAAATCCAGGCAATATCAGAGCAAAACAGTCCCCGAACAGGCCTCTGGGCTCATTCTAAGGTCAGTGGGAGTCTTCTGCTACTCCAGAGTAAAGCAGGTATCTGAGAAGGCATTACTGCTCCACACCAAGGGGCTTCAGCTCCGATAGCAAAGTCTTACCCTACCTGCTCTGGACCCATCATCCCCACAAACAAACTGTTCTCTTCTTGAACCCAGAGGACCCTAACCCCCTCAAGGTCCAGAGAACTGGACTCTGAAATCTGCACTCTTGCAATCTTAAATCCTCACCATGTGTAAGCTGATGTTCATTCACAGGTAAGCCATCTGTTACTGCCAGCATGAAGGGCCAGACCTCTGCCCCTGAGGACACGACAGAGCAAACACAATCAGTGAATCAACTCTGATGAGAGGAAGGCAGGAAGAGAAACAGTGACACTGTCTTGTGTTCATACTAATCTCTATGATGTTTCCCAAGGTGACAGGTATGTGAGCAACAGCAAGGATACCCAATATCCATGGGGGTGGCCTGACTGGCTATGGTACTTAAACACAGAGAATGAAGGACTGGGCACAGGGCCAAGGATGAAGTCTGAGGAGAAGGGTCACCTTGAGACTAGAGTCGGGACACTTCACTCCACAGCCTGGGGGTTCCGCTTCCTCAGGGTGCCGCCTGCACACGCCTCGCCAGTGCTGACGCCCCACCTGGCGCCGCCGCAGGCCCGGGGCCGCAGGTCTCTGGCGGGCTCCTGCTCACTGCAGCTGTCTACGCCCAATCCAGCATTCTCTGCCACAACAGTGGGATCCTCTTCCTCATGAAAACAGCAGGCACACGTTTCTGGCTTTGGGTCACAGGAGGTAACAGAATGAGCTCCCTGGGCTGTGGGGTCAGTGGGCATTTCCCAGCCCAGAAGGCCTGCCTCTTCCTCTAGCACTCCCATTCTTTCAGCAATTTCTTCAGCAGAGGGCTCTTCTGGGTCAGGGCAATCCACCAGGACTGTTTCTTGCCTACGCCTGACGCAATCGGAAAGGTCATCAACTGGATAAGTCTCTTCAGGGTAACCTAGAGAAAAGAGTAGCACAGAGCCTTACAAAGACTCTCTTCAAAGTAAATCGAGTACCAGGCTCAGAGAGGCTTCTCAGGCAGCAGCCATCCTATCCCAACAAAGCCATTCAAGAAATCTCTAAAATGACTCTTAACAGCTCTAAACTTTCACTTGAGTTAATTCCTAGAGATCTGGCTGACTATCCCAGTGCTCTATGAAATACAAACTAATTCAGATGGAAAATCCCTTTTCAAGTGCAGGGTGCTGGGGGCAGAGAGTAAGTCTCATACCGTGAAATGCCACAGTAGCAATGAAGATTAAACAAACAACATGAGCCTTCAGTTAAAAAAAAAGAAGTGCCAAACACCAGATGGAGAGAGCACAGCTCAAGGCTAATATTTATAATTTCTATTTACCTAGGGGGAAAGGGGAGAGGGGGAAAGGAATGCTAAGCTCTTTGAAAAATACACTGGAAAGCCGCCCACTAATCAAAACAACTGAAGTGGCTTTCAAGTGCCAGAGCACTTCCGTGAGATATGCCCAAGATCCCAAAGGACAAGCACTGCATTTTCAGAAGACAGAATTCCCATTGTTGGCTTCTTCGCCTTCACAGATTGGAACAAAAGAAAACAGCACACTGGTAAACAAAACGAGTAATGCTGGTTCTGAATCCTAACTATGATAATGAGGAGAGAGAAATGCTGCCAAACTAAAGATTGAAACGAAGTGAATCTGTGTGAGCCAGCTGAGCGGAGCCTGAGCAGCAGGCGGGCTGTGCCGGGGCTCTTATGCCAGTGCTGGCCACAGTAACCATGCTCACTACACAGTGTCCAGAGCTGGACTACACAATGTCCACAGCAGCCATGCTCACTACACAGTGTCCAGAGCGGGACTACACAGTGTCCAGAGCAGCCATGCTCACTACACAGTGTCCAGAGCGGGACTACACAATGTCCAGAGCAGCCATGCTCACTACACAGTGTCCAGAGCGGGACTACACAATGTCCAGAGCAGCCATGCTCACTACACAGTGTCCAGAGCTGGAGAATTCAAAATCCATTGCACATTATGATAATTGGCAAATTCAACCCTAATGTAAACCACTTTTTGTGTATAATTTCTGAAAAGCAGGGGTCTTTCTGGTGCAGTTGACTACAAAGAGACCTTTTTTTTTAACATTTACTATTTTTTTTCTGATTGTAAAAGTCATCAAGACTTATTGAATAAAGTTTGAAAAATACAGACAAGTTTAAAAAAAAAATACAAATCACCTAGAATCCCACCACTATTAATAATTTGTTATATGTTTATATATGACAAAAAGGCCAAAGTAATATATCTATCCTTTTCTTTTTTATTAAGAAGGATCATACTGTATAAAAAATGAATACTCTGATTTTTTCATTCAACATTATACCATGAGCATTTCTCCATGTCATTAGGCATGTTAAAATCGGTTGCAAAATATCCCATCATAGAGCCACATAATTGACATGATTAACCATGTCTCTTCTGTAAGACATTTATTTTCCCTTTTTGTAAGTAACATAGCAGTTAAGATCTCTGAATATAAATCCATGTCCACTTTCCTTTTTCCTTAAGATACACTTCTAGAAATATGAAAACTAGACCAAAGGGAATTACACTCTGCCAAATTTATCTCCAGAAGAACAGTATAAATTTTTTGTCTTACCAGTGATGTAAAAACAGTTCATTTTATCACATCCTCACCATCACTGACAACAGTATGTTAAGAATCTTGCAATTGCAGTCTTGATTCCCAGGCTTACTGCGTGCAGAATGTGAGGTGTAGCTAAAGAGGCCTTCACAGCCTCCTTGGTCAAGGGCAGGGGTTGGGGAGCTTACTTGCTAGTTAGCTCCCAGCCACTGAAGGTTTAAGAGAAGTCCATATTCTGGCATGTTCCTACCTTTCCCCACACCAAGAACACAGCTTACCTTTGGACTTCCATGGCTATCTGCTTTGGTTTTAAGAGGGGAAAGCCTGCCGAGGAAAATCAAATAAGGATTTAAGGCAGCTGTTGAGGTAGCCCATGTCAGACATTACTGGTTACTCAAGAACTTCATTGAAAATATAAGCCAAAAACCCACTGGTCTTATGAGGAAATCTCATTTCAAAACAGGGGAACCAAACTGAGCAAAGTATGTAAACAGCCCCTAAAAACCAGTCAAAGTGGAGAACAGTAATGAATGCCAGTCAGTTTATAACTGATATTCCCAGTAATATTCACAAGGATATTATGCTGATAAAACCAACCAGCTTTCAATACAAAAATGGGAAAAACAAGAAATAAGAAAGAGCTATTAGAAGCAGAAAGTCATACTTACAAAAAAAAATTGAAACTTTATAGAGGAAGGAAACAGATTGAAACAGACATGGCTGAAAACCAAATTAGTATATTAGGATCCAAGCTGAGGAGTTCTCCTAGGACAAAGATAAAAATGACAAATAGAAATTATGAGAAAAATGATAAGCTGCTTGGAAGACTGATCCAGGATATCCAATCTCAGAATTACTGGAACTTGAGAATGAGAAGGCAGAGTAGGTTAAATGGAAGCAAAACCAAAGACATTGTAGAAAAAGACTCCTTTAGCTGAGGAAGGCCACAAGTCTTCACATGGAAAAGACTTACTAAATGCTAGGCAAAAATACTACAAGAAATCCACATTTATACTCCCTCAGACATATGCCAATGAACCTGCCCAAACTCAAAATTTTTAGGTATAAAAAGAATATAAATTTCCAGACAGAAAACAATTAACTAACTAAAAATAGGCTGCCTACAGAGAAAAGAATCAGACTGGGACAAGATTTTCTTCATTTTCAACATCAAATAAGGAGAGAATGAAGCAATGTTTTCAGACTTAAAAAGGAAACAGCAAGAACATGTACTATTACACCAGTCAAACAATTACTTGTAAAAGGTGAAAAATGGTATGTGGAGATACCCAAGTACTCAGAAAATATACCACTCCATGTAAGGGAGATGGGGGATACTTAGGAAGTATTCTGACAAATACAAAAATTAATCAAAAATTTTAATTCAAAAAAGAAGATACTGTATACAAGAATGTGGTGAACAATGAAGTAGTAAGAATTAGCAATGTAAAATAATTATTGATGTCATTAGAAATTTAACACCACTGTTAAATACTTAGAAAAGGCTAATATCTTTAAAAATTACTATCACTTGTAACTAAACTTCCACGTAATCTCAATGACACCTAAGAGGTGGGTAGAATATAAATATGATAAAAGATTTTACCTTATTTGGGAACATGATTACATGAAGATTTGGAGGAAAAGAGGAATTCCAATTTTCCTCAATTATCAGTGAGACTGGGATACTTTTTTTATGTTTTATAGCTAGTTGCATTTTTTCTTTTGTGCTCTGTTTACGTAGGAAGATATTGGTGTTTCCTAAGTTATAAACTTTATATATTGAAGATAACAACTTCTTTTCAGTCATATATGTAGGAAGATATCAGTGTTTCCTAAGTTATAAACTTTATATATTGAAGATATCAACTTCCTTTCAGTCATATTTGTTATAAGTATTTTTTCCAGTTTAGTGTTGCTTTTTACTCTTTGGTATTCTCTGATCTACAGAAGGTAAAAGTTTTATGTATTCAAGTTATGCTATCCTTTCTCTTACAATTGCTTGTGCTGCTTTTTAAAAGTTAATTTCTGAGATCATTTTAGATTGACATGTAGTTAGAGGTAATACAGAAGTCCCATGTACCCTTTATCCTGTTTGTCCCAATGTAACATATTGCAAAACTATATCATCATAGCCAGGATATTAATATTGATGGAGCCAACATAAAGAACATTTCTATCACCACGAGGATCCTTCACGTTGCCTTTTTATGGCCATACCTATTCCCTCCTGCCCTCATTCCCTCCTTAACCTCTGGCAACTACTATCTGTTCTATAATTTTGCCACTGCGAGAATGTTATATAAATAGAATCACACAGTATGTAACCTTTCGGAATTAGCTTTTTTCCCCTACTCAGTGTAATAATTATCTGGAAATTTATCAAGGTTGTTACATGTATTAATAGTCTGTTCCTTTTTATTGCTTTGTAGCATGCCATAGTATCAAAGTACGACAGTTTAACCATTCAAAGAATTTTTTTTCCAGTTTGGGGCTACTGTAAATAAAGCTGCTATAAATATTCAAGTACAAGTTTTACATGAACATAAGTCTTCATTTCTCTGGGATAGATACCCAGGAGCACAACTGCCCGGGTATATAGAAGTCACATGTTTAGTTTTTTAAGAAACTGCCAAACTGTTTCCAGAGTGGACAAACATTTTACATACCCACCAGCAATGTCTGAGGGAAACTAGTTTCTTCACATCCTTGCCAGCATTTGGTGTTGTTACTGTTTTTTATTTTAGCCATTCTAATAGTTGTGTAGTCATTACTTCATTGTGATTTTAGTTTGAATTTCCTTAATGGCTAATAATGTCAAACATCTTTTCATGTGCTTATTTGCCATCTTTATATCCTCATTGGTGAAATGTCTGTTTATTATCTTTTGCCCATGTCCTAATTGGACTGTTTTGAGAGTTCTTTATATACTCTAGATATAAATTCTCTGCTGTGTATGGGATTTGCAAATACTTTCTCCTACTGTGTAGCTTGTCTTTTCATCATCTGTTTAACAGGGTCTTTTGCAGAGCAGAAGTTTTAAATTTTGATAGAAGTCTATTTGATCAATTTTTCCTTTTATGAATTGTGCTTCTGATATCAAGTCTAAGAACTCTTCACCTAACCCTAGATCCCAAAGATTTTCTACTTTTTTCTAAATGTTTTATAGTTTTACAATTTACATTTAAGTCTGTGGCCATTTTTAGTTAGTTTTTGTATAATATATTAAACTTGGGTTGAGGTTGTTTGCTTTGCTATGGATACCCACCTGCGCCAGCAACATTTGTTGAAAGGGCTGTCTTTCCTCTGTTGAGCTGCTTCTGCACCTTTGTCAAAATCAGCTACACGTATTTGTGTGGCTCTGTTTCTGGGTTTGCATCCTGTTCCTTTGATCTGTGTCTATTCCTACACCAATACCACAGTCTTGATTACTGCAGCTATGTAATAAGTTTTGGAATCAGGTAGACTGATTTCTCACACTTTCTCTTTTTTCAAAATTGCTTAGCTATTCTATTTCCTCTGCCTTTCCATACATATTTTAGAATAATCTTGTATTTACAAAAAAAAATGTTGCTGAGATTTTGATAGGGATTGTGTTAAACCTGGTTTGTGTGTTCACTGCCAGTGTACAGAAATACAATCAATTTTTTTATGTCTATCTTGTATCCTACAACCTTGCTGAACTCACTTATTAGTCTAGGAGTTTTTTAAATATATTCCTTGGGGTTTTCTACATAGGTGATTATGTAATCTGCAAATAGGGACAGTTTTATTTCTTCCATTTTGATCTACATGCCTTTTATTTCCTTTGCTTGCCTTACTGCACTACCTAGAACTTGCAGCACTCTGACAAATAAAAGTAGTCATCCTTGCCTGCTCCCAATCTTAGGGGGAAAGCACTCATATTTCACCATTAAATGTAACACTAGCTGTAGGTTTTTATAAATTCTCTTTATCAGGTTGAGGAAATTACTATTTCCTCTACTACTGTTCTCTATTACTATTCTTCTGAGAATTTTTTTTCTTGTCCTTTTTTTAAATGAATGGATCCTGCATTGCTTCTAAGCTCAAGGAGTCCTTTCCTGCTAAAGGGCCAGTACATAGTCACAACCATTTTTTCTAGTTTTTAAGGTCCCTCTGTTCCATCCTAAAGGAATTAGTATATCTGGAATTACTTTGCTACTAAATGTGTAGGCTCTTACTTCTGCTCTGGCAATAATGAAGCATGGGGATTCGTCTAGGAAACCGAATGAAACATATGAAGCACCAACTTCAGGCATGACATAACAGGTAGTGTAATATGAACTCTGAGAAAAGGGAAACAGAGCCCAGTAGTCTCAGTGAGTTGGGAACACGTATTAGTGTTCAGGGAGGCCAGAGCAGCTAGGATTTACAGAGCAGAGTACTAGAAAGAAAGGAACTTCACAGAGAAAGAGCTCCAGAGATCTTCAGAGGAACTCTTCATGCTTTTAGCTGAATTCCGACATGGGCATACATGGGCAAGAACTACCCAAGGAAAAGAATTACTGAAAGCATTAAGCCTAAAAATTCCTGTTGCTTACACATAGCTGAGAAAAGTTCATGTTCTTACTAGCCAGAGTGGAAAGACTTTTGTGGAACATGAGGTACAGTCCTAAGAAGGGTATTGCCTTGCCAGGGGGAAGAAATTAGCCATAGGGTAAATCAGGATGCTTGAACCCAACCTAAAAAAATCTTAAAAACAAGCTTTGGGGATCGAACTGATCTGCTAACTTAACAGTGTGTCATAAAAAGTCCAATACTATTTAAAGTATTAAAACAAAATCCAGCATCTAACGATTAAAAATTCACAATATATATTATCCAATCAAAATTTACCATGCATGCTATAAGGGTAGGAAATTATGACCTGTAACAAGGAGAAAAATTAATCATTATAAACATAGAAGTGACACAGATGATAAGATCACCAGTCAAGACTGTTAAGCTGTCATAAATATGCTTCATATTTTTAAGAAGGTAGAAGAAAATATATGAGAGAAATGAAAGATATAAAGACCAAATGGAACTTCTAGAGATGATAAAATAATACCTGAAATTTAAAATATCCTGAATGAGGTTAAGAGAAAATAATATACTAGAAAAGAAAAGATTAGTAAACTTGAAAAAAATTATCAAAAATTATGCATGGCATGAAAAAATATGGAAAGAAGAACTGACTGGACATGACCTGTGGGACAATATCAAAGGCCTAACATGTGCACCTGGAGAGCCAGGAGGAGAGAAAAAGGGAAGGACGAAGGGAAAGGGGAGAGAGAGAAAAATCATTAATGAAATAATGGCCAAGAAACAGAGTGAGGATCTAAGTTTCCACCTTGGGAAACTAGAAAAAGAACGGCAAATTAAACCCAAAGTAAGCAGAAGGAAGGAAACAGTAAAGAACAGAAATCAATAAAATAATATAGTTCTTTGAAGAGATCAACAAAGTTGATAAACCTCTGGCCAGTGTGATAGGGGAAAAAAACACTTAGAGAAAGAACAAATTACCAGTATTAGGAATAGAACAGGGCATATCCCTACAAATCTTACATGCATTAAATGGATAATAAGGGAATATTATGAACAACTTTATGCTAATAATTGACAATTTGGATTAAAAACATAAATTCCTTAAAAGATACAAACTATCAAAACTCAGTAAGAAGAAATAGATAACCTGAATAGCATCTTATCTGTTAAAGAAATTCAATTCATAGTTATATAAGTCTTACCACAAAGAAAACTCCAAACCCTTAGTATCAAAAAGACAAGAAATAACAAGTGTTATGGAGGATGTGGAGAAAAGGGAACAACCTTCATGCACTGTTAGGTGAATGTATATTGGTGCAGCCACTATAAACAGTACAAAGGTTCCTTAAAAAATTAAAAATAGAAATCCCATGAACCAGCAATTCCACTTTTGGGTAGTTATCTGAAGAAAATGAAAACACTATTCAAAAAGACATATGCTCCCCTATGTTCACTACAGCATTATTTACAATAGTTAAGATATAGAAGCAACCTAAGTGCCCATCAATAAATGAATGGATGGACCTAGAGTGTATTATGCTCAGTGAAATAAGGCAGGCAGAGAAAGACAAATACTGTTATCAAATACTGTTATGATTTCATTTATATGTGGAGACTAAAAAACAAAGCAAATGAACAAAGAAAAGAAAAAACTGAAAACAGACTCAAATACAGAGAACTAATGGTTGCCATAGAGGAGGAAGATGCAGGAATGGGCAAAACAGGTGAAGGGGATTAAGAGATACAAACTTTCAGCTATAAAAATAAGTTACAGGGATAAAAAGTTCAGCGTATGAAATACAGTCAATAATACTGTAATAACTTTGTGTGGTGACAGATGGTAACTAGACATCGTGGTGGTAATTTTGTATGTATATGTAGAATCATTCTGTTGCACACCTGAAAATAATAAAATATTGTATATAAACTATACTTCGATTTAAAAAGAAAGGAAAATTCCAGGCTCAGATGGTATCACTGGAGAATTCCATGTAACATTTACAGAAGAAATAACAGTAATTCTATATGACTCTTCCAGAAAAGAAGAAAAGAAGGAACACAACTCAGTTCATTTCATCAGGCCAGTATTATTCCAAAATCAAAACAAAAGAGATTTCAGGAAAGGAAACCAGAGACTAATTTCCCTCATAAACACAAAAATAAAAAGTCTGTATTGAATCTAGCCATATATAACATCATGATACAGTAAAGTTTATCCCAGGAATGTAAAGTTGTTTAAACATTCAAAAATCAATGTAATTCACCATATTAACAGACAAAAACAGGAAAATATGATCTCAGTTAATAAAAAATATTCACAAAAATTCAACACCCATTAATAATTAAAAACTCTCAGCAAAACAGGACTAGAAGGAAGTTTCCTCAACCTGAAAAAGAGCATCTGTAAAAAACCAGCAGCTCATTGACACTAATACGTGAGTGCTTTCCTCCGAATATCAGGAAGTCAAGATGTTTGCTCTTTTGTGCTAGTTTCCAGCATATAGTAGCTTGATTCAAGTGCAATAAGGCAAGAAAAATAATAATACATATAAGGTGGAAAGGAAGAAGTAAAACTATCTTTAGTCACAATTTAATTGTCTACAAAGAAAATTCTATGAAATTTAATCCTAAGAAATCTAAAAAAAAAAGCCCCTACCAGAACTAAGTGTGTTTAGGAAAGTTGTAGGATACAAGGCCAGAATACAGAAATAAATTGTATTTCCATATAAGCAGCAATAAGCAATTAAAAATTTAAATACCAGTTTAATCTTCAAAAATATGAACTACTTAAGGATAAATTTACCAAACAGGTACAAGACCTATACACTGAAAACTATAAAACATTGCTGGGAAATTAAAGATCTAAATAAATAGTGAGATATAAAATATTCATTCATCAGAAGATTCAATACTTTCATGTTGTCAATTCTTCCGAATTGATCTCAAGTTAATTAGGACCTGTAACAAGGATGTAATCAAAAACCCATCAGGCTTTTTTGTAGAAATTGACACACTGATTCTAAATTTATATGAAAACGTGAAGGACCTAGGATAACCAAAATAATTTTGAAATAAAAAGAAGAACTGTACTACCTGACTTCAAGTCTTATTATAAAGACACATTGATAAAGACCTTGTGATATTGGTCTAAGTATAGACATATAGCTCCATGAAACAGAATACAGAGTTCAGAATAAACAAACATATACAAGGTCAACTGGTTTTCAACCAACATGCCAGGTAAATGTAACAAAATAAGCTGGAACAACTGGACATCAATATGGGAAAAAACTAATCTCAGTCCTGACATCTCACACCGTACATAAAAACTAACTACATAAAAACTAACTCAAAATGGATCATGGGCCTAAATGCAAGAGCTAAAAACATCACATTTCTAGAAGAAAACAGAGAAGTTAGGCAAATCTTGGGTTAGGCAGAGATTTCTTAAACACAAAAGAAATGTGAATCACAAAAAAGAAAAATGATAAACTGAACATCAAAATAAAAAAAACTGCTCTTTGAAAGATGTTAAGAAAATAAAAAGGCAAGCCTTAGATTAGGAGAAAATATTTGCAAAATACGTGATTGATAAAGAACTTATATCTAGAATATATAAAGAACTCTTGAAACTCAGTAAGAACACAACCAACCCAATTTAACAATTGGCAAACAATATGAGCACTTTGCCAGTGATAAACACATGGCAAATAAGCACATGAAAAAATGTTCAACATCATTAAATGCAAATTAAAATTCACAATTGAGACACCACTACACATTAACTAGAATGGCTAAAATGAAAAAGACTGACAATACCAATTGTTAATCAAGGATGTGGAGTAACTACAATTCTCATACACTGCTTGTGGGAAGGCAAAATGACAGAGCCACTTTGGAAAGCAAGTAGACAGCTTCTTATAAAGTGGGACATACACTTACCACAAAACCTTAAAATCTCATTCCTAGGTTTATACCCAAAAGAAATACATATATCCAAAGACTTGTATGCAAAAGTTCATAGCAACTTGATTCACAATTGCTCAAAGCTGGGAACAACCCAAATGTTCCTAAACTAGTGAATGGGAAACAAATTATGGTATATCCATACAACAGACTAGTACTCAGAAAAAAAAAAAAACTACTGATACACTCAACACATGACTCTCAAAATCATTACGCTAAATCAAAGACACCAGAAACAAAAGAACATGTGCAGTATGATCCATTTATATAGAAAAAGTAAAACTATAGGGACAGAAAGCAGTTCAGTGGTTGCCAGGGAGAGAAGGAAGGTATTAGCAGAAAAGGGAACTTCCTGAGATGATGGAAATGTTCTGTATCATGACTGTGGTATAATTACGCAACTCTATGCATTTGTTAAAACTCATCTTACTGCACACTTAAAATTTCTGAATTTTCTTATATATACTTTATACTTGAGTAATAAAGCTGATTTTTTTTTTAATTTGTAAGATCTCTGTTCTGCACTAACAAAAAAATGAGACATTGTTTACCTTCCCAGTCCTCCATGTAAGGGTCCTCCTCAGCTTCTTTCTCTGGAGTGGGTTTGTCAATGAATTTTCCTTCTTTCATGACCCTGGTGATTTCTCGTAGCTGATGCAGCAACCGTTTTTCTTGGTCAGGAGTCACGGTCTGTGCTCTGCTTAGAAATATCAGATAATCCAGCCATCTACTGGTAAATACTCCTAGGCAATGAACATAATCATCACTATCATCTGTCTGGATCCTAGAATAGGAAGTCCAACAACAGCGGATAATTATTCTAAGAGTTGATCCTGGAACTACATAACTGGTAACTGTTTTGATTTTGTAAGTGGGAAAACTAAGGTCCAGAAGTGATCAAATGATTGCCCAAGGTCCCACAGTGATGTAACATCAATACTGGGACCGGACCCCAGATGTCTTAGCTTTCAGTTCAGTGTTCTTTCAGTATACTCTCTGCCCTGATTCTCTCATCTCCAAGCAATTTCACCATACCTTATATTACTCCACTTACTACAAGCCACTTTTCTCTGAAGCAAAGTCATCAAAAGAAAATGTGCTGGGCCATCAGCCTCAACTACGGAAAAATACGCTACTAAGCCAACCCTAGAATCACTTGTGCAGAAATAAAGATACATCCTCAAATATCAGAGCTAGATTCACTTTGACAAAACCATCTAGACCAGAGAAATTGGGGAAACTGAGGCCCATAGGAGGGAAATTTTACATTTATTCCTACTGCTAGTTAATGTTAGCACTTTAAAATTAAAGTCTCCTGGTTTCTGATAGCATTCAGTGCAATTCTTAAAGCACAGTACTCAAGTTCCACAGTTAAGAAAACCTGCATTTGAGTCACAACTAAGCTTGGGTGGTTCTTAGCAAATGCAAAAATAAGATGAGGTTCAAGGATAATAGTATGGCTATTTTCTATGAGAGGGAAGCACTGTATCACATCACAAGAAGAGAAGACCCTACTCAGAAGACAGAACGGTGTGCTTTGGAACCAGTTTTATCTAGTCGCAGGATTTAATAGAGGCTACTTATTCTCTTCTTAAAAACCTGAATAACTGGAAGACATCTGTAACACTCATGATGGGAAAAGATACATTCTATACCAGCCTCATGGAGGGGCCACTTTCTCATCAGCCAGTCCCAAGCCTGAATTCCTTTTTATGCTAAGCCTAACAAACTTGAGTCTTAATGACCAATAGGGAAAAAGAAATAGTGTTTCCCCTTCCAAAGTTAAGATTGTACTAAGGACAATAGAGGTGCAACATTTCCCCAGATCTCAGTGAGAGGAGAACAAAAGCACCATGAGCTGCACTTCTTCTACACTAACTGGTATCAAACCCTGAATGGAAGAAGCCTGTCTGTTCCACATTCAGCTAAAATCTTACACTTATCAGGCCTCTAATGGCTCTACACTTTCCATCAGTACAGGAGTCCTGACTCCCTGCAACTGCTCATCTGCTCTACATAACCCATCATTCCTCCTATTATAAAAACCACTTTTCCAGTTTTTTCTCCTATTATTTACTTCCTTACTCATTTTCCCCAGCCCTGGTGTACTCTACTCCAGTTACTAAGACCACTTGCTATTCCAAAAACATGATTTGACTCCCTCACCCTGTTTGCTGTTCGTGCTACCCTGTCTCTCAAAACATTTTTTCTTCAAACTGCCTAAAGAAATTGTTCCATCCTATACGGTTTATTCAAATTCCCCCTTTGGAATAAGACCTTCTGTGGTAGGCAGAATAATATCCCTCTGCACTCCCCAAAGGTGTACACATCCTATCTATGGAACCTATAATGATGTTACCTTATGTAAGGGGACTTATGATTGCACTTGGAATTAAGGCTGCACACTGGCTGGCCTTAAAATAGAGGGATTGTCCTGGATTATCTGGGAAGGCACAATGTATACTGTAAGCTCCTTAAAAGTAGAAGAGGTCAAAAAAAACCCCACCATGATAAGTTTATTGTCATTCATCCAACATTCACTCATTTTATCTGCAAGAATATTATGAAAAACCTATTAAATGTCTTTCAGAAAAAAAAAGTAGAGGTCAGAGAAATAAATATGATGTGAGGAGGTCTCAACCCGCTGCTGCTGGAAGATGGAGGAAAGGGTCCATGAGCTAAAGAATGTGAGCAGCTTCTAAAATCTAAAAAAGGCAAGGAAACGAATTTGCCTCTAGAAGGGAATACAGTCCTGCCAACACCTTATTTTAGCCCAGGGTAAGACCTCTAACACATAGAACTCTAGGATAATGTGTGTTGTTTTAAGGCACTAAGTTTGAAGTAATTTGTTACAGTAGCCAGAGAAAGCTAATACATATTCCTAGAGCTCACTTTCTCTCTCTGAGATGCAGTACCTTATTGAGGAAATAATACCTGCCACTGACAACCACATAGGGCTGCACAGAGCAAATCAAAATAAGTACCAGAGAAGATTTTCTTATTGCTGAAACTGCCTGCTTTAAAGTACTTTCTTTATACCTACCTCATTCAACATGCACTGACATTGCCAATGTGTCAGCACTGGGACTACAAATCTGAACAATGAAAATTCCCTATTCTCAAGAAGGTACTAGGGAAGACATAAAAGTAAACAGAAGCTCAGAAAGTAATATAATACTTACAATATCCAGCAAACCTAGGTGGCAGGGGAGCACACAGGAGGAACACCCAACTAGAGAAGGCCTCTCAGAGGAAATGATACCTAAGCTGAGACCTATGAGACATGTAAGAGTTAAAATAAGTGAGTGTGGGGTGGGGGTCAGGGCAGCACCCAAGCAAAAGAAAAAAGTATATGCAAAATCCTAGAAGCAAAAGTGACCAAGTATTTTAGAGAAGAGCAAGTAGTCAATGTGGCTGGACCACAGACAGAGTTGTGGAAAACAGAAAGCAATAGAAGGATGCAGGGCCATGTCACCCAGGCCCATGTAATAAGCCATGTTAAAGATTCTGCACTTCACCAAAAGCACCAGGACCTGTTCAGGTTGAAGGGTTAAAAAAAAAGACATAATCCATCTATTTGGAAAGTAGAAAGTGAATTGAAGGGAGGCAAAATTAGAGAAAAAGAAACCACATGACCTATGTCAAAAGCACATTCATTCATTCGCTCACTCACTCTGCCATTTCAACTAGTACTTTTTTAGAGCCCACCACTGGCCAGCGGTAGGCTCTGGAAACAGGAAGGATAGTCCCTGCCCAGGTAGAGCTTAGAGCCTTTGCAGGGGGACAGACCTACTAGTTAGGAAGATGTGACAATACATGGTGATGGAAGAGATATGGGAAGTGAAAGGTGAACTGAGGATGATATCTAATTTCTGCTTTGGGCAACTAAGTAGATGGAGCCATTTGTTGAGATGGGGAAAGATTAAAGGTAGAATAGTTTCAGTTATGGGTAGACAATGAATTCCATTTAATTAATTCATTCATTCAAGAGATATTTATCATTTAGGAGGATAGGGTAGGTACCTATGAATATAGAGGTCAGGAAATAAAGAGAAGGATCAACAGGGACTAGCCATGATTTACTCTTCTACCATGATAACATGTTTAAATGTTTATGTCAAAAGTGGTATCTATTATTATTCAACAGTAAGTACTTGCTTGGTACCTACTATGTGAACACACTAAACAAAACAGACTAAGTCTGTCTCAAAGAATTTAAATCCCAACAATGCATGCCAGAAATCTATAGTCCTACATATATACTCACCACGCCTGCCAAGGCTATTTCCTACCTGAGGCTGTCCCCTTCCTGCTCCTCTCAGACCATGTCATGCTTCTAGGAGATGAATTGTTAACAATTGCTGCTCCAGGAAGGAATTTTTGGTAATCATAAGGACAGGAATGAGGAAGCCTCAATTCTGATTCCTAGATCCTTTCCTTAGTCTTCATGTCCTTGAACTGGATATTGTACTTAATATCAGGCATAACATGACATAGTAACAACCTTCCAGGAGGCTTAATTTTTTAAACATGTACAGATGTTTGTCACTCACAGGTGAAAGCTGTCTGAAAAGTTTATTAGATAATATTAAAAACCTTTCCCATATTTTGATTCTTACATAAGCATTAAGGTGAAGTTTCAGAAACTGCTTATTTTTGGAATTTTAAGCAGATTCTAAGTTATGCAGTGAATATTATATAAAAGAACTTAGAAGGCTGTAAGTGAGCAAGTCGTCTGTGTCTTCAGTCCATCCTCTCCTTGACCTCAAGAAACCTGGACATGTGATAAAATCTGATCTGACAGAAAAAGATACTGAAATATTTTGGACTTTTCTAATAATCATAGAAGCAGAAACTTGAAGAACAAATGCCACAGTAACTATGGTTAAAGGATACAGTTGATACTGGAACACCACAGGAATCCAGGAACCACTTATGTGAAGATTTTTTTCAATAAATATGTTGGAAAGTTTTTTGGAGATTTGCAACAATCTGAAAAACATTTTCTTCTCTCTACCTTACTTTATACATATACAAAATATGTGTTAATCCTTATATTATCAGTATGGTTTCTGGTCAGCAGTAGGCTATTAGCTGTAAAGTGTTGAAAAGTCAAAAGTCATATTAGGAATTTTGATTGCATGGTGGGGTCAGTACCCCTAAAGCCCCACATTGTTCAAGCACCAACTGTATAAAAGAGAAATATCAAACATGGGGCTACCTAGCCCTTGCACTGTTGAAGGTGCAAATCCCACAGCGTCTGCCTGTAAGGATAAAAGATGTGACGTTCTCTCGTTCTCTCTGACACTCCCTAACCCAACATCTTTAAGGACTGGAAAACAAGATATTTGGGAAAGACAGCCACAAGCTGTGCTCTCTTTAGTGGAAGAGGAGCTGCGGAAAGTGTTTTACACAACTTGTGCCATATGGCAGGCTGGAATCATCATGCTGTCAAGGAGTCCACACCTCAGCATCTTACAAGGAGTAAACATTCTGAGCTAGCACCTGTGGACCCAGAAAGAATGAGATGGCACAACTCCAGCTACAGGGTAGGGACAACTCCTCTGTCCTTGTACATGAAACATGGACAAGTAATCCTCGCACTAAGAGGACCAACAGTAGTTAAGGGTCATACAGTTGTGGACCTGGCTTGGGCAACAGGCAGACAGTATGCACGAGCTGGATGGTGGGGTTACTGGACTTGAGCTAAAGGAGTCTGAAGAGCAGGGGGCATGAGTAAGAAAATACCCTCATGCTGTTTCTCAGTGGGAGGCCCTGCCCACAGGCATTCATCTGTAGTTTGCATGGCCCTCAGATGTGGCCTGGGGCTTCAAATGGAACTGAGCACAGACATTTTTTGAGGAATGAGGGTCTATGAAAGCCTGGTAGTTCTCAACCTAGACTGTGCGTGGTACAGGGCAAGGGCAGAAAAGATCATAAAAGTATAGTTGCACAAATTAGTGTAGTCACACACACACATTAGATAATCTATAGAAAACATTTAGTTCTGAGCTTGGTTCTTAGTGAGTGCCCAATAAATATCAAATATTATTATATACTCACAAGATAAACTCAGGTATAGACATGAACACATATCTCTTCCACTTTGGGGAACAGTCTAGATAGTCGCTCTGCTTTCTCAACCAATTCATAAATGTCATTTCAGCAGCACTGTAGTCCTTGCAGGGAAGAGCCAAGCCAAGAGGCTGCACTCTGAGGACATTCACCTTGCTCCTATCCAGGCAGATGGGCAAGCTGGAACCAGGGGGCACAGAAAGGTGTGGGGCACTAGTACCACCAAGGGGGGCAAACAGAAGAGGCCAAGGTGGGGCGGCAGTTTTCTGGGACAAAGACTCCACGGGGCTACAGGAGGGACTTTCCAACACGTCTTCCTGCACAGAATTTTGCCGCTCACTCCTAGCTCTTTCACTCTTGTCAGAAAGCCTAGCTGAAACCCAGTCCCTTGGTCCCCATCTCACATTCTCGCTTTTCCTCCCTGGCCTTCCTACACCTGTATTTTCTTAGTTGTTGCCCACTCCATCAACCTCTTGAAAACACCTTTTCCGATCCTCAGCCAAATCTATATAGCAAGAGGAGTGCCTTCCCTATGGAGCATCCTAAAGGGCTGGTTTGGCTCCTAACACCTATGTTACATGATAATTCTTTTCTGGCATAGTCAATATAAAATGTAAAAGCCCAATCTGATATTTGCTCTCTCTTCTCATTTTGTCTCAGAAAGCACAATATTTAATAATCTGGTTTTACTTAAAATTGTACTTTTAGACAGTGAGGACATTGTCTTCCTTAAAACCTAGTTATTTCACCCTGCAGGATTTGCTCACAAATTTACTCACTTTCACCATAGTATACAAAATACTGAACATATGTTTTTGAAAGCTGAGATTGCCTGATAGTATAAAAATGAAAATGGTAAGTGAGAAATAATATGTAACAAATAAGTTGACAATTATGTAAAATGAAAGTTAAGTGGCCCATTAATCAAGGAAAAGCAAAATTTTGAATTGATTCTCTAAATGGGAAATAGTCTTACTCCTATTATGTGAAAGCCTACCTCTCACCATTAGGTCCCACACTGTTGATTAATTTTTCCATGGCTTCTTCTGTCTCCTTCAGTTTTTCTTGCAGTTGAATAAGCTCAAAATTGGCTGAAAAATAAGCATCAATCTAAGAACCATCATACACAACTCTCTAAGCTTTTTTCTGAAACAGGGCTAGACGTGACTTTCTACAATAATGCAGGTGATTCTGAGACTCAGAGAAGAGACGGTCTCTCCAGCTAATCCAATCAGGACACAAAAGGTACTGATGTTTGGGTGCTGAGATCTAAAGGATATATGTTTATTGAGCGATGAACAAATCACTCTTACACACAGAAATACAGCTAAAGAATATATTTAAGGAGTGAAATATCCCTATGCAGTTACTCAAGAAGAAATGGAAAAGATAAATATAACCTTTCTAATCCAAATGATGCTTGAGGATAAAATGCCAAACCTGTAAGGTATTCTAGAAGAGTTAAGACCCTGAAATGAGCAATATTTCACCTTCACTTAGGTTTTGAAAATGTATCTTGAAGATGATAGTTTAAATGTTATGCTTCCTTTAAATGTTATGCTTCCTCAATAGAAGAAGTCTTGAACGAGGGCTGAGACCTCCCTACCAAGGTTTTCTACCCCCATCATTTGAGCAGAAATGGTGTAACCCTGCCTCCCAGTAGTAGTTTTCTTAACAAAGTAATAGGGGGCACATCTATCCATTCAAACTACATTAAGACCCTAAAAATAGAACAGAAAAAATATATCACTCAATCAGTACATGAAATGAACTTTAAGGCAGCAGGAAAATAAAATGTTCATTACACAGATAATCCAGTTTTTCTGTTTCCAACCTGAGTACCCTTCTATCCAGGTTGGAAGAGTCATTGTAAAACATATTATTTCAAAGGCCTTTTAATTCTTATGCATGCAGTCAACATCTGTGAAGTGTCTAGAGGACTGTGTGCCACATAAATGCTTAGGTTATTTTTTATTTCTGAATGATTCAATGTTGAAGGATAAGAAGTTAATGTAACTTTTACAACATTATAAAACAGCTGCTCTCAGGAACTCATTTTATTTACTTCTCTCTGTTTTAAATGCATTATATGACAGTACGGAATTTGCTAATCTTTAAAGAGTCCACAAATCTTTTAAAAATTTTACTGATGCATTCAGCACCACTGCTGATTAGACACTATCTCAATTAAAAACAGAGCAGCTTTCTTACAGGATTCCTTGCATATTTAAGATTTTCTAAAAAGGATGCAGAATGTGACTGGGGGCATCTATTTCCATAGAGAATCTGGAGTAAATCCAAAGAGTAGTTATGGCTGAGGGCAGATGCATCAATGCTCAGCTTCCCTTCATTTGGCTGCTTTCTTTTAAAAATTTCCGATGCGACTTCATTATCCACACGATAAACAGTTTGGCCTCTAAGGACTTCAACGATGCGGCTTAACCCACCTAACTCTTCAAGCCTTCTTTCCCACAGCTGCCTGTGTCAGTCAGACTGTGTCTCTTACTCAAGCCATGCCATCTAGATGAAAGGCCTTCCTCCACAGCCAGCCAGCAAGATGTGATTTTCTGTAAGCCTTTAGCTAACACCCTTCTTTCTAGGTAGTAAATTTTTCACAAGTTATTCTTCCTGACATCCGTCCTACACTATTAATTCTTAGAAGGAAGGGCCATACTGTTACATTTCATTTCCCCAGAGAACACAGAATGTTCTAGTTGGTCAATATTTCATGATCAATATTTGATGAGTCAGAAGTGTTAAACTCTGTCCCTAGATCTAATAAATGACTTTGGCAATAATTTGATGTCTCTGCCTC
Source organism: Smutsia gigantea (assembly GCA_032199065.1). Taxonomy (NCBI): domain Eukaryota; kingdom Metazoa; phylum Chordata; class Mammalia; order Pholidota; family Manidae; genus Smutsia; species Smutsia gigantea. Next base: position 39,237 of record JAVSCE010011738.1, on the reverse strand, counting down.
AGTTTTCCTCTCTACGAAATAAAGATATTTCCTCCAACATTCTGAAGTCTGGAAGTAAGAAGTAACTCATTCCAAATGTGAATATTAATTGGCTAATATACAAAACAGTGACCAGGTAGTTTTGTACTTTTTGTAATTATCTTTCCCTCAAAAGCCCAACATTAGAATGGAAACTTGAGAATTCCCAGAGCCAACGTAAGAACGGCATCAAATTAGTTTGGAGAAAGTTTAAAGAAATGCTTTTTAGACAAATCCCCAAATTGTCCCTCTGGCTGTATTATAGCTGTCTGACAGTAACACTTGTGCATATGCTGAGAAGGGGCACTTACTAATTTTCCTGTGGTTGTTTCCAGCTGTGGTAGTAGAGCATTTCTGATCTTCTGCAGTGGTTTTCCCCTTTGAAAGCTGAGAATTGAAGGAGGTAGAGGACATCAACAGCAGCTTAGAACCTCAAAGTCATGGAACCCCTCATATTAAATGAAGAAAAAAAAAGGTTGGGAGACAAAAGTCAGAAATCAAACAAAATGGTAACATTAGAGAAACACCTCAAAAAAACAAAAACAAAAAAAAACACCCAATAGATTTACAAGTAAAAAATTTTTCAAAATCCTCTACAGGCCATCTGCTTTGCCCATGCTCATCTAAAATGGGATGGACGCCCCAGGGGCGTTCTTATAGACTCAACTCGCTCTGCCTGCAGAATTCCTGGGCAAGAAGGCACTCACCTCTTACTCTAGTTAGAGGAGCAAAGTGAATATCTAAGATTTCCAAAAAGGATGTAGAATGTGGCTCCACTCCACAGTGCCTAGGCTCATGTCCAGGCAAAGCCTGCATGGAGGTGGAACTTAATTGGGAGTCTGCTTTTAAAGGACCCAAACTATGTCTCCCCAGAGCCAGGAAATATCAGGCTTAGTTTCAGGACATGGCAGTTTTGCTTCAGAAGAATTACTATAGATGATGTTAAAAACAGCATCTCAGACTCGTAGGGGGCAAAGAAGCACAAACTGGTGTTGATACAGTTATTATTTGGCCTCACAGTGGCCACCTGGATATCACTGCACCAACCCTAATAATAAAGTTCTTAGAACATCTTTATGCCTTTTCAGCTTGCAAAGATGCCCAGTCAAAAAAAAAAACTGGTGAGAAGGGGCTGTGAATTTTATTGCTCACTGGATTAGGGAAGAAAAGATCCAGGTTCAAGGCCTAGTTCTGCATTTTTTAGTTGTTAATTTTGGGGCAAATCATTTAAGCAATTTAAGCTCTGAGCAAAGATTTTCTTTTCTGTAAAACTGAGATAACAGCTATCCTAAGTACCTCAATAAGAGGAAGCAAGGCTTAAAGAGATGATGGATTTGAAGAATGGTTATGAAGTATAGAGTTTTAGTGCCAACAATGATTTTTATTATGATGTTAGATTTTCATTGATGTAATATGATCAAGATGATTCTACTTACCTTAAATAGAAGGTACAATATATATAAGAAAATCCCAAAACCGTAGATTGGAATAATCTGCCCTACCAGGCCCCTTCCACTACCTCCTCCTCCAGGTCCTCCACCTGATCCTTTGGCCTTTGCAAATGCCTCTGCAAGGTGGGACCTCTGGAAATGAGCTCCTGGACTCTGGCCAGTTGAGGGTGCCTGGTGATGATGCATTATAGGTGGAAAGTGACCCAACTTTCCTGAAAAAAAAATTAACCAGTCTTTATATTTTATACTATTTTAAATATGGCTATTCTGAAAGAAGCACTTCATGCATTGAGATACAAATAACAGAAGTCAACTCAAACAAGTTTAAGGAAAAACAGGCACTTAGTTGTAAGGATCTAGAGGTATCACACAGATAATAAATATGATGTGGCAATGTCTAGTTGTTTTTATTTTCCTTTTGGTTTTGGGTCCACATCTAGACAGCATTTTTTCAGCTTCCCATATAGTTAAATGTGGCCATATGAAAGAGTTTCAGCCAAAGGAATGTGAGTGATTTGTGCTAGTTCAGGGCCTGACCTATAAAACTCCATGTATCAAACTCCACACTCATTTCCCCTCTGCAGGCTGGATGCTGACTCATAGGGAGACCTTGGAAGTCACATAATGAAAATGGCAGAGCATCCATTAATCTGGGTTCTTGAATAACTGTGTGGCACAGAGCCCTCCACTGCTGCCACTCCACCAACTTAGAACCATCTGGATCTGCTCATGTGAGTGAGAAATAAACTTCTTTTCTGTTAGGGCTATTATACACTCTAGAGTCTGTTATAGCAGTTAGCCACCCCTAACTAATACAGATAAGGAAATGCAATCTGATCTCAGAAGAGAAAAGAACCAGAAACTGGAAAGATGTCAGGGTCAAGGATAGCTATTCTCATGTTGTATATTTCAGCCTTTCTCCCTCTCTATGGGGCCACAAGACTTTTTACTCTGTTTCTCTGTTGACCATTTCTTTAGCTTCTTTGTGAACATGCAAGAAGACTGTCACCTCAAATCCCCACAATTTGCATGTCTTTCAAGAAGCCAGCAGAGACTGGCCCTAATTCTAAATTCCTTAGAGGGGAATTCTGAATACTCAACTAAATAGGTGTGCATTCCTTTCCAATCAACCATAGCTGAGCAGACAGGATTCATGTAGTACAAACAGGGTCACAGGGTCCTGTGAATATGGAAGTGCAGGGCTTAGAGAAAGTAGGTTACATCAATTTTCTTGCATTTTTTTCCTCCATCAGGAGCAGCCAAACATTAACACCAACTGTCAAGCCTCCTGAGAGCCACAGGTTTAAAAAAAGAGGAAAGAAACCTTCAAAACACTGTGTAAACAGGCTTGTATGGAAAAAACACAGGGAGAAAACAGTACAGAACAGAAAGACTTCATAAATAAGACTAAAAATACAAACTATGCAGTATAAAACTGTTGGATTTAACAACAAAATTATGGATTTCTGTTCAACAGAGAATACTGTGAACACTATTAAGATAGATGAAAGAAAAGGAATAGCTTTTGCAACATCTAGAATAGACAAGGAATTACTACAATTTGATATGAACATCACAGGAAACCCAAGAGGAAAATGGTCAAAAGATAAGAGTAGGGACTCATAGAAAGAGAAGCTTAAATGATTAACAAGTATATAAAAAGATGATCAAGTTCAAATAAAACTAATGAGTAAAATACAAATTTAAAAAATGAGATAGCACTGTCTATACCTATCAGAAGGGCAAAAACTAGAATGGTGGATAATAGCAAGAGTTGGCAAAAATGTGGAGAGGCACGAACTCTCATGCATTGTGGGCAAGAGTGTAAGAATGTTTGCTGCATTAGAATGTTCACTGTGATGACGATGTAGTAGGAAGCCTGAAATAACTTTGGTTTTCATAAATGGAAGAATGAAAAATATGGAATTCTATGTAGCTTTTAGAAATCACACTTTAGGTGTACCTAAAGCAATATGAATACATCTTACAAAGCACAGCATTGAGTAAAAAATATAAGCAAATACCATTACATAAGCTGAAGACACTACAATTATACTGCGTATCTTTCAAGCAAACATGTAGTTATAAGGACATAAACACATTAGAGTGGATTCATGTAATAGGGAAGGGAATAGACACGTGGATGTAACGTAAAGGGTTAAAAAGAACACAGCAAGAAAGGAACCTTGCACTGATGATGTTAATGAGGTGCTATGAACTGAGGACTATCATTAAGCCAACTCTACTCCCGAGATAAAAAGAAGGCGGGCGGCAGGCAAGGAGGAAAGACAGCTAGCTACTGGGTGTAGGAGCTGCCTCTGCCTTGTATCCTGACCTTGCCAACTCCACTCCAATAATCCTCCTTTCCTTCCTGACACTGACTTTGAATGACATGGAAATCATGGGAAGAAGTACTTTTTAAGAGTAGGTCTGCAACAGAAACACAAACAGAAGAAGCTTCAGACAGAAGTAGGAAAGCAGGTCACCACTTCTTATTCTGGATGCTGGTGACTATGTTGCTATTAAATTGTCATGGATCTTAATATATTAGACAGTGAGTTCTAGATTTAAGGCTATAATGCACCTTCAAAAAAATGCCTTGCCAGCAAACAAGAAGCTAACCATTCTCTTGAGAGATCTGACATATCAGATGGCTAGTGTTCAATAATAAACTACATTTAGTATTTGTAGTAATATATTGTTGAACTTCATTTTACTGTACTGAGAACACTGTCATCAAAACTTGGCATAAGACAAATAAAAAATTAAAATGAGGTAATGGCACAGAAGGCATTATTTTGCATTTCTAAAATTGAAAAATGATGGTGATGCTGAACATTACATATCTCCCCCCAAAACCAGTATAGATCTGTCAGGAAGATTTATTGGAGGTAGTTATGTTCAGAACTCTGTGTTATTGGTAAGAAAGGAGGAAAGCCATAAGTGAAATAGAAGCAATAGTTGCCACATAGAACAATGCCTTTAGAAAGTGGTATATCCAAAGCAAACAACAAAAAAGGGCAGGGTACCACAGACCTTATTACTGGACAAAGTTCTAAGTATTGAAAGAATGCGAGAACAAAAAAAAAAAAGGAGAGGACTCAAATGGGATCAATCATTGAAGGGAATGAGACTTAGAACAGAAGAAAAGCAAAGGCACACTAGGAGGAAAGACAAATGTGTGCAACAAAAGAGGTAACAAGGAAATAAGAACAAAGAATAAATAAGGCTAACCACCAAATTGGTTTGGCTCTATTTAGTGAAGTAACAAGAGATAAGGAGAGGGAAGTGGAGGTAACCTGTAGTGTATAAATTTGACACTGTGGGTCTAGGATCCAGAAAATGACTTAATGAGAAGGGTGTCTGAGAGGGATTAATCTAGCAGTTGAACACAGAGCCTATCACAGAGAGAAACTAGCCAAATCAGCAAGGTGGTGGTAATTTAGCTCTGAGATGCAAGGGCCTGAGGCACTGGCTAAAGTTATAAAAAGGAGAGGATAGGTCCCAGAGCTCTCACCATGTAATGATCAGCAGCATTTAATATTAAACAGAATATAGAGCTAATGGAGAAGGGGGTCAGAAAACTCCAAGGTCAGGTGTTTAAGGTATTAAAAGAAGACAGTGAGAAAATCGGAAGGGTTTATGGTAAGGGGATGACTCAGTACATGTTTTTCACACATTAAATTCCAGTTGTTGGTGGCAATCAGGAGAAACTGTTATTAGACTCTAGTTAGGCTTGAGAATAAACTAAGCTACCTAAATGACAAAGCTAATTAAAATTAAGTGAGTGCAAGATTCCCAGGCCAAAAAAGCTGGCATAGTATGTATACTTATGTATGAAAAGAGGAAGAAAACTGAGCTGTCAAGACCAGAAGAAAACCAGTATCAGCAAAGTGAAAGGATAGAATTGAAAGCAACTGAGAAGTCTAGAAGCAACTGATAAAAGACTAAGGGCAATCCTGTTTTTAGACACAAATTCTTGGGAAAAGGAAGGCTAGCACATGAAATCTTGACTGTTCGCCTGTTCAGACAATAACAGAAACCAAAGTACTATACAAGGCATCACAGAGTCTTCAGGTTCAGAAGGAGCCTTAACAGTCATCCAATCTTTCAACAAACGGTATGGAGACAACTAGATATCCACATGCAGAGGAATGAAGTTGGACCTCCTACTTCACACCATATCAAGTTTAAAAAATTAACTCAAAATGGATTAAAGATCTGAATTTAAGAGCTAAAACCATAAAACTTTTAGAAGAAAATAGATATAAATCTTTGTGACCTTGGATTAGGCAACAATTTCTTAGGATACCAAAAAGCATAAGCAACCAAAGAAGAGATAGGAAAACTGGACTTCATTAAACTTAAAATTTTTTGTGCTTGCAAAGGACACCATCAAGAAAGTGAAGATGACCCAGTGAATGGAACAAAATATTTGTAAACCATGTATCTCATAAGGGTCCAGTATCCAAAATATATAAAGAACTCTTACCACTCAATAACAAGACAAATAATCCCAATAAAAAGGGAGAAAGACTCTTTTTAAAAAAAGTATCATTGATATACAATCTTATGAAGGTTTCACATGAACAATACTGTGGTTTAAACATTCACCCGTATTATCAAGTCCTCACCCCCAACCCCATTGCAGTCACTGTCCATCAGCATAGTAAGATGCCACAGAGTCACTACTTGTCCACTCTGTGCTACACTGCCTTCCCCATGACCTCCCTACACCATGTGTATTAATTATAATGCCCCTCAATCCCCTTCTCCCTCCCTCCAAACCGGCCCTCCCCCACTCCTCCCCTCTGGTAACTGCTAATCCCTTCTTGGAGTCTGTGAGTCTGCTGCTGTTTTGTTCCATCAGTTTTGCTTTGTTGTTATATTCCACAAATGAGTGAAACCATTTGATATTTGTCTTTCTCTGCCTGGCTTATTTCACTGAGCATAATACCCTCTAGCTCCTTCCATGTTGTTGCAATTCATAGGACTTGTTTTCTTTTTATGGCTGAATAGTATTCCATTATGTATATGTACCACATCTTCTTTGTCCATTCATCTACTGATAGACACTTAGGTTGCTTCGATATCTTGGTTACCATAAATAGTGCTGCAATAAACACAGGGGTGCATGTGTCTTTTTGAATCAGGGATCTTGTTTTCTTCAGGTAAATTCTTAGGAGTGGAATTCGTGGGTCAAATGGTATTTCTATTTTTAGTTTTTTGAGGAACTTCCATATTGCTTTCCACAATAGTTGAACTAATTTGCATTCCCACTAACAATGTAGGAGGGTTCCCCTTTCACTGCATCCTTGCCAGCATTTGTTGTGCCTTGTCTGTTGGATGTTGGCCATCCTAACTGGTGTGAGGTAATATCTCATTGTGGTTTTAATTTGCATTTCCCTGATGATTTGCAATGTGGAACATGTTTTGTGTGCTTGTTGGCCATTCAGGTTTCTTCTTTGGAGAAGTGTCTGTTCAGACCCTCTTCCCATTTTTTAATTGGGTTCTTTGTTTTTTGGGTGTTGAGGTGTTTGAGTTCTTTATATATTTTGGATGTTAACCCCTTATCAGATTATGTCATGTACAAATATATTCTCCCATACTATAGGATGCCTTTTTATTCTGCTGATGGTGTCCTTTGCTGTACAAAAGCTTTTTAATTTGATGTAGTCCCATTTGTTCATTTTTGCTTTTGTTTCCCTTGCCCGAGGAGGTGTGTTCAAGAAAAAGTTGCTCATGTTCATATTCAAGAGATTTTTGCCTGTTTTCTTCTATGAGTTTTATGGTTTCATGACTCACATTCAGATCTTTGATCCATTTCAAGTTTACTTTTGTTTATGGAGTTAGACAACAATCCAGTTTCATTCTCTTACATGTAGCTGTTCAGTTTTGCCAACACCAGTTGTTGAAGAAGCTATCATTTCCCCATTATATTTCCACAGCTCCTTTATCATATATTAATTGGCCATATATGTGTGGGTTTATATATGGGCTCTCTACTCTGTTCCACTGATTTATGGGTCTGTTCTTGTGCCAGTACCAAATTGTTTTGAATACTGTGGCTTTGTAGTAGAACTTGAAGTGAGGGAGCATAATCCCCCCAGCTTTGTTCTTCCTTCTCAGGATTGCTTTGGCTATTTGGGGTCTTTTGTTGTTCCATATGAATTTTAGAACTATCTGTTCTAGTTCACTGAAGAATGCTGTTGGTATTTTGATAGGGATTGCATTGAATCTGTAGATTGCTTTAGGCAGGGTAGCCATTTTGACAATATTAATTCTTCCTATCCATGAGCATGGGATGTATTTCCATTTATTGGTGTCTTCTTTAATTTCTCTCATGAGTGTCTTGTAGCTTTCAGGGTGTAGGTCTCTCACTTCCTTGGTTAGGTTTATTCCTAGGTATTTTATTCTTTTTGATGCAACTGTAAATGGAGTTGTTTTCCTGATTTCTCTTTCTGCTAGTTCATTGTTAGTAAAGAGGAATGCAACAGATTTCTGTGTGTTAATTTTGTATCCTGCAACTTTGCTGAATTCAGATATTAGTTCTAGTAGTTTTGGGGTGGATTCTTTGGGTTTTCTATGTATTATATCATGTTATCTGCAAACAGTGACAGTTTAACTTCTTCCTTACCAATCTGGATGCCTTTTATTTCTTTGTGTTGTCTGACTGCTGTGACTAGGACCCCCAGTACTAGGGAAGAGTGGGCACCCTTGCTTGTTTCCAATCTTAAAGGAAAAGCTTTCAGCTTTTCACTGTTAAACTCAACCGACATTTAGGTCGTTGTCTATTGTTCATTATTACAAACATTCTACTTTATAGCTCTGTTACAAACAGGAGTTGTGGTTTAAAAAAATTGTTTAATAAAAACAGCTCAAAAGAGATCAGAACATTAAAGATATTAGAACATCAAAATTGCAGACTTTGCAAAATAGAAAACAGCTGTGCTCACTATCTCTACATGTACTTACGGATTTAACCAAATCTTGATTGTTTATTGAAAGCCTCCCCCATATTTAGGTTTATTTAATTATTAAAACTTCACTTAGCATTTCAGCTTGACTAAAAACTTAATGGATTTTACAGAGTGAAGTTCTATTTTCCTTGTCAATAACCATTGCTAAAAACAAAAACTGTAGCACAGTTAACAAGAGCTTCCTGAAAGCAACATTAAACCACCCACAGCATATGGCCTAGAAATCTCTTATGTTGATACATGCGGATTCTTAGGACAAATAATAACTGGATGTGTTTATATTTCTCATTATCCCAGTTCAAGAAAAGTCTTAATGGGACATTTCCTTAAGCTATGTAAGCTTCTCACTGAATACTGAGAAGTTCTAGAGGCCATATGTAATTCAGCATTATTTAAAGTGGAGGCAGGGACAACAGCTGATTGCTACTTCCTCACCAGTCTCTGAGGGCCTCATCTGGTTTTATTCCCCTCCCTACCCAATTTTACTCTGCTGACCACTGCTTTGATGTTTTCTGCTAGTTTAAACAGATCTCTTTATCTTTTGCCAACCTCCCAACTCCAAATTCATCCTACATATTACTAAAAAAAAGAGATTTGTGAGTGATGCGGTCGAGATTCAAGATGGCGGCATGAGAGGTGACACGGAGAACTCCTCCCCAAACCACAAATAGTTAGTACAAAATATAGTTAATTAATACAACTAACCCTAAACAGCAAGAAGAAAGAAGGCTGCACCAGACTGAATACAGACCTCACGAACAGAGTAGACCTCACGAAACAGGGTAACATACGAAAGCCTTAATCTGGCGGGACCCAAACCCTTCCCCCACCCCAGCTCACCAGCAGGAGGAAGAGAAACGGAGTGGGGAGGGGGTGGAAACTTGGGACTGCTGAACACCTAGCCCTGGAGATCTGCTTTGGGAGCAGAAGCCTATATTGTGTGGTGCTCAGGACACTTGGAGCTCAGACAGGCAGAGTGCCTGAGAGACTGACATTCCGGCCATTTGTGGAGGAGGGGATCCACATCCAACCGCTCTGTGTCAGAGGAAGGGCGGGCGGTCTGAGAGGCTTCCTAGCAGCTAGAGCACTGCTGAAGGAGTGGGGTTTGCATGGAGCTTGCTGCACGGGAGAAGGGAGAGCTGGACAAGGATGTCTGGGCACACTCTGCCCAGCTGGTTGGGAAGTTTGAGGAGCTTCGGGTACTCCATCCCCCTGGCTGCCTGCTCAGCTCCGAGGCCCCCCACTGTGACATGCAGCCTGCTGCACCTTCCTCCTAGCCTGCCAGCACCGGTTCACAAACTGGCAGTCACTGTGCTGGCATCAGGCCAGGCAGATGGAGGCCCCGCCTACAACAGCTAGAGACGAAAAGCACAAAGGCTTACATGTGTGTGCTTGGCCCACTGGCTCTGACACTGGAGACAGGCATGGCAGATGGAAATCAGGAAACAGATCTTTCCTCCCCCCAGGCACCACCTCTGCTCCCCTAGGACTCCCAACCTCACTCTAGGGACTGAGCAGCTCTGGAGACTGGAGTTTCTGCTCACCAGTGGGCACCACACAGAAATATGAAACTTCAAAAGAACATGGTTCAGACCAAAATCTCATACACCCCAGAAAAAGGGCCAAATGAAACTAAACTCGCCAATCTTCCTGAAAGAGAGTTCAAAATAAAAATTAGAAACATGCTTATGGAGGTACAGAAAAATATTCAAGAACTCAGGAACGAATTTAAGTTGGAGATTCAATCATTAAGGAATTCCACATCTGAAATGAAACAAACATACCATGGAGGGATGTAAAAGCAGACTAGATGTAGTAGAAGAGATGGTAAATGGAATAGAAATTAGAGAAGAGGAATACAAAGAAGCTGAGGCACAGAGAGAAAAAAGAATCTCTAAGAATGAAAGAATATTGAGAGAACTGTGTGACCAATCCAAACGCAACAATATTTGCATTATAGGGGTACCAGAAGAAGAAGAGAAAGAAAAAGGGATAGAAAGTGTCATTGAGGAGGTAATTGCTGAAAACTTCCCCAATCTGGGGAAGGAGATAGTCTCTCAAGCCATGGAGATGCACAGATCTCCCAACACAAGGGACCCAAGGAAGACAACATCAAGACATATAATAATTAAAATGGCAAAGATCAAGGATAAAGACAGACTTTTAAAAGCAGCTAGAGAGAGAAAAAAGATCACATACAAAGGAAAACCCATCAGGCTATCATCACACTTCTCAACAGAAACCTTACAGGCCAGAAGGGAGTGGCATGATATATTTAATGCAATGAAGCAGAAGGGCCGTGAACCAAGAATACTCTACCTGGCAAGGTTATCATTTAAATTTGAAGGAGGGATTAAACAATTATCAGATAAGCAAAAGCTGAGAGAATTTATCTCCCACAAACCACCTCTACAGTGCATTTTGGAGGGACTCCTACAGATGGAAGTATTCCTAAGGCTAAACAGATGTCACCCAAGGGCTAGACAAAGAGTACAGAATATGATTCATAACATACAAAGAATGGAGGAGGAAGAAAAAGGAGGGGAAAAAAAAAGGAATCTTTAGGTTGTGTTTGTAATAGCATATGAAGTGAGTTAAATTAGACTGTTAGATAGTAAAAGAATTACCCTTGAACTTTTGGTAACCACGTATCTAAAGCCTGCAATGGCAATAAGTACATGCCTATCGATAATCACCCTAAATGTAAATGGTCTGAATGCACCAATCAAAAGACATAGTTACTGAATGGATAAAAAACAAGACCCATCTATATGCTGCTTACAAGAGACTCACTTTAAACCCAAAGACATACACAGACTGAAAGTAAAGGGATGGAAAAAGATATTTCATGCAACTAATAGTGAGAAAAAAGCAGGAGTTGCAGTACTTGTATCAGACAAAATAGACTTCAAAACAAAGAAAGTCACAAGAGACAAAGAAGGACATTACATAATGATAAAGGGTCAGTCCAACAAGAGGATATAACTATTATAAATATCTATGCACCCAACACAGGATCACCTACATATGTGAAACAAATACTAACAGAATTAAAGGGGGAAATAGAATGCAATGCATTCATTTTAGGAGACTTCAACACATCACTCACTCCAAAGGACAGATCAACCAGACAGAAAATAAAGAGACAGAAGCACTGAGCAACATATTAGAACAGATGGACCTAACAGACATCTACAGAACACTCCATCCAAAAGCAACAGGATACACATTCTTCTCAAGTGCACATGGAATATTTTCAAGAATAGGTCATATAGTAGGCCACAAAAAGAACCTCAGTAAATTCAAAAAGATTGAAATTGTACCAACCAGCCTCTCAGATCACAAAGGTATGAAACTAGAAATAAATTACACAAAGAAAACGAAAAAGCCCACAAACACATGGAGCCTTAATAACATGCTCCTAAATAACCAATGGATCAATGACCAAATAAACACAGAGATCAAGCAATATATGGAGACAAATGACAACAATAATTCAACACCACAAAATCTGTGCGATGCTGTGAAGGTGGTGCTAAGAGGGAAATATATTGCAACACAGGCCTACCCCAGGAAAGAAGAACAACCCCAAATGAACAGTCTAAACTCATAATTAATGAAACCAGAAAGGAAGAACAAATGAGGTCCAAAGTCAGTAGAAGGAGGGACATAATAAAGATTAGAGCATAAATAAATAAAATCGAGAAGAATAAAACAAAAGAAAGGATCAATGAAAACAAGAGCTGGTTCTTTGAGAAAATAAACAAAATAGATAAACCCCTAGCCAGACTTATCAAGAAAAAAAGAGTCTACTCACATAAGCAGAATCAGAAATGAGAAAGGAAAAATCACTACGGACACCACAGAAATACAAAGACCCATTAGAGAATACTATGAAAAATTATATGCTAACAAACTGGATAACCTGGAAGAAATGGACCACTTTCGAGAAAAATACAACCTTCCAAGGCTGACCCAGAAAGAAACAGAAAGTCTCAACAGACCAATTACCAGCAATGAAATTGAACTGGTAATCAAAAACGTACCCAAGAACAAAACACCTGGACCAGATGGCTTCACCACTGAATTTTATCAAACGTTTAGTGCAGACCTAATACCCATCCTCCTTAAAGTTTTACAAAAAGTAGACGACGAGGGAATACTCCCAAACACATTCTACGAGACCAACATCACTCTAATACCAAAACCAGGCAAAGACACCACAAAAAAGGAAAATTATAGACCAATACCCCTGATGAACATAGATAGAAAAATACTCAACAAAATATTAGCAAACCAAATTGAAAAATACATCAAAAAGATCATCCATCATGATCAAGTGGGATTCATCCCAGAGATGCAAGGATGGTACAACATTCAAAAATCCATCAACGTCATCCACTACATCAACAAAAAGAAGGACAAAAACCACATGATCATCTACATAGATGCTGAAAAAGCATTCAACAAAAGTCAACATCAATTCATGATAAAAACTCCCAACAAAATGGGTATAGAGGGCAAGTACCTCAACATAATAAAGGCCATATATGACAAACCCACAGCCATCATTATACTTAACAGCAAGAAGCTGAAAGCTTTTCCTCTAAGATCTGGAACAAGACAAGGATGCCCACTCCCCGCACCTTTATTCAACATAGTTCTGGAGGTCCTAGCCACGGCAATCAGACAACACAAAGAATAAAAGGCATCCAGATTAGCAAGGAAGAACTCAAACTGTCCTTGTTTGCAGATGACATGATACTGTACATAAAAAACCCTAAAGAATCCACTCCAAAACTACTAGATCTAGTATCTGAATTCAGCAAAGTTGCAGGATACAAAATTAATACACAGAAATCTGTTGCATTCCTATACACTAACGGTGAACTAGCAGAAAGAGAAATCAGGAAAACAATTCTATTCACAATCGCATCAAAAAGAATAAAATACCTAGGAATAAACCTAACCAAGGAAGTGAAAGACCTATACCCTGAAAACTACAAGACACTCTTAAGAGAAATTAAAGAGGACACTAATAAATGGAAATTCATCCCATGCTCATGGCTAGGAAGAATTAATATTGTCAAATGGCCATCCTGCCTAAAGCAATCTACAGATTCAATGCAATCCCTATCAAAATACCAACACCATTCTTCAATGAACTAGAGCAAACAGTTCTAAAATTCATATGGAATGACAAAAGTCCCCGAATACCCAAAGCAATCCTGAAAAGGAAGAATAAAGCAGGAGGTATTACGCTTCCTGACTTCAAGCTCTACTACAAAGCCACAGTAATCAAGACAATTTGGTGCAGGCACAGGAACAGACTCATAGACCAGTGGAACAGAATAGAGAGCCCAGATATAAACCCAAGCATATATGGTCAATTAATAAACGTTAAAGGAGCCATGGATATACAATGGGGAAATGACAGCCTCTTCAACAGCTGGTGTTGGCAAAACTGGACAGCTACATGTAGGAGAATGAAACTGGATTACTGTCTAACCCCATACACAAAAGTAAATTCAAAATGGATCAAAGACCTGAATGTAAGTCATAAAACCATAAAACTCTTAGAAAAAATACAGGCAAAAATCTCTTGGACATAAACATGAGCAACTTCTTCATGAACATATCTCCCCGGGCAAGGGAAACAAAAGCAAAAATGAACAAGTGGGACTATATCAAACTAAAAAGCTTCTTTACAGCAAAGGACACCATCATTAGAACAAAAAGACATCCTACAGTATGGGAGAATATATACATAAATGACATATCCGATAAGGGGTTGACATCCAAAATATATAAAGAGCTCACGCACCTCAACAAACAAAAAGCAAATAAGCCAATTAAAAAATGGGCAGAGGAGCTGAACAGAGACTTCTCCAGAGAAGAAATTCAGATGGCCAACAGGCACATGAAAAGATGCTCCATATCGCTAATCATCAGCGAAATGCAAATTAAAACCACAATGAGATATTATCTCACACCAGTTAGGATGGCGAACATCCAAAAGACAGACAACAACAAATGCTGGTGAGGATGTTGAGAAAGGGGAACCCTCCTACACTGCTGGTGGGAATGTACACTAGTTCAACCATTGTGAAAAGTAGTATGGAGGTTCCTCAAAAAGCTAAAAATAGAAATACCATTTGACCCAGGAATTCCAGTCCTAGGAATTTACCCTAAGAATGCAGCAGCACAGTTTACAAAAGACATATGCACCCCTATGTTTATCGCAGCACTATAGCCAGAAATGGAAGCAACCTAAGTGTCCATCAGTAGATGAATGGATAAAGAAGATGTGGTACATATACACAATGGAATATTATTCATCCTACCATTTGCAACAACATGGATGGAGCTAGAGTGTATTATGCTCAGTGAAATAAGCCAGCGGAGAAAGACAAGTATCAAATGATTTCACTCATCTGTAGAGTATAAGAACAAAGGAAAAACTGAAGGAACAAAACAGCAGCAGACTCACAGAACCCAAGAATGAACTAACAGTTACCAAAGGGAAAGGGGCTGGGGAGGATGGGTGGGAAGGGAGGGATAAGGGGGGAAAAGGGGCATTACGATTAGTACACGTAATGCAGCGGTGGAGGACATGGGAAAGGTAGTATTTACAGAGAAGACAAGTAATGATTCTAT
The DNA here is from genome assembly GCA_032199065.1 of Smutsia gigantea. Classification (NCBI taxonomy): domain Eukaryota; kingdom Metazoa; phylum Chordata; class Mammalia; order Pholidota; family Manidae; genus Smutsia; species Smutsia gigantea. The sequence continues at coordinate 24,131 of JAVSCE010011738.1, read as the reverse complement.
AGCATCTTACTATGCTGATGGACAGTGACTGTAATGGGGTATGTGGGTGGGGGGGGGTACTTGATAACAGAGGGCCTAGTAACCATAATGTTGTTCAAGTGATTGTACATTAACGATCCCAAAATAAATAAATAAATAAATAAAGTAAAAAATTTAAAAAAAGAGAGATTTGTGCCTAAATTGCCTTAGCACAGGGCCTAGTCCATATATTCAATACATGTGACAAATAAAAAATTCTAGAAACCAATAGATCTCTGAAATAAAAGGCTTTATTGGGCTTTTACAGAAACTAGCCAGAAAAGGGACTGAGTCCTGGGACAGGAAGTTTCTGCTTCACCAGCAGGAAGGGCAGTTAACAAAAACAACCTGGCCACCAGACTCAGGAAACAGGGTTCATTTATAAGAGGTCTCAAGGAGAAAAAGTTCTTTAAATTCACACTGGCTACAGATAAGGAAGGCAAGATAACGTGAAGCAGGGAGAGTCTGGGGGATAGCTGGTTAGTCCACAGAAAAGCCTTGTGGATTGGCTGTTGCTGATGGTCAGGCACTGCTCATGAGCAAAGGAAATAAAGTGGTCCCGGGCACCTTCTAGAGGACCATGGAGTTTCTGATTAGCCACAGTCCGTGGCTATTGACTGATGACCTCTCCAGCCCGTGTCACTTAATTTTAGGATATTTCAGAATTTTTCCTTATTACATGTTAATTATTACTGTTGTTACCAGAGTAATCTTTCTAAAGCATAATTCTAACTGGTCTGCCATTTCTCTGATCAAAAGCTTTCAATGGTCCCCACTAATGACAAAGAAAGTGTGTTATATACACAGGAGACAGGAAAGTAAATAAAATGAGCAGCACCTTTCTGGTCAGAGTTACTAGTTAAGATCCTGGCTATGTCTCCATCTATTTAAGTGGAGGTTAAATTAACCTTTATAGAGCTCGTATTCATCATCTGTAAAATGGGTATAATGACATACTTCTCAGGGTTGTCATAAGGATTATAGATTAAATAAGATAATATATGCATATGCACCTGGCATACACAGTAGTAATATAACAAATAGACTTTTCCTTCTCTACAACTGAATTCCTAAACAAGTGAATTCCATAACCTAAAGTATCTCTTTTCCATTACATACACACTTCTTTCCCTTTATATACTCTCAATTCAGCCTAGACCCCTCACCATGCTTTGAGCCTGCCTTGTGATTTCTTGCCTCTAAGCCTCTGTTTTGTTTTGTTTTGCTTATTCCAAGGGTTTTGCTTTTCTCTTCAATTCCACAAACCTAACTCCGGCATAACCTTCAAAGTCCATGTCAAACACTTCACCACCCCCAAAGCATTTTTTTATGTCACCCCCATGAAATGCACTACTTGAACTTCTTTCATTGCACCACATCCGGCCCTATTCGAGAGTTCTATTTATGTGTCTTACAACCTCTACTTGAATGGATTGAAAAACAGAAATACAGGAAACACTTTCCACTAAGTACCATATCTACCCAATTTTCTTTACTGCTGACTGAAACCTACAAATCATATCAAAGAACAAGAAAAGCAGCCTCTCACATCTAGGAGCTGGCCTTGTACTAAGAGCCAGGGCTTGGTGTTGCTATGAGTTGGTTTGGTACTCATAGTCAGGGCTTGGTATTCTCTTGTTAAACATAAGCAATTTCAGAACATCAACATCAGACAAGGTCATTCTACGACCATGATGGATGAAAACAAAATAAATCCACTCTGTAATCTGCCTAAACACAGACAAAACATGAATACTGTCCAAGCCAAAAAATATCAAATAGCATCCATTTCTGGATGAGTGACTGCTATTTTTTCACTAATTACAGCTTTAGACTTTCTCTAGTTTGCTCTCCACTTAAACTCTCAGATACCCAGCCATAAATCTGCCCCATTTGACGGCATCCAATTCAGAGCAAGCTCCACATACTTAAACCATGCTCAAAATCACCTAACACATGCCCAGATCTTGTAAGATCTTACTTACAGATCTCTCTTACTAACACTCTCTTACTGTGATGCCACATGCTTCCCTATGGTGTGCATTCTCCCTTGCTGGGTGTATTCCTGGTGCCTCTGTGGCTAAAGGACAAACTAAGAACTTCCTGACGAAAGTCTAATATTTTCTTTATACTTGGGTCCCCTACAGGGTATGCTCTGGTCTTGCATGCTGTACACTTTGTTAAACTGATCTGGATGACTCATAATGTGCCTGTTGGCCTTTACTGGACTCTCAAGACCCAGCCCAGTCACTCTCAAGCCTAATAGTTTATTTCATTATTCTCAGTGTTTTCAATTTTACTTTTGGGAATAGAAAACTGCAGTCAGGGTGACTGACCAAGGTGCTCTCATTACCCTGCTCCACACCCACCACCTACAAGTTTCTGAACTTGAAAAAGTGCCTAATTTACATGCACTTACAGATTCTCAAACTGTCTTCTCTCTTCTTTGCACTTCCAAGTCGGAATCTGATGTTTCATTAGGAGACAAGAAAAGGTTAAGGGGCCAAAATAATGCATTCATCCTCTGTCTCTTTTATAACAGAACAAAGAGCAAAATGAAGATAACAAAAATGTATGTATGTGAATTATATATGTTTGTATATATGTATACAAACATATACATATACATACATACATATTTTCACATCTCAGAGAGCTCAAGACTCAGTGGGCAGGCCTCACTTGAGGAGAACATGGTGACAAAGGGGTCTGAGTTATTCCAGAGGAACAGGGCTACTGGAGAGGAGCTGAAAAGGAACCCTATTTGTAAGTATTCAAAGTGAGATGCTCACAGGAAAACATGGGCAAGCAGGGGCAGCAGGGCAGATGCCAGATATGATGTTACTGTGGGAATACCCCAGGCCCAGCCCAGCGGAGGTGGTGATTAGGACTCTCTGAAGCCGACTCCAGCACAGAAGCAGCATGCTGTCATCCTGGAGGGCCTGAACTGTTCTGGCACCCATTCAGTCTATCAGCTATCAACTGGTAAGTTCTTGACCTATTGTGCTGACATTTCCATGTTCTACAAGCACGTTAGGGGAGCAGGGGAACTGCCACTCTGGCCAAAGAAGAAACTGTTGGTGGAATGAAAGGAAAACTAGCAGAAAGACATAATGCTAACTTAGTATTTGTACCAACAAATTAGGGGTTGTGTGGCACAGGCTCTAGGAAGACAGAATTAAGAAGTTCTGAAGACAGACACAGTTCCACGGCATGAGACACTTTTTAAAAGGAAGGTTCTTAAATGCATTTCTGCTTGTGCTTTTCAAATTCGCAAGCAGGTAGGAAAGGCAGAGGAAAAAAGTGGATGTACAGGTAGCTCTTCTAAAGGTACAAAGAACAGAAAGACATAACAACAATCAACAATGGGTGGGTGGCAAGACTTGGAAGAACCATACCAGGAAGCAAGGTCCAAAATAAATTAAGATTTACAAAAAAGACAGCAAAAGCTAAAAGTGGTATATTTAGAGCAAAAAGGCAATTTGTCTGATAAAATGTAATGCTGAGAAAGTAGAACTTCTCAACCTCTATTCTGCTTCCATGTTCTCTATCAAAGGGAATGAATTTGGGGTTAAATGAAAAATAAATAGTTAACAATCCTAAGAAAAAAATAATAAAGTCCCGATGGGTGAGGAGGATAAACTCAAGTCTATTCACTAATTTTACCAAGAAAACAGGGAAAACTTGCAAATAAGGTCACTGAACTAAAGAAAATTTTAAGAAATTATGTTGATGAAAGAAAAGTCTTCAAAGAATGGAGACAGCCAACTATTGTTCCAGTCTGCAAAACGTAGAAGGTAAATGGCAGACTTTCCAACTCTAGACAAATGAGGATGTTGTAGCTCTTGGGCTGGATTCTAAAAATGATTCTTCTATTTCTTGATGGAGGGGATGTGGGAGAGAAGAAACAATTTTTTTCTGATTATAAAATAAATGCATACTTATGGAAAGCTGAGAAAGTACAGAAAAGTGTAAGGAATGATTACCCATAAGTCCATGATCCAGAAATACCGTGTTAAAATGTTGACCTATTTCTTTCTAGTAAATATCTAGTGAGTGTATCTTTATTTTCACTTCTAGCATAATTTTTCCATATCATTTAAAACTCTTCATGAATATAAATTTACCAGATTCATAATAATCCACTACATGGATGCATAATTTATGTAGCCATAAAGAATGTAGTAGTAATAAGAAAGTGGTAATTGTTTACAAATGCTAACAGAGGAAGTTAGGATCCCTAGGAGCCAGCATTCATTAATTCACTCAATTCACTCATTCCTTCATTCATTTAATAAATATTTGTCTACTCTATGCAGGCCTAAAGCTGAAGATACAGTAGTGAACCAAACAAAACCTGCCCTTGTAGAGCCTCCTTTCTAAGTGGGAAAAGAGATAATAAATAAGATAATGATAAATACTCAGGAGAAAAAATTAAGCAGGCAAAGGGGATAGGACATGTTGGGGGGAAGTCAATATTTTTGCTGGAGTGGTCAGAGAAGGCTCAGGAGATGTCTTTGAGTAGAATCCTAAAAAAGGTAAAGGAAAGGCACTCAGATATCCAAGAAAGAGCACTGCAGGCAAAAGAAACAGCAAACGCAAAGGCCCTGACATGGGAGATGCCTGGCAAATTCAAGGAACAGTAAGAAGGCAAGTGAGTGTGATTAAAGCAAAGTAAGAAAGAGGGAAAAGTTGGAGAAAATGGGGAAGATTCAGTAGGGCCTTTTAGGTCATGTACAGACTTTGTTTTTTCACCTGAGTGAGCCAGGAAACCACTGGAGGGTATTATAGAGGGGGAGAGACTCATGCTTTAAAAGGACCAGGATGGCTGCTGTTTTGAAAGTAGACTGAAGTGAGGAAGGAAGGAGCTAGGCAGACCACAGTCTAAGACAGACAGAATAAGAGTAAAGCAATCAAGTGAGCAAGTGGCTGAATGACTACACAAAAGGTTTCAGTGCAGCCCTAACAACAGTTTCAAATGACTGATACATTTTAAAAAATAATTTAAATGATCAAGAAGACATGCTGATCAAATCAAGGGTGTAATTATGAAAAAAATTTATGAGGCAGTGTAAGAAATTTGAACACTGGATATTTAGTGACATTAAGGAACTGTTTTTTAGGTATGATAATTGTATTTTGGCTGTTTTAAGAAAAACGCTTATTTTTTTAGAAATGTATACTAAAGATAAAATGATCCAATATCTAGGATTTGTTTCAAAATAATTGAGTGCAACATGGATGGAGGTGGAGGGTATTATGCTCAGTGAAATAAGCCAGGTGGAGAAAGACAAGTACCAAATTATTTCACTCATTTGTGGAGTATAACAACAAAGCCAAACTGAAGGAACAAAACAGCAGCAGACTCAAAGACTCCAAGAAGGGACTAGCGGTTACCAAAGGGGAGAGGTTGGGGAGGGTAGGTGGGTAGGGGGAGGGAGGGAGGGAGAAGGGAATTGAGGGGCATTATGATTGGCACACATGGTGTGTGTGGGGGGTCATGGGGAAGACAGTGTAGCACAGAGAAGACAAGTAGTGACTCTGTGGCATCTTGCTCTGCTGATGGACAGTGATTGCAATGGGGTGTGTGTGGGGTACTCAATAATATGGGTGAATGTAGTGACCACAATGTTGCTTATGTGAAATCTTCATAAGATTGTATATCAATGATACCTTAATAAAAAACAAAAAAATAATAATTGAGTGCATGGGAGGAAAGGAGGTGAAGATATACATGAAACAAGATGATGGTTGTTGAAGCAGGAAGTGGCTTCATTTCACTAACTTTTCTTATGTTTAAAATTGTCTTTCAAAAAAAGTTTTTAAAAAAATCACAAATGGTATACAGCTGAAAGAGATGGTAAAGAAATACAATGGATATAATAATGGATGCTCTGAAAAAATTTCAAGAGTCTAGAATTCTAGACCAAATTTAAACAGAGTATAACAGGAAAGACAATAAAGTCCTATATTTGGTCCCAAAAACAAAATGGACACAAAACAGACAAAACCTAGATAAGCAGCTCCTATTTAAAAAACAAAAACAAAACATTTTAAGATTCAGAGCAAGGTCAGCAAGTAAAATGCCAAAAATCTAAAGCAATCCCCAGGATGCATTCAGAGCACAGAATTTTTAAAAGGAAGGTGGAGGGATGGCTCTTCCATGAGCTAACTGGTTTCCACCTGCTGTTACTTGCCTTCTAAGAGGGCTGTGTTGAGATTACTTGCAATTACGTCATATGAGGAATGGATGAAGGAGATAGAGATATCAATGGAGGAAAAAACGACTGAAGAAGAGGACATTATGCTGGTCTTCAACTTCCTGAACTCATCATCTTTCCCCTTTAATCTGTTTCCTCTATTCCTGTTTTGGTGAAAGGGATCACTAACCTAAGCCAATAACCTGAGAATAATCCAAGATATGTCTCTTTCTCTCACCTTTCAAAATCGTTCTCTTCCCTTCTCCTCTAACCATTTACTCCTTCCTCCAGTAGTCCTATTTCCCTTTGGGAATCACTCTCAACTCCAGAGTGATTAATCAGCATATTCTTTCTACCCACAGCACTGCAAGTAACTTAATTCAATCCATTAAGATGGGCAGATATGTCAGCTGGAACTACTGGGAAAGAATCTGGGGACTAGGGGAGTAAGAGTAAAGTGGGCCCAAAGGAAGAATTGAAAAGAAAAGACACACTCTTTCTCTGGTCAATGGAATGGAAGAAGGTGATGTCTGCAAACGCTGCAACTAGTGCTGCTAGGCTGAGAGAGCAGACAGAGCCAACTTGGGAAGGAACCTAGAAGAGAGAAGGACACAGAAAATTGGATTGAAGCCTGCTTAGACTGTGAATCTCTAGATCAAACAATGCTGGAGGCCAGTGCTAACACAAGGTCTTTTCATTTACATGAGACAATAAATTCCTTTTTTGTCTTCAGACAGTTCAAGCTGAATTTTCTGTCACTTGTCATGAGTACCCTAACTTAGCCCAATGACACTGGCTTAATGATACGATGTCTCAAATGGGCTACTTCAAAAATCTTCTCCCTAAAGAAATCCTCACAATGCAAGCTCTAAACTGCTTGCTGCCAGGGTGTCCTTCCTAAAACCAGACTGGAGGTTTCTCTTCTACTTACAAACTTAACGATGGCCTTCTCTACCTCTGGAACAAAATCCACACTCCTTAAGCATGGCAGAAAAAAATCTTCACAGTTTGGCCCCTACCAACTTCTCTGGTCTCATTTCACAACTCTAAGGCTATTTCAAGGCTCCAGTTGGGGGATGGGGTTGCTCTGGGTTCCCTCTGCCTGGAAAGCCCTTCTTAATATGGCTGATATAGAACACTTTAAGAGTTACCTCCTCAATTTTAGCCAAGGAATGCAAAATTGGTTTAATGTCCAGAAATCAATTATGTAATACACCATATTAATAAAATGAAGGACAAAACCCCATGATCATCTCAATAGACATAGGAAGAGCATTTGACATAATTCACCACTTCATAATAAAAACACTCAACAAACCAGGAACAGAAGGGAAGTTCCTCAAATTGATAAAGGGCATCTACAAAGAAATGCACAGCTAACATTATACTTAATGGTATGAAAGCCTTCTTCTTAAGATCAGGAAAAAGACAAGGATGTTTACTCTTACTACTTCTATTCAACATCGTGCTAGAGATTCTAGCCCGGGCAGTTAGGCAAGAAAAATAAAAGGAATGCAGATTGGAAAGAAGTAAAACAAACTATCTCTATTTGCAAATGTTAGGCATGTATTAAGCTAATAAACAATTCAGTAAGGTTGTAGGATACAATATTGATACATAAAAGTTCATTGTACTTTTATACAGTAGTAATGAACAATGTGAAAATAAAATTAATAATTCAGTTTACAGTAAAAGTAAAATGAATAAAATAGGAATATATTTGACAAAATAAGTGTACACCGAAAACTACAAAATTCTTTGAAAGAAATTAAAGACCTAAATTTTTAAAAATCCTGTGTTCATAGATTAGAAGACTTAATCTTGTTAAGATGGCAATACTCCATAAATTGATCTATAGATTCAACACTATCTATCAAATCCCAGCTGGCTTTTTTTTTTCAGAAACTGACAAGCTGATCCTAAAATTTATATGGAAATACCAGATCACAGGACTCAGAAATAAATCTTTACAAAGAACAAAGTTGGTGGACTTATATTTCACGATCTCAAAACTTACTACAAAACTACCATTAAGAAAGTGTAGAACTGGCATAAGGATCGGTATATCTGATATATACATCAACGGTACAGAGTTTAAAGTCCAGAAAAACTCTCACATTTATAGTCACCTGAATTTCAACAAGGGTGTCAGAATGAGTCAATGTAAAAAGAAAAGTCTTTCAACAAGTGGTGTGGAGACCAATGTATATTCACATGAAGCTGGGCTTCTACCTCGTGCCACATATAAAAATTAACTCGAAATGGACCAAAGATTAATGTAAGAGCTAATAATATGAAACTTGAAAATACAGCCATAATTTTTTACTACATTGGATTTGGCAATTTTTTCAGATAGATCACCAAAATCAGAAGCAACAAAAGAAAAATGAATAAACTGACTTCATTAAATTTAAAACTTCTCTTCCTAAAAGGAAACCATCAAAAAAATGAGGACAACCCACTGAATGGGAGAAAAAATATACAATCATATCTGATAATGGACTTGTATCTGAAATATACAAGGAACTCTTGAAACTCAACAAAAAGATAAGTAACCCAATTTAAAAATGGACAAAAGATCTGAATAGACATTTCTCAAAAAAGATAACAGTCAATAAACACATGAAAAGATCCTCAATGTCATTAGTCATCAGGGAAATGCAAATAAAACCACAATGAGGTACCACTTCATATCCACTAGGATGGCCATAATAAAAAGGTAGACAATAACAACTGCTGGTAAGATGTGGAGAAACTAGAATCTTTGTTCTCTACTAGTGGAAATGTAAAATGGTGCAGCCCTTTTGGAAAACAGTCTAGTAGTTCCTCAAAAGGTTAAAAATAATCATATGACCCATAAATTCCACTCTTAGTCCAAGCCATGCTAGGATGCTCACATTCCGCAAATATGTATATCCAAGAGAAATGAAAATGTCTACACAAAAATTTGTACACAAATGTTAATAGCAGTACTATTCATAATAGTGAAAAAATGTAAACTCAAATGTTCACCAATAAATGGATAAATAAAATGTAGTATATACAAACAATAGAATTTTTTCAGCCATAAAATGTAATGAAGTACTGATACATGCTACAACATGGATGAACCTTGAAAATATTATGCTAGGTGAAAAAATCTGTCACAGGAGATTACCTATTATATGACTCCATTTATATGGAATGTCCAGAACAGGAAACCTATGGAGATTGAAGGTAGATTCATGGTTGCTTATGGCTGAAGTGGGGGTGGGATGTGTTGGAGGGTGATGGTTAATGAGTATGGAGGTTTTTTGTGGTGGGGGGGAATGAAAAATTCTAAATTTGATCATGGTGATGGTTGCACAACTCTGAATATACTAAAAACCAATGAATTGTACCTTTTCAATGGATGAATTCTATGGTATGTGAATTATGTATCTTAAGAAAGTTGTTGGTGAAAAAAAGGACTCTTATCCTCTATAACACTGTTGTCCCCAGTAAAACTGACCATTCTAACCATGTGTCTCCACCATTGGAGTACCTGCAAGGACTTGAGTATCTGCAACTGACACTATTTTTGTCTGTTTCTGTCTTTTTTTTGCACTTTCTGATGTCCATTTTTCTTTTACTCTTCCTCAGGCAGAGATTGAGCTCATTTTTTTTTCTTGGAATCCACAATTTCTGTACACCTCATGTGTACTACATGAAAAGGTACATTACCAATACTTGCCTAAAGATTTTCCTAACAGCTGTTATGTGGAAAAGGGACTGTGCTTGTTTTACATACTCCAATGGGCAATAATGGAAGCTACAATGACACAAATTTTAATAATTTGCAGAAAATCAGGGCTGTCCCTTTCTTCAAAGCCAGGGTTTCTGGTTTCTCTGATCTTATACTCAAATACTGAATGCATGTATAAATAGTATGTGCATTTTTCCAGGGAGCAAGTCCATTTGAGGTATGTAACTCCAAAATGGTTAGGAGTCACTGTCTTTAAATGTCAGCATACTAGGGCAGGAATTTTAGTTGGCAAATTTCAGTAACCGGAATATATCATTCAAGATAAATCATATAATCTAGGCAAAAACTTTGGTAACTGATGCAAAAAGATAATTCATATTAGTAGCTTCACAATATTATTCATTTAAAAGTATTTATTGACTGCCATTTTAGCCAGGTGTTTAAAAAAAAAGGTGAAAATCAAGACAAAGTTCCTGCCTTCAAAGTCCCTGCCTTATGTTCTAGAAAGTAAAAATAAAAAATGAATAAACAAATATGAAAAGTTCCTATCATATAGTAATCCCTACAATAAAACAAAACAGCATGCATGGTGGAACAGGGAGTGATGGGAGTGGAAAGAGTTATTTTAATGGGGCCCTTAGGGAAAGTCTCTCTGAGAAAATTACATTAGAGCTAAAACTTGAATGATAAGCTGAGAGGAGAACACTTCAGGAATAAAGAGAATAAAGAGAACAGAAAGTTGTGAGATGAGAATGCTGAATACCAGCACTTTAGTTTTCAAGGATAAGAGACACATCTAATCTCCACTCTATACAACACTCAGAAGAGTGTCTCCCACTCTCATTCAACAGAAGTTATTCAAGATAATTTAGCATAATGGGAATTCAATTCAGTAAAAGCACTGTTTTGGAAGAATATTTACTGTTCAAGATAATGAATTTACTCTTCTTCAAGGCATACAACGTCATTAGACAAAGTGAGTAAAACCTTTTTGTAATTTTGTAATAAGACAGAAAGAAAAAATAAGAACATGTAAAGATGTCTTAGAAGTCACTTTCAGATAGATAGTTTTACAAGCATAAAGATTGTCAAGCAAATTCTATCAACAAAATTCTGGGTTCAATCTGCCTTCCACCCCTAGAGCTTAGTGCTTTACACGTGTAGTATTTATAATCTATGAAGTGCAAGGGGGTGAAACTCCGGCTAGTGTGCACAAGTTAGAGGGATGTGAATTTCAGTTCAAAAGGAGCTGTCCAACAATCCACAGGTTGAACATTTAGTGGTAGTGTTTGGAGACTCTAAAACCATGTCTTAAGGATGTTACAGAGACAACTTAGAGGAGAAAGTCATCAACAGAACTTCGTGATTTGAATTGATATGATTCATGATTTGAAATGATAGAATTGTTCTAGTTCTTTCTCCCAGCAGTTAGCATCCATGCTTTTACAAAATCCCCAAAAGGCAACCAACAAGGTGGATTTTTAAACACCACATACATGTCAATAGCAAAGGATTACCAAATACTTAATTCAGTTAAGGGGAATGTAGTGATTTGTTCAACTCAGTAATTGAAATCTATATTATTAAAAGATTCGTTTTATTTAAAAAGGCATAAAATGAACCTGAGGCAGTGAACAACCAACACCAAATCAAAAGTACACAACGAATTAAGGTTAACAGTGCCAATTTCAACTGCCTTTATCTAATACAAATGCATAACTGAGAGCACTCGGAGACCTTAAAGAGAGGAATCCAAGTGGGAGTCCCCCTGACTCAAAGCACCTCAATAGATGATGACAAGCTGAGTTAAGCAAGGGAAAGGCAATCAATGGGCGTCAGATGCTACCTAGAGGATGCCCGGCTTGTATGCATGCATTCCTGGCCCTTTCTGCGGCTGCTCAGGAGGGACCCCAGCCCGGTGGAGTTGGGCCGCTGCCCGCTGATGCCAGAAGACCTGCGAGGCTTGGCACTGCCCAAACGCTGCCCGGTCCCTTCTCTGGCCCTTTTCGCGGAGATGTAGGCAGGGCCCGGGGACCCTGGAGGCCTCTCCCCCCACCCGCCCCCCGGAGCGGCTTTCTGGAGCCGGGCGGCCTAGGGAAGCAGGCCTGCGCTTACCTTCGGGCGCCGGCGGCGGCTCCTGCCGCTTCCCGCGGGACAGGAAGGCCTTGGGCAGCAGCAGTGTCACAGCCAGGACGAGCCCCGAGGCCAGGGCCACCCTCTGCACGGTAGAAAACGCCATGGCAGCCCGTCCAGCCTCAGGCTCAGATGCCGGCCCGAACCGGAACCGGAACCGTCGCGGCTGAGGCCCCTCGACCCAACCCCTGGCTGCGCGGACGGCGCCGCGCGAGGGACAAGTGCGCCAGGAGCCCGCGCCCCCCGCCGACCTGCGCGGTCACGCGGCCTTGCGGAGGGTACCCGCGCCCGCCCATCTGTACAATCTGGGATCTCCTGCTACTGCCTCCTTACCTGCGTCCACCTGTGCATCCTACCGCCTAAACAAATGACAGGCCTGCCTGTCTCTCCGTCCCGCTTTCCTCCACAGATCGCTAGGCCATCAATTTCCTCATTACTGCCAGGCACTCACAGGCTCCCAGCTTCCACCTATGTCCCTCGCATCCCTCCTCCATCTGCCGCCCAAGGAGATAATGCCAGAACGCAGGGCTAATGACCTTTCTGCACAGCTAGAGCCTTTCAAAAACTTCTCTTTATCCCCAGAACAACAGTCAAACTCCTTTATATGACCTTAAGGCCCAGCATAATCTGGTTTTACCAAAGCTCCATCCAAATTCGCTGTTTTCTTAGGTTTGCAGGCAATCTTGTCTTCTCTTGTGCCCTTTGCCTGGAAAATTTCTAATGCCATCTCCACCTGTTAAAAACTTCTCTGAAGAACAGTTGAAAAATACTACCCTTATGAAACTTTTTCAGTCAGACTTTCCTTCCTCTGTATCCCCACAGTTGTTCCTTACTGTCTGTCTTGCCAATGGGTTTCAGCCATGGGCAAGTTCATTATCTCAGTGAGACAGGAATGGCAATGGAACGTTTTGGGGGCCAAAGGGTTTATTACCCAGCTTTGTTCTCCTGGGCCATAGGCCGAGCACTAGAATTACATCTGCATCCAAGCAGACCTGTACTCCTCCTTCATCTCTGCTCTGCCCAGTGTGGGCAGAGCTCTCTGTGTAGTGACTCAGTCAATAATAGCTTATTGCCTACGGATGTGGAAACAGTAGCCTAAGAGTAGGCCAGTTACATGATCAAGTAGTTTAGGTGCAGGCAAGGATCCTGGCCATAGGAACTTCAGTTTTTCCCACACTGAGATACACTGTTGACTTTCTTCTGTGGCTTACACTAGTGTGGCAAAAACAAACTAAACTACTTGAAGATGTATTTGGTCTACTGCTAGGCTAATGCTTCCATACCCATAGACAATAAGCTATTATTGCCTGAGTCACTATATAAAGAGCTCTGCCCAGTACTCTGGGTGGAGGCAGAGATGGAGGTGGATTATGGGCCTTCAGACTGCTGAATGCAGACATGGTTCTTAGTGCCTGACCTACCACTGGAAGAATAAAGCCAGGTATAAACCCTTTTACTCAAGAACGTTGTGTTGTCATTTCTCGGTCTCAGTGAATCCATAGTGAACTTGCCTGGGTCTGAAACCCTCAGGCAAGACAATGAGTTACTCTCAAACTTTATTTTTACTGATGACAGATCTTGAATCCAGAAAGCACAGTAATCAGAAAGCTTGGGAAGTCAGAGGGGTAGAAAATGGAGCCAACATAAGGTAGGTGCTGAGCAATATGGAGATGAGTGGCCCTGTGACAATGGATGATCTAGGAGATTTGGACTTAGGAGATGGCCAAGGTGAACAGACAGGGTCATGATCTCACTAGTCCTGGAAGTAGCCTAGAGCAAGGTAAAAACCCAAAGTTATAGTACTGATGATTTAGCTGGGGCCATATTCTTTGTTGTAGCTAGGTGGGGTGTGGGCTTGGTGGAGATAGGAGCCTCCTCTGGAAGGCAGAGCTTTTAGGCAGCTCATGGAGATGTGAAAGCTTGGGACGGGGCCTGGCATGGCTGCTCTCTGGTGGGTGGTGGTATGGGGCAGTGGTACATTATGATTCAAGACCTCTTGAGAAACTCAGGTCTTACCCCTGACATGAGGGCTCAGTTTTTATGCAAAGTATCAGTGGAGAAGAGAGGTCAGATGTCATAAGCTAAAGAAGGAGCCAATAACAAGAAAGTAGACATGATCAGTATAGCCCATTCTGTATGGAGCCTGGTTGGTAAGAAAAGGTGAATGGTACAGTGATAACTGCTGGGTGTCTGAGGGTTGTTTTTTTTTCTAAAATAAGAGACTTGGGCATGTTTATACATTTAGGGGAAAAACATTAGAAAAGGAGAAATGGAAAATTCAGGAACAGGGGGGACCAGTGTCAAAACAAAGTCCAGATTCTGGAGCAGACATGAGGGGCAGACATCAAGAACCCAGCAGTAGGGACCAGCTTAGAGGAAAGGAAACAGGAGTGAGTTCAGGTGCACATAAAGGGAGTAGTGTAGGGACAGCAAGTCAAGGGTCCATTTCTCATTGCCTCAGTCTTCTTGGTAAAGGATATGGTCAGGCCATTATCTCAGAACAGGCATGGTGGGAGAGGACTTACTGAGGGTGGTGAAGGTTTGGAAATGGGTTAAGAGGTGTTCAGATACCACTCCAGCTTGGCAAAGGGGCTCCCTTTGGGGCTTAATGATATCCAGGGATTACCTGTTCTCTCCCTGGAGACTAAGAGAATCTTCTAAGAAGCATATTCTGGGTAGCACCTGGCATCCCCTGAGACTAGCAGCGTCCAAGGAGCATGTGCTAGAAGACTAAGGAGGACAGGTGAGGGAGGAGAGACTGGAGAGGCCCTTAGAGAACAGTTAGCTAAGCAGTCTTGTTATAGAACCAAAGGGAAAACAGATCTTCAAGGGTGGGGGGGTTTGCAGTGGACCGCCCTGATGATTAGTGGCTGCAGAGATTGAAACTCCCAACTCCCAGACCAGGCTTCTCTCTGCACCTCACATGGTCCCTGCAAGTCTGCCAGTTCTTTTGGACAGTAATAAAGAAACAGTCTTCAAAAGTAACAGCTAGACCCTTCCTTTGCTGAATTTAAGAAATCTGTGGCTCACCTGTCTGACAGCTTGTGGGGAATTGTCCCAGAATGTTTCTCACGGTGAGTTGGAAGACTTGGTTCATGAAATCAACCCTAACATCAAAATTCCTTTAATATTGGGCAGTGATTGAATTCTTATAGGAGAAAAGGGGGATTGAGGGAAATATAATTCAAGGCATTTACTTATAAATAATTATGAAATAAACTTCTCCTAGGGTTGCGTTGACAGTTGTTTCTTCAGCTCCTAAAACTGAGGTCTTCCTGGAAGACAGACACAGGAGGAACTGAGAGAAGGGGTGGAGGACAGAGGAAAGCTTACAGAAGGTATGTGGTGGAGGAAGAATTTCAAACTGGGAAACAGAAATAAGATAGGGTAGAAAGCAGGTTGGGGGGAGAAAGTAGAGGAAGAAGAAGACCAAGAAGGAAAAGAATGGACATGAAATAGTAGCCTTTCCATACACTCCCTACCCAGGCTCCCAGATCCCATCCAGACAAGGTTAATATTCCTAGGTCCAAGCTCTGGACCCTTCCCTGCTCAAAAGCCTTGGGTGACTGCCTTTTGGCTGCTATTTTAGGTCTCAGCTCATTGGCCTCCCTTTCAAGGACTTGGATCATTCATCCTCTTGCCACAAATCATGCCCCTCCCTCTGGACCAGCATGAGCTGTTTATGCCGCTCACAGGATACTTAGTTACCCAATTTCCTTCCCTTCTCCCTTTTTGCAGCCAATCTTCCCTAATACAGAAGGCCCAAACAAATCTGAACCACTTCCAGGAAGCTCTCCTGCATACTCCAGCCCATGCTGACTCTTCTTTCCACTAAATCCCTGTGGACACTGTTTCTCATGGGTTCACTGGACCTTTTCACCTGGTCAGGAACCCCAGGAGGATAGGATTGGGTCTTCTCCCCATGGCATGAACTGGTTTATAGTAGGTACTTATTAAGGAATGAGGTTGCTGGTTTCACAAACACATATTGATTCTGCCACTGCTCCAAGGAACTATGCATCTTTCTAGGAATGAATGATAAGTGTTCCCTTAAAGAGTCACCCCAAAAGGTACAAACTTCCAGTTATAAAATAAATAAGTCTGGGGATATAATGTATAGTATGGTGACTATAGTTAACAATACTGTATTATATATTTGAAAATTGCTAAGAGAGTAGATCTTAAAAATTCTCATCGTAAGAAAAAAATGTGTAACTGTGTGGTTACAGACATTAATTAGATGTGGCGATCATTTTGCAATATATACAAATATCAAATCATTGTTATATGTCAATATATCTCAATTTTTTAAAGTCATGGTTAAAAAAAGAGTCACCCCAAAGAGTATCATTTCAAAAAGCTACTCACCATAGGTCATTCTGCTTTATCCATCAAATTTGCCCCCTACTGACGGTAATGGTTAATTTTATGTGTCAACCTGACCTGGGCCACAGTGCCCAAATATGTGGTCATACATTATTTTGGATGTTTCTGTGAGGGTGTGTTGGATGAGATCAACTTTTAAATTGGTAGAATTTGAGTAAAGCCGATTGCCCTTCATAATGTGGATGGGCCTCAGCCCATCATTTGAAGGCCTGCGTAGAACAAGACTGACCTCCCCAAGGACGCGAGAATACCACAGAGGAGGTTTTGGGCTTGGACTGCAGCATCAGCTCTTCCTGGGCCTCAGTCTGCCAGCCCACCCTGAAGATTTTGGACTTGCCTAGCCTCTATAATCATGACCCAGTTTCTTAAAATACATTGATCTCTCCCTCTCTCTCCACACCCACACACATCCAGTTGGTTCTTCTCGAGAACTCTGAGTAATACAGTGACTTTGGCTATTTCCAAAAGTGTAATTTCCCCTACGACTGAGGCTTTTCCATCACAGAGGACATTCCAAGGGGGTACTTTGATCTCTGAAAACAATTCTAAAGAAGATCCCATAACAAACGACAGCAGCCCCATTGTGGAGAGTCATGGACCCTTACAGTAGGCAGGGAATTGGGGCAGTTAGCAGGGAAATGAGACCTAAGTACCCAGAATTCTAAGCAGAAGGGAGCAAGACCTGTAACTCCAAAGCCCAAAAGGAAAAGGCCAACAAAGGAAGGCAGGAGATGGGACAGATTGTACACAGCAGGTATATTGGACCAGGGCCTTGAAAAATGTGTATTTCCATCAAGGATAGGGAGGAATGTGTTAAATACCTATTAATTGAGGATGTCCAAAATCTGTTGAATACCCTTTCTTTGTCTGATGTTATCCACATCCAGAACCTCATATTCTCAGTGTAGAATCCAACAAACTCTATTTCTTGCCACTAGGGTACAGGTACATAACTCTTTTTCCCCAATCAGAGATACCCATGCCTGACTTTGGTTTGGAAGTTATCTGTGACAGGAAATGACAATGCCTGTGCTACCTTTTTTTGATGGCTGAAGGTGGCAGCAGAGGTGGGATGTTCCACTGGTTGGTGGTGACCACGAGCAGCTTCCTAATAGACCGAACAGAAGCCCTGCAGGTCTGGGTCAGGGCAGCAGAGCCCCTTTAGGAGGCCAGTTCTGTAGCACAGTTCTGGGTTGTTCCAAGCTCCGTAGAGAGCCCTGGTTTTCTCACCTGGGAAATGGAGATAGTGCTGCCTCCCTCCCCCAAGCTAGCAACTGTGATAGAGCCTGGAAGGCAACTGTGAGACTGAAACAGCAGTAACTGCAGCTCAAAGCAGGTATAAGGGAAGAAAACTGGAGTCAGAAAAGGGAAGACAGTTTCAGAAGAAAACCTATAGGGAGGAAGCCTCTAGAAGGCTTCATCCCACTGGGCCTTCTAGAGGTTTAAAGCTTTACCCATCAGGGACTGGGGAAGCAGAGGTTGGGGGCATGAGGACCCAGGCTCCCTGGTGGTGAGGGTCAAGGTGAGACTGTCTTTGCTGCTGCCCTGCCAGCTTCCCTCACTGGCCCCTGCCCCTGGTGACACAGAGCAGAGAGGTCATAGTTGGATACCTTGGGCCATTCTGTCTTGAATGAGAAGAAATAGTCTTTGGCTCCAATTAATTAAGCAAACTGATAGAAATTCCTCGCTTAGGTCACACTTTGCATATCCATAATCTCTTCACTACATTTTCTGTATACTTTACCCCTGGGTAAAATATTGGTGAGCATTTAAATGCTTCCTCACATAATCTTGCTAAAGCACACTCTTGCCTATAAATATTCATGCCACTGCCAAAACATTTGCAAGCTTTCCCCAAAGGTGAAATGTGTGTAATGTACTTTGTCTTCTGGGTATAAATATTATCCAATACATTTTGGTTAATATGAATACACTAATTATTCCTGTAACCCTTTTAAAAAGGGTCATCTTCATGATGTGAATTTTTTTAAATGTAATTACAGTAATTGGATACTTAATCTAATTAAAATTTGGTTTATCTTTAATGGGAATTTTTCTAAAGAGGCAGAATGACAATTGGCTTTTTGATAATGACTGTTTTCTTTTTGCTGGGGGATCAAGTTGGCGAAAACTAGAGAACTAGGCAGTTTTGTGTCTGTCAGTGGCCTGGTCGCTGGGCAAAGCCAAGGCAGTCTTTCTCCTTATTTACCTTGGTAGGTAAATACCTCAGCTTCATTTCCCTTCAGGTGGAAAATCTGAGGGGTTCTCTGCACATTCTTTCCAAGGTATCCCAGTGGGATTAAACTTCAGTTGCTCCAGCTGCAACCTGCTCATTTACACACCCATTTTGGGCCTTCCTCTCCTTCAATGTCTCACTTCTCCAATCCCTCATCATGCTTCTTGAAATTATCTTCCAAACAGAACCCAAACTCTTCCCTTGTAATCTGCTTTGGAGGAGCCCACACTAAGGCAGATGCAAAGGTGGGGTTTCCAGGAAATTGTTTTCTCCACCATATGGAATAGGTCTATTGTCCAAAGGAGAAGAGAGTAAAGCCAGAAGAAATAAGCAGAAATGAAGTGGATGGAGAGCAAGCCTGGTGGTGGTAAATTCTGGTTTCAACCCAAAGACTCTCCTTACTCCTGCTCCTCCTTTGATTCTGTGAGCTGAACCCTCCCCAGACGTGAATCAGGACATTCCTCCCACTGAGTTCAATTTCTATCTCTTGCAACTGAAAATATTATGACTCTTGCAAAGAATGAGTTTGCCTGTAAACTACTACTAGTATGCTATTACCATCACTGTTACTATTATTATTAAGTGCATATTGTTATTATTCAATGTCTGACCTGCTTCCGGAAGGCACTATGGATCAAGGATCTAGAGCCTAGATAAAAGTCACAAAAGAAGCCAATTTAATTCTACCTAAATTTCCTCCCTTTTGTCCTTTTTCATAACTTGATTGGGTTGATACCCACTTTCCCTCTCACTGGGAGCTATTTATGCCGTCAGTAACTATAGCTTCACTGTCTTCCTATTGATCACTAACAGTGAGCAATTAAATAGTATTGTTTTGCTTAATGGTCCTGCTGGTTTTGCTGTAATTTTGTTACCAAATCTGAGTGGCATAGACAAATGGTTTGGCTTGAATGCCCTGGTCAGGATGGAGTCATGGCAGACTTTGGCTGGCTGCAGGACCAGACTAGGCTGTCTTGGGCCTTGGTGCTTTTGCCTTGATGGGACCTGTCCTCTATAAAACATACTTTAAATTACGTTTTATGACAGCATTACTAAAAAGGCAAATAAGTTAATATTATATATTAAGACATTTCTACCTAAATATTCATTTTTCCTTCTGATTTTTTTAATATAATTTATTTTGGTATCATTAATCTACAATTACATGTGCAATTTTATGGTTATTAAACTACCCCTTCATCAGGTCCCCCCCACCAACCCCATTACAGTCTCTGTCCATCAGTGTAGTGAGATGCTATAGAATCACTACTTGTCTTCTCTGAGTTGTACAGCCCTCCCCATGCCCCCCCAACATTACGTCTGCTAATCGTAATGCCCCTTTTTCCCTCTTATCCCTCCCTTCCCACCCATTTTCCCAAGTCCCTTTCCCTTTGGTAACTATTAGTCCGTTCTTGGGTTCTGTGAGTCTACTGCTGTTTTGTTCCTTCAGTATTTTTTCTTTTTTCTTATACTCCACATATGAGTGAAATCATTTGATACTTGTCTTTTTCGGCTTGGCTTATTTCACTGAGCATAATACCCTCTAGCTCCATCCATGTTGTTGCAAATGGTACGATTTGTTTTCTTCTTATGGCTGAATAATATTCCATTGTGTATATGTACCACATCTTCTTTATCCATTCATCTACTGATGGACACTTAGGTTGCTTCCATTTCTTGGCTATTGTAAATAGTGCTGCAATAAACATAGGGGTGCATATGTCTTTTTCAAATTGGGCTGCTGCATTCTTAGGGTAAATTCCTAGGAGTGGAATTCCTGGGTCAAATGGTATTTCTAGTGAGATGCTATAGAATCACTACTTGTCTTCTCTGAGTTGTACTGCCCTCCCCGTGCCCCCGCAACATTATATCTGCCAATCGTAATGCCCCTTTTTCCCTCTTATCCCTCCCTTCCCGCCCATTTTCCCCAGTCCCTTTCCCTTTGGTAACTATTAGTCCGTTCTTGGGTTCTGTGAGACTGCTGCTGTTTTGTTCCTTCAGTTTTTTTCTTTGTTCTTATACTCCACATATGAGTGAAATCATTTGATACTTGTCTTTTTCGGTTTGGCTTATTTCACTGAGCATAATACCTTCTAGCTCCATCCATGTTGTTGCAAATGGTAGGATTTGTTTTCTTCTTATGGCTGAATAATATTCCACTGTGTATATGTACCACCACTTCTTTATCCATTCATCTACTGATGGACACTTAGGTTGCTTCCATTTCTTGGCTATTGTAAATAGTGCTGCGATAAACATAGGGGTGCATCTGTCTTTTTCAAACTGGGCTGCTGCATTCTTAGGATAAATTCCTAGGAGTGGAATTCCTGGGTCAAATGTTATTTCTATTTTGAGTTTTTTGAGGAACCTCCATACTGCTTTCCACAATGGTTGAACTAATTTGCAGTCCCACCAGCAGTGTAGGAGGGTTCCCTTTTCTCCACATCCTCGCCAACATTTGTTGTTGTTTGTGTTTTGGATGTTGGCCATCCTCACTGGTGTGAGGTGATATCTCATTGTGGTTTAATCTCCATTTCTCTGATGATTAGCGATGTGGAGCATCTTTTCATGTGCCTGTTGGCCATCTGAATTTCTTCTTTGGAGAAGTGTCTATTCGTGTCCTCTGCCCATTTCTTAATTGGATTATTTGCTTTCTGTTTGTTAAGGTGCATGAGTTCTTTATATATTTTGGATGTCAACCCTTTATCAGATACGTTATTTATGAATATATTCTCCCATACTGTAGGATGTCTTTTTGTTCTACTGATAGTGTCCTTTGCTGTACAGAAGCTTTGCAGCTTGATATAGTCCCACTTGTTCATTTTTGCTTTTGTTTCCCTTGCCCGGGGAGATATGTTCATGAAGAAGTGGCTCATGTTTATGTCCAAGAGATTTTTGCCTATGTTTTTTTCTAAGAGTTTTATGGTTTCATGACTTACATTCAGGTCTTTGATTCACCTTGAGTTAACCTTTGTGTATGGGGCTAGACAGTAGTCCAGTTTCATTCTCTTACTTGTAGCTGTCCAGTTTTTCCAACACCAGCTGCTGAAGAGGCTGTCATCTCCCTATTGTATATCCAAGGCTCCTTTATCAAATATTAATTTACTGTATGTGTTTGGGTTAATGTTTGGATTTTCTATTCTGTTCCGCTGGTCTGTGGGTCTGTTTTGTGCCAATACCAAATTGTCTTGATTACTGTGGCTTTGTAGTAGAGCTTGAAGTCAGGGAGCATAATTCTCCCTGTTTTATTCCTCCTTCTCAGGACTGATTTGGCTATTCGAGGTCTTTTGTGGTTCCATATGAATTTTAGAATTATTTGTTCCAGTTCATTGAAGAAAGCTGTTGGTAGTTTGAGAGGGATTGCGTTGAATCTGTAGATTGCTTTAGGTAGTATAGCCATTTTGACAATATTGATTCTTCCTAGCCAAGAGCATGGGATGCATTTCCATTTGTTAGTGTCCTCTTTAATTTCTCTTAGGAGTGTCTTGTAGTTTTCAGAGTACAGGTCTTTCACTTCCTTCGTTAGGTTTATTCCTAGGTATTTTATTCTTTTTGATGCAATTGTGAATGGAATTGTTTTTCTGATTTCTCTTTCTGTTAGTTCATCGTTAGTGTATAGGAAAGCAACAGATTTCTGTGTGTTAATCTTGTATCCTGCAACTTTGCTGAATTCAGGTATTAGGTCTAGTAGTTTTGGACTGGAGTCTTTAGGGTTTTTTATGTACAGTATCATGTCATCTGCAAATAGTGACAATTTGACTTCTTCTTTACCAATCTGGATGCCTTGTATGTCTTTGTTTTGTCTGATTGCTGTGGCTAGGACCTCCAGTACTATGTTGAATAACAGTGGAGAGAGTGGGCATCCCTGTCTTGTTCCCGATCTTAGATGAAAAACTTTCAGCGTCTCGCCATTAAGTATGATGTTAGCTGTGGGTTTGTCATATATAGCCTTTATGATGTTGAGGTACTTGCTGTCTATACCCATTTTGTTGAGAGTTTTAATCATTAATGGATGCTGAATTTTGTCAAATGCTTTTTCAGCATCTATGGAGATGATCATGTGGTTTTTGTTCTTCTTTTTGTTGATGTGTTGGATGATGTTGATGGCTTTTCGAATGTTGTACCATCCTTGCATTCCTGGGATGAATCCCACTTGATCATGGTGTATGATCCTCTTGATGTATTTTTGAATTCGGTTTGCTAATATTTTGTTGAGTATTTTTGCATCTACGTTCATCAGGGGTATTGGTCTGTAATTTTCTTTTTTGGTGAGGTCTTTGCCCGGTTTTGGTATTAGAGTGATGCTGGCTTCATAGAATGAGTTTGGAAGTATTCCCTCCTCTTCTATTTTTTGGAAAACTTTAAGGAGAATGGCTGTTATTTCTTCTCTATATGTCTGGTAGAATTCAGAGGTGAATCCATCAGGTCCGGGGGTTTTCTTCTCGGGTAGTTTTTTGATTACCGATTCAATTTCATTGCTGGTGATTGGTCTGTTTAGTTTTTCTGTTTCTTGCTTGGTCAGTCTTGGAAGGTTGTATTTTTCTAAGAAGTTGTCCATTTCTTCTAAGTTTTCCAGCTTGTTAGCATATAGATTCTCATAATATTCTCTTATGATTCTTTGTATTTCTGTGGGGTCCGTCGTGATTTTTCCTTTCTCATTTCTGATTCTGTTTATGTGTGTAGATTCTCTTTTTCTCTTAATGTGTCTGGCTAGGGGTTTATCTATTTTGTTTATTTTTTCAAAGAACCAGCTCTTGGTTTCATTGATTTTTTTCTATTGTTTTATTGTTCTCAATTTTATTTATTTCTTTTCTAATCTTTATTATGTCCCTCCTTCTGGTGACTTTGGGCCTCATTTGTTCTTCTTTTTCTAATTTCAGTAATTGTGTGTTTAGACTATTCATTTGGGAATGTTCTTCTTTCTTTGAATAGGCCTGGATTGCAATATACTTTCCTCTTAGAACTGCCTTTGCTGCGTCCCACCGAAGTTGTGGCTTTGTGTTGTTGTTGTCATTAGTCTCCATATATTCTTTGATTTCTGTTTTGATTTGGTCATTAACCCATTGATTAATTAGGAGAGTGTTGTTAAGTCTCCATGTATTTGTGAGCCTTTTTGATTTCTTTCTAAAATTTATTTCTAGTTTTATACCTTGGTGATCTGAGAAGTTGGTTGGTAGGATTTCAATATTTTTGAAATTACTGAGGTTCTTTTTGTGGCCTAGTATGTGGTCTATTCTGGAAAATGTTCCATGTGCACTTGAGAAGAATGTGTATCCTGTTGCTTTTGGGTGTAGAGTTCTGTAGATGTCTGTTAGGTCCATCTGTTCTAGTGTGTTGTTCAGTGCCTCTGCCTCCTTACTTATTTTCTGTCTGGTTGATCTGTCCTTTGGAGTGAGTGGTGTGTTGAAGTCTTCTAAAATGAATGCATTGCTGT
>JAVSCE010011737.1:0-38973 GCA_032199065.1 Smutsia gigantea | reverse complement strand
CAGCCCCGCGGCCGCGCCGATGCTATCTCGCCGGCCGGCCGCCGGCCCCGCACTAATCCCCGGCTCTCGCTTTCTTCTCCGTGCCGCTGGAGATCGGCCGATTGGCGTTTGATTACGGCCGTTATCGAGGGCCTCTTTGTGCGACCGGCCCCAAATCCCCTAATTCCGTGATAAAGGCGGCATTCGCGGGCGTTCGTGGCAGAGAAAGGCGCCGCCGTGAAAGAAAGCAATCAGGGAGTCCTGAGGCTCCGCGGCGGGGCGGGAGGAAGGCGGGAGCGGGGCCCTGCGGGGGCAGGCGGAGGGAGGCGGGCGGCCTCAGGCAGCCGGCGCCCCGGCCCCGAGGCGTGCCCACCGCCACCCTGCTGCCAGCTCTGCTGAAGGACCCCGCGACCTTCCGCTCAGCCTCCCCTCCGCGCTTGCTGGGACTAAACCCCAGCCCTTCGCTGGGCCTTGCTGGGCCTGCCTTGGGATCTCTCAGGCCTCATTCCTGGTGCCTTCTCCCCGGGCCTCCCTGCACCCCCTGCCTGCCCTCTCTCTGGTCACTGACCAGCTCCGACTAGTCCTGAAAGAGCCTGGTCTCCTCTTCAGTCTGGGAGACAGAAGTGGGGGCAGCCAGCGGCGACTGGAATTGTCCATTGAGCATGTGCAGGGGGCCTGAGCCCCCCGCTGGTGGAGAGCAGGAGGGCCCCTCACTGAACCCCAGAGTGGGGCTGAGCAGAGTCAGGCATGCCGGGAGCTGGGAGCGTCGGAGGAGGCAGAGGCCCAATGGGGCGGGTGGACAGAGGTGGCCGAGTTCAGGGGCAGGACCCCAGAGATGAGACAGCTCATCTTCAGGATCCTCTTACCCTGAGTGATTGAAGCTAGGGAGCCCCATGATTGGATCTGTGTTTGTGGAGGTCTCTGTGGCCTCTGCGGGCAGGCTCACCTTGGTGAGGCAGTCAGGCGAGAAAAGCGGCCAGCAGAGGGTCAAGAGGCATTGTGGGGCCCAGGTGGCGGGCCCTGAGAGGAGGCCCGTGCAGAGGACCAGATGTGGGCGGTAGAACCCATGAGATGTGGGGGTGAAGACAAGGGCAGTGTCAAGCACACCCTCAGTTTGTGGCTTGGGCAGCCCTGGGGGCAGGTGAGTGGTTACCATGGTGCACAGGTGGGTGGCCATTTACTTAGACGGACAGGTGTGTATTTCCAAGGTGAACAGGAGTCTGGGTGCGTGTTTATCCAGGCAGCTAAGTGAAAAGATGGGCTGTTTACTAAGGGGGCCAAGTGGATGAGTGTGAGCTCGTGAGAGGCCTTGTGGAGGCCGGCAGGGCCCCGCTCAGATCCCTTCAGGGTCTGTGCAGTGTCCCGCTGCTCTGAACGCTGGCGCCTGCCAGAGCACAGCCCCCCGCAGAGGGGAGCCCTGGCCGGGCTGATGGGGCTGCCCACCCGGCAGCCCTCCGAATCTGGGGGCAGAGCTCCCACAAGGACTGCCCGGCATTGTGTACAGGGCCAGTCGCTGCTTTGCCTCAAATCAGTCCAAACCTTTGCGGCAGCCGGTGTCTGCCCCAGGGCTTCCCAGGGAGTCACACAGACCCTGACCTCTAACCGAGACGCCATCTTCTTAGTGCTGTCGTGCCCTCCACCTGCCCTGTCCTGCTTCCAGGGCGACCAGCTGTCTCAGCTTCCTGGGACTAAGGCTTCCCAGGAGGCAGGGCTCTCAGTGCACAGACCAGTATGATCAGCCACCCTGTGCTTCTACGGTGTCCCCCAGAAAGAGTCATTGATGTCCTGAGCCCTGGTACCTGCGGATGTGAACTTACCTGGAAGCAGATGTGATTAAGATGAGGTCACCCTGGAGTGGGGCGGGCCCTCAATCCCCTATGATTGATGTCCTCATGGGAAGAGGGGAGACACAGAGGCAGACACACACGTGCAGAGGAGGAAGCCACGTGCAGCAGACACATGGGGACACAGGGTCATAACGGGGTGATGCACCTGTGGGCCAAGCTGAGGAGCAGGCATGAAACAGATTGTCCCTAGAGCACAGCCCTGCTGACAACTTGCATTTGGACTTCCAGCCTCCAGAACTGTGAGAGCATAAATTTCTGTTGTTTTGAGACCCCTGGTTTGTGGCACTTGGTTAAGGCAGGCCTAATTGACTACTACAGATTTCTTCACTCTTCTCCTGGGAACACGCTCTCAAAAATAAGTCATTTGAACAAGAATCGCCATATCAGGCTTTGCTTCTTCAGGAATTCGACCTGAAACAGCTGGCACCAGGAGTGGGTAGGTGCAGGAAACTGACCCTAAGGCAGGCACTCTGAGATGATTGCTAGCCAGCTTGGATGGCCATGAGGGACCATCGCTAATGGCATATGGAGGACTGATGGCCCCTGGCAGGGGTTGCAGTGTGACAGTGAAAACTGTCACCTGGGCAGTCTGGGCTGAGAGACAGGTGGAAGGGGAGGCAGTAGCTGGTACAGTGTCTCAGGCCCTTGAGAGGCTAGGAGGAGACAGTAACTACTGGAACTGTGGCTTTTGCAAAGCATCATTGATTCCTTGAGGAGAGAACACGACAGGCTAATAGTAGAAAGTAAAGTGTGTCAGAGGCCACCTGGCACATGTCAAGAGACCCTGAAGCAGGAGGGCAGACAGAAATGAAGATGAAGCCCCCAAAAGGTGGGATCTCTACCTAGATGAGCCTCCTGGGTCAAAACAAGGGCCCTGATGGTGAAGGAATGGGATGCTGACGCATGGGGTGGGGATATCTGGGTGGAGGCACTTGAGCACTTTGAGCCCCAGACTCCCCCGAATCCTCTGGGCCTGCAGAAGCGGCCACTACCCCCGTGGTAGACAATGGGGGCCCTACCTCACCCAGGAACTCTGCAAGGACCTAAAATGGGGCAGGCGCCTCATCAGTGTTTGCCTCTGGGCCTGCACCTGCCTCCCCTCTGGCCAAGGATCACATATGAGCCTAGACCAGCTGAAGCGCTGGGCCTGCTGGAAGGTCAGGGATGGCATGCAGGATGCTGCAGGGCTAGCTGTGCCCTGCAGGCAGGAGACAGGAGAAGATGCCTAATGTGTGGGTCCTGAGGGCACCAGATCAAGAGAGTGGACTGCAAAGACAGATAAAGAGAGCTGGTCGACCTCGGGGTGTCCTCCTGTGACACAGGAGACTATAGTGGGAGCACCAGGAGGTCATTCTAGTAAGTGCAGGGTGGCCCTTGGAAAAGTCATGGCCTACAGCAAACAAAACAGATGCCAGAATAGCAAAACAGAAAAATGTGAAAGAAGAGATCAGAAGTCAGAGAAGGGGGCATGTTTTAAGTTGGGTTTATGATTAGAAAAGCCACAGGCTGCCCAAGACCTCCAGGAAAGTCTAGAGGGAGCTAAGAAGTGCGCTGGTGTGAAGCCCAGGAGTGGCTGTGTTCTGTAGGTGAGGTGGCAGATGCCGCTGAAGAACTGGGTCCCTCGTCGGAAAGGGGGTGACATGATCCTGAAACAGCACGTGCTGGGTTGGCAGCATTGAACTGTCAGGAGCAAAGTGGGAGTGATCACAAGACAGAATAACAGGCAAGGAGGCTGGAACCACAGAATCTATGGAGACAGCTTAAAGAATTTCTAGCAACTTAGATAAGCCTCAGAAGGTATTTAAAATATGCGAGCAGAGCTCTGCTTCCGGTAACAGTGGAGTCACTTGTTTTGGATCAATCCTCCTATAAATAACCATGATAAACTCTGAACAATATAGTTCCCTAAATCTGAGAACATTGGAAAGTGAAGAGACAGAAACTGGAGGGGAGTCAACATGTGGAAGAGGGAAACACAAGTTTCCACTTTGTACAGCTTTTCACCAGAGGGAAGCCCCTGGTAAAAGGTGGCTAGAACTTGGAAAAAACCTGGAAGGTGTTACTGGTTCCAAGACTCATTCAGCTTAAGGCTGACTTCAGAACCATAGCAGCTGGAAAATGAGGGGGAAATCTCAGAAAGAGAGCGATAGAGGGAGAGCCCCAAGTTCTGCCCATAAACTCTGTCCAAGTCTCTGGTTAATGCCTGAACCGTGAATGTACAGAGTGGATTCCAAGTAGCCCAGCTGAGGTTAAAATAATAGAGATTTCAGCTGCCATATACTATAGGATGGCAAATTTTGCAGTTTGCGTTCAGCCAAATTAACAGTCTGCTGAAACAAGAAATCAATACTCTTCAGAGGAACAAAACAGAAACTGTTGTCTGACAGATCATACACATGTCCAGGATACAACCCAAAATTACTAGACATACAAATAAACAGGAAATAAGACCTATGTGTAAGAAGAAAGGCAACCAGTTAAGACCAGCCCCAGGATGATTCGGATGTTGCAATTAGCAAACAGCATTTTTTAAAAGATTTTACCAAGGCACAATTTGCTATAAACTACATACATTTGAAGTGTATAGTTTGCTGAGTTTTGTCATATGTATTCAGTCATGCAACCATCATCGCAGTCAGACTAATGAACATGTCAATCACTCCCAAAAGTTCCTACTTTTTATCGTAGACTTTTAAGATACATATAGTATGTATTCTTTTTTTTGGTGGTGGTGGTGGGTCTGGTATCTTTTAATCAGAATAATGACCATGAGATTTGTGTACATTGTGCTTATATCAATAGGTTTATTTTCTGAGTAGTATTTAATTGTATTTCATTCAATTCATTTATCAGTTCAACTGTTCATGGATGTGTAGGTTGTTTCTTGTTTGAGGTTATGACAAGTAAATCTGCTATATCAACAATCAAATACAAGATTTTGCATTTTCACTTCCCTTGAGTTTTAAGTTCCTAGGAGTGGAATGGCTGGATCATATAGGCGTGTTTAACTTCATAGGAAACTGCCTTACTGTTTTCCAAAATATTTGTTCTTTTTCACAGTCTCACCATAACTGTTATGTTATCTGCAGACGGAGACAGTGTTATCTTTTCCTTTTGGATCTTTATACCTTTTAAGTACTTTTCTTCCTTAACTGCACTGGCTAGGATGTCCGAGACAGTGTCGAGCAGGAGGGGTGAGTGTGCACACCCTTGCCTTATTCCTCATCTTAGAGAGAAAATGCCCAATATTTTACCATAAAGTATGATATTAACTGTAGGTTAACTCTAGGGTATTAGAGTTGTTCATAATATTTCCTTAATATCCTTTTAATGTCTATAGATTCTGCAGTAGTACCCTTTCTTTCATTCCTGATACTGGTAATTTGTATTCACTTTTTCTTATTGAGTTTGGCTTATCAATTTTATTGACCTTTTGAGAAACATTTATTGGCTTTATTTTTCTCGGTTGTTTACCTGCTTTATATATTAGTGGCGACTGTTCTTATCTTTTTACTTCCTTCTTTCTACTTTTACTTTTTTAATTTGCTTTACTTGCATCTTAACACAGAACCTTATGTCTTTGATTTTATATATTCTTTTCTAACAGGGGTATTTAAAGCTATAAATTCCTCCACTAAATACTACCTGTTACATAATACTATTTTTGATATATTGTACTTTTTATCGCTAAATTTAAATATTTTCTTCTTTCTTTTTTGATTTATTTTTTGACACATAAATTTGTTATAAGTATGCTGTTTAGTGTCCAAATATCTTGGGATTTTCTACTATTTTGGTTTTTATCCATTTCCAATTTAATTCCATTTTGAGCAGAGACTATACTCTGTAAGGTTTCAATCTTTTGAAATTTACTGAGACTTGTTTTATGGACCAGCATGTGATCTGTCTTCATGACTATCATCTGCACTCGGAAAGAGTGCGTCCCTCCGCTGTTGAGTGGAGCGCTCTGTCAGTGGCCATCAGTGGCCGGCGCGGTCCCTGTAATGACCCTACTCATTCTAGTTGCTCTTTAATTAATGTAAGAGGGGTGTTAGACTCCAACTGTGATAGTCAGTTTGTCTATTTACCCCATTAATTCCACCACGTCTAGCTTCATGTTTTGTGAAACTCCGTTATTAGGCACATATACCTTTAGAATGGTATTTCTTCCCTTTTATCATTATGAAACATCCATTTTTATGTCTCATAACAATCTTTGTCTTAAAGTATACTTTTTCTGTTAGGAATATAGTTGCACTAGGTTTCCTAAGCTTACTGTTTTTGTATGGTATGTCTTCTTCCAGGATTTCCCTTTTAGAGCATTAGTGTCTATCAGAAGTGCATCTCCGTAGGCAGCACGTAGTTAGGTCTTAGTTGCTTTAAAAAAAAGTCTGAACCTGAACTTAAGTCTACTGTTTTACTATTTATTGTTTATTATCTGCTTTTGTTTCTCCATTCCTCTTTTCTGCCCTTTCTCACCTGACTTTAACATACTTTAGAAGTCTATTTTACTTTTCTATTGGCTTTTTAACTATACCACTTTGGCCCTTTTACTGGTATCTGTAGGAATTATGGCATAACATCTTAATTTTTTTCTGAAGTCTACTTACAGTTAATATCGTACCACTTCATGTAAAAATCTAAGGACATTGAGACTATATGGTTCTATTTATTGCCTCATGCCCTGTCTTTCTGAGATAGTGGATATATATTATAGGCACCATGATAAAAAGTTTTAATATTTGTTTTTTATAGTTATCCATTTTTTTAAGCTAAGAGGAAAAAAAGAGTCTTTTATACTTACCATACATTTAGCATTTCTGATGCTCTCTCCTCAGGGAGATCTGAGTTTCCACCTCCTGTCACTTCCCTTCCGCCTAAAGAACTTCCTTTAGTATTTCCTGCGGTGCGGGTCTGCTAGCGGCAAATGACCTTGATTTTGTTTATTGATTCACCCTAACCCTTGAAGGATATTTTTGCTGGATAAAGAATTCTGGATGTGTGAATTGTTCCTGCTGCCCCCAGCACATTAAAGATGCTACTCTGCTGTCTACTATCTTTCAATCATTTCTGATGAGAAGTCAGCTAATATTTTTATACCTCCCTGTTTGTAATATGCCATGTTTTTATTTTTTTTGATTTTGCTATCATTAATGTATGATTACATGAGCAACATTATGGTTACTAGACTCCCCCTATTATCAAGTCCCTGCCACGTACCCCATTACAGTCACTGTCCATTAGCGTAGTAAGATGCTATAGAGTCACTACTTCTCTTCTCTGTGTTATACTGCCTTCCCCATATCCCTCCCCACCCACTGCTACATTATGTGTGCTAATTGTAATAGCCATTTTACCCCCTTATCCCTCCCTTCCCACCCATCTTCCCCAGTCCCTTTCCCTTTGGTAACTGTTAGTCCATTCTTGGGTTCTGTGAGTCAGCTGCTGTTTTGTTCCTTCAGTTTTTTCTTTGTTCTTATACTCCACAGATGAGTGAAATCATTTGGTACTTGTCTTTCTCGGCTTGGCTTATTTCACTGAGCATAATACCCTCTAGCTCCATCCATGTTGTTGCAAATGGTAGGACTTGTTTTCTTCTTATGGCTGAATAATATTCCATTGTGTATATGTACCACATCTTCTTTATCCATTCTTCTACTGATGGACACTTAGGTTGTTTGATTTCTTGGCTATTGTAAATAGTGGTGCGATAAACATAGGGGTGCATCTGTCTTTTTCAAACTGGGTTCCTGCATTCTTAAGGTAAATTCCTAGGAGTGGAATTCCTGGGTCAAATGGTATTTCTATTTTGAGTTTTTTGAGGAACCTCCATACTGCTTTCCACAATGGTTGAACTAATTTGCATTCCCACCAGCAGTGTATGAGGGTTCCCCTTTCTCCACATCCTCACCAACATTTGTTGTTGTTTGTCTTTTGGATGGCAGCCATCCTCACTGGTGTGAGGTGATAATCTCATTTGGTTTTAATTTGCATTTCTCTGATGATTAGCGATGTGGAGCATCTTTTCATGTGCCTGTTGGCCATCTGAATTTCTTCTTTGGAGAAGTGCCTGTTCAGCTCCTCTGCCCATTTCTTAATTGGCTTATTTGCTTTTTATTTGTTGAGGTGCGTGAGCTCTTTATATAATTTGGATGTCAATCCCTTATGGGATACGTCACTTATTAATATATTCTCCCATACTGTAGGATGTCTTTTTGTCCTATTGATGGTGTCCTTTGCTGTACAGAAGCTTTTTAGTTTGATATAATCCCACTTGTTCATTTTTGCTTTTGTTTTCCTTGCCCAGGAGATATGTTCATGAAGAA
Source organism: Smutsia gigantea (assembly GCA_032199065.1). NCBI lineage: Eukaryota > Metazoa > Chordata > Mammalia > Pholidota > Manidae > Smutsia > Smutsia gigantea. Next base: position 30,821 of record JAVSCE010011737.1, on the reverse strand, counting down.
GTTGCTCATGTTTATGTCCAAGAGATTTTTGCCTATGTTTTTTTCTAAGAGTTTTATGGTTTCATGACTTACATTCAGGTCTTTGATCCATTTTGAGTTTACTTCTGTATATGGGGTTAGACAATAATCCAATTTCATTCTCTTGCATGTAGCTATCCAGTTTTGCCAACACCACCTGCTGAAGAGGCTTTCATTTCCCCATTGTATATCCATGGCTCCTTTATCATATATTAATTGACCATATATGCTTCGGTTTATATCTGGGGTCTCTAGTCTGTTCCATTGGTCAATGGGCATGTTTTTCTATTTTTAATATTAATTCTTTATTCTTGGCTTTCAGAAGTTTGTTTATGATGTGCCTAGCTGTGGTTTTCTTTGTTTTTACCTTGTTTGGGAGATATTGACTTTAGTGAATCTGTAAATGTGTGTCTTTCTTTAATTTTGAAAATGTTTAGACCACTATTTCCTCAAATCCTTTTTCCTCCCTACAGTAGGGAGAACATTGGCCCCCTCAAATAAGTCTAAATCCGAATCTCCAGAACCTGTGGATATTTCCTTACATGACAAAAAAAAGACTTGCAAATGTGATTAAGTTTAGAGAATTTATTAGTTTGCATAAGATAAAGTTCCAAGCTCGGACGGCAATTAGTCCGCAAAGAACTAAAGCCAGCCAGTAAACATGAAGAGATAATCAACTTCATTAATACTTAAGGAAATTCAAATTAATGATGTAATATATTTATTAATCTGTGAGTTTTAAATGACTAACATTCCAATTTTTGTAAAGGTAAGGGAAAAAGCATTTCTACCAGATCCTTTTTGGAGGGTAAATTGGCAATATCTGTTAAATGCTTACAGACATAAGTCTAAGAATTTGTTTTATAGAGATCCAATGCAACTGTGTGCATGTGTATTTACTTCAGTACTGTATGTATTATTAATAAATTGGAAACTAGTCAAGTATCCATCAATAGGGGATTAAATATAACATACAGATCTAAAAAAAAAAGTTTAGGCACTTGAGATAAGGAGCTTACCCTGGGGTATTCCAATAGGTCCAATGTCATCACGAGGGCCCTTAAAAGCAGAAAAGGAGGCGGAAGTCAGGGTGATGCCTCTGCGAAGATGGTTTCCCACTGTTGTGGTCTTTGAAGATGGAGAAACGGGCTCTGAGCCAAGGCAGCTTCTAGAAGCTGGAGAAAGCAAGAGAACATATTTTCCTTCAGAAAAGAATGCAGCCCTGCTACCCGTTGCTTTTAGCCCAGTGAGATCTGTGCCAGACTTTTAACCTATGGGAATCTAAGGTAATAAATTTGTATTGCTTTAAGCCACAGAGTTTGTGACAATTTGCTACAAAAGTAGTAGAAAGCTAATATATGCTTCATCCGCCCCCTGCTCCTTCTGGAGATTCCAGCGACACACATGATATGTCTTATGATCCATCTCAGTGTCCCTCAAGTCCCTGAGACCTTGTTTATTTACTCAGTCAATCATTTTTCTCCCTATTGTCCAGACTGGATAATTTCCATTTATCTGTCTTGAGTTCATTGACTTTTCTGTCACCTCCCTTCTGCTGTTAAGCCCACATAGTACATTTTTTATTTATAATATTGTATTTTTCAATTCTAGGATTTCCATTTGGTTCCTTTTAGTTTATTTCCCTAAGCTAAGATTTCCTATCTTATCATTTATTATCAACACCTTTTCCTTTATATCCTTGAATATAGTTATAATAGCTGCTTTAAAATCTTTGCTGCACCTATGAAAAGCATACATCTGTTATCACAATTTATTGCTTAAAGATTGAGCTGTTTCCCTCTAAGATTGGGAACAGGGCAAAGATGTTTGATTTTACAATTTTTATTCATACCATATTGGAGGTCTAGACAATTCAATAAGAGAAAGAAATAAAAGTCATGAAGATTATAAAAGAATTAAATTAGACAGGTGATATTTCCAGATCATATTGTTTATACAGAAATCTCTATAAAAGCAAATCATAGAAGTTTATAAGTTAATATATGAAATCAAGGTTAAATCATGTCCTCTCCAAAAAAGATATGCTGATGTCCTAACCCCCAGCACCACAAAATGTGGTGTTATCTGGAAATAGGCTTATTGCATATATAATTTATGAGCCTCACTGGAGTAGGTGGGCCCCTAATCAGACATGACTGGTGTCCATATATGAATACATCCATGTGAGGACAGACACACAGGGAGAACGCCATGAGGCAACAGAAGCAGAGATTGGAGTCATGCGGCTGCATGCCTGGACCGCCAGGTATTTCTGGCAAATCCCCAGAAGCTAGGAAGAGGTAAGGGAAGGTTTCCCTTCAGGCTCCAGACAGAGCACGGCCTTGTCAACACCTTGATTCAGACTTCTAGCCCCCAGAAGTGGGAGACACTAAATTTCTATTTTATATACCACCCAGTTTGTGGTACTTGGCTAGCAGCTCTTGCATACTAATACACTCATAATATGAGGTTAATATGCAAGCAATTGTATTTCTATATAATAATAACAATCAGAAAATTAAATTAAAAATGTTTACCATAGCATCAAAACATATGAACTACTTAGGGATAAATCTAATAAAAGACCTCTAAGACATTTACCTAAATGAAACCTAAAATACTGCTGAGTAATTTAAAAAGACATAAGTGAATGGAGAGTGAAATACCAAGTTCATGGGTTTGTTGATATTCTTAAAACATCAATTCTCCCAAAATTGATTTCTAGATTCAGTCCAATCCTAAACACTATTCCAAGTAGGCTTTTCTTGAAGAAATAAGTCTAATACTTTAAAGGAATACAAAGGACCAGGAATATCCAAAGCAATCTTGAAAAGGAATAACAAAGTCGAAGAACTTATGCTTTTTTACTTAAAAATTTTCTCTGAAGCTACAGTGACCAACAGCGTGCTACTGGCCTAGGAAGCATCAGTGCGTAACCAATGGGACGGAATAGAAAGCCTAGAAGGACCCACACTCACATAGCCATTTCCTCATGAAGAAAGGTACTAATGAAATGTCACAGGGAAGGGGAGATAATTTCAATGAATTATGATGTAACAACTAGATCTACAGGGAAGAAAATTTAACTTCAACTCCTGCCCCAGATGATACACAAGACTTAACTTGAAAGCTCATAGATAGTAAAATAGAAAATTATAACTTTAGAGGAAAACAGGATATCTTCACAACAAAGGAATATTAGTCAGTGAGAAAAAGGAAAATTTCTGATACACACATGTAGTGTAAACCCTGACTGTCTTTTTCTAAGGCAAGTGCCTGACTTAATCTTTGATTGCTGAGGTTTCCACTTCAAATACAGCCCTCTCCTTAAACACATTACCAGCCACACAACTATATAGAAGAGCCCAGTCACCTACCCCCAACTCAGGCTCCTTTGTTTTAGAGATCTTGGTTGACTTTGATAACTGACCATTTGGGCCACTTGTCTTATCTCTCCCTGTGCTTTAAATTCTCGCTCTATGTTTTAAATTCACCAATAAAGAGAGTCTGTGAAATCCGAGGCTCCATCCTCAGCCTCAATAAAAACAGAATACCTGGCCATGTGCCCGCTCTCTCCCCACCAGCTCACCGTGCGGCCCCAGGCACACTGTGTGATTTCCAGGCCCTCTGAGTAATAAACCTCTATTTCTCAGTTTCCTGACAGTATTGCTGAAGGGCGACTCGCTGTCATAATAACAACCACAGGGCTGGTCCAACCACAATATTGGTCATTGGTAGGCTGAGACCAGCACAAAACTACACAACAGCATGGGTGAATCTTAAAAATGTTATGCTGAACAGAAGAAGCCTTATGCAGAAGAACATGTCACACCGTGGGGCTGCGTCCACGGGCTGCCAGAGCAGGCACGGCTACTGTGTGCGGAAAACCAGAGCAGTGCTTTCCTCCTGGGGGTGGGGCGCGGATGGTGCTGCTCTGAGGAGAAGCAGAGGAAACTTCCTGGGGTGACTGAAACATTCTGTATCTTGATAGGGGTTTGGATTGCAAAGGTGTATTCATTTGTCAAAACTCACAAAATGGTACACCAAGGTTTGTATAATGCTCTGTATGTAAATTTTACCTTAAAAGTTGCAAACAAATATTGAACTCTAGTTAATGATATGCATGCTGAAGAGTTTGGGTGTAAAGTGTACTGATGTCTGTGACTTTGGAATGCATAGAAAATCAGACTGATGGAAGGATGCATGCATAGGTAATAAAGCAAAATGTCAGTCAAGGAATCTAGATAGTGGGATAAGGTTGTCCACTGAGCAAATCTTTCAGATTTTCTAAATGTTTGAAATGCTTCATCATGAAATATTTGGGAAAAAAGTAACTCAACAACAACAAAAACCAAACAACCCAATTACAAAATGAGCAAAGGACTTGAACAGACATTTCTCCAGTGAAGACAAACAAATGGCTGCGCGGCACGTGAAGAGATGCTGCTCATCGCTCGGGAAATGAGATCCCAAACCGCAAGACACCACTTCACATCCATTCGGATGGCCATGAATCGAAAAACAGAAAATAACAAATGATGAAGATGTGGAGAAATTGGAAGATTGGGTGTGGAGCTTTGCTGGTGGGAATGTAAGATGGTGGTTTCTCAAAAAACTAAAGATATAATGACCATATGACCCAGGAACACCCACATTCACAACAGCATTGTTCATGACAGTCAGAGGTGGGAACAACTCAAATGTCTGTCGACAGATGCATGGATTAAAAACATAATACATATACATTCAGCGGAATTCAACCATAACACCTGGTCGTCAGGCACTGAGGTTCAGGGGAAACGGGGAGTTATTGTTTAATGAGTTTAAGTTTCTGATTGGGATAATGGCAAAGTTCTGGAAATGATAGTGATGGTGGTCACTGAACTGTGAATGCACTTAATGCCCCTGAATATGGCACTTAAAAATGGCTAAAACAGTAAATCCAAGCTATGTATTTTTTACCACATGCCACATTAGAAGAATAAATAAAAGTAATAGAAGAGCAGAGAAACATAACAGAAGAGCAAGTGGCCCAGATCACTGTCGTGCCATCACGACCCCTGCCCGGTTTCCAGCCGGTTCTCAGGGCCACACCTCATCTACAGGAGCCTCCTTCCCATGAGGAAGGGTCTGGTAACACCATGGAAAACGCTAATGGGAGCGATGCCCCTGACCCTTCTGCACAGGGAACCTGTGTCCGTTGACTCGGGGCATTGTGTACCGGAGAAAGGGAAAGCCCAGGCCACTGTAGGGCTGCCGGGTACAGGCTCCATGTCAACACCGACATCCGGGACCCGAAGTGCCAACGTGGCCTCCCTGGCAGGGGCCGGTATGGAGGAGTCAAGCACTAAATGGAATATTGGCCCAATTCCATCTCACCATGGATCCATGCGGTTCCTAACCTACTCACTGGTCATTTCTCCAGTTTCTGGAGAAATATATATAATTGCAAAAATATATTAAGCAGCTGGCAGAGCTTCCCCAGTGGTTTCTGACCTTAGGGTGAGACCCACCTTCTGAGTGGAAGCTCCTGAGCCACACGCTCCTGCCAAGGTGAACGACGCCCCTCCTGGGGCAACAGCAGAGGTTGACGTCACGGTTGATGACTTCCCGCAGGCCGGGGGTCTCTAGCAAACCCCAGTTTAATTTCATTAGTCTGGCTCTTGTAAAAACTGGGTGGAGCATACAGAACCCATTCATGATTAAACACTCAACAAACTCGGAATGGAAGGGAACTCCCTCAATCTGACAAAGGGCATCTATGGAAAATCCACAGCGAACATCATGGTTAGTGATGAAGACTAAATATTTTCCCTCTAAGATCGGGAACAGAGAACACTCACTCCCACCACTTCTGTTTGACATTGTATTGGAGGTTCTCACCAGGGCAATTATGCAAGAAAATGAAGTAGAAGGTACCAATATCGTAAAGGAAGAAATAAATCTCTCTGTTCACAAATGACATGATCTTGTATATCAGAAAACCTATAGAATCCATGCACACAGACACACAAAAATCATTAGGCTGAAACATACAAGATGAAGGTGCCAAAACCAACATAGTTTTATACACTTGCAGTGAGCAATCCGAAAATGAAATTAAAACAACCATTCCATTTATGATCATAACATCAAAAAGATCAAAATACTTAGGAATAACTTTAACAAGGAAGTGAAAAATTTATACACTGAAAACTCCAAAACATTACTGAAATAAATTAAATATCTAAATAATCAAGACATCCCATGTTCATGGGTTAGAAGAGTCAGTGCTGTTAAGATGGCAGGAATCCCCAAATTGATCTATAAAATCAGCACAATCCCTTTCAGACTTCTGACTGGTCACTTGCAGAAACGGATAAGCTGGTCCTAAAATTCACATGGAAATTCCTGGGAACCAGAACAGACAAACCACCATTAAAAAAGAACAAATTCGGAGAGCTCACCCTTCTCAATCTCAAACTAACTTCAGAGCTACAGCCATCAAGGCAGTGTGGGGCTGCCATAGGGAGAGACATATAAACCAATGGACCAGAATTCAGAATCCAGGACTAAGTCCTCACCGTTACGGTCAGTCGCTTTTCAGGTGGAGGCAAAAACAATTCAATGTGAGAAAAAAATGATCTTTTTAACAAATGATGTTGGGACACAACTAGATAGCCACATGCCAAAGAATGAAGTTAGACCCTTATCTCACACTACATACACAAATTCACTCAAAATGGATCAATGTGAGAACTAAAACTATAAAACTTATAGTTTTTAAAAGTGTAAAACATCACAGTAAATCTTCGTGATCCTGGGTTAGGCATCATTTCTTATACATGACACCAAAAGCACTTGCAACCAAAGAAAAAAATTAATTTTACTTATTCAAAAATTTCAAATTTACTTTAAAAAAAATTTAAATTTGAAGGACACTCCAAGAAAGTGAAAAACCACCCAGAGAATGAGAGAAGATATTTACAAGTTATGTATCTGCTAAGGACTTGTATCTTGAATATATAAAGAGTTATCACAACCCAATAATAAAAATAAGAAGTAATAAAATAATAAAAAGATAAATAAACAAAGTTTCTAGGACTCCAGTGGTTCTATGCTGGTTGGTCCATACTGGAACTTTCCCTCCTATCCCTGAGAAAGCACACACTCAGGAAGGCTCTGTGGGTTTTGGGGGCAGCATGTTCCAAACTTTGGGATACTGCCGTGAACAGCTGGGTGACACAGAGCATGCCAGCTTTGAATAGGGCCCCGAGCAGGAAAGGGGTCTGCAGCAGGTCCAGGCTTTGGCCACCTGGCCCTGGGGTCTGACAGAACTCGTGGAAGTGCTATAGCATGGAACTGTTTCGCAGAGCCTCAAGGAAGGTCCAGTGGAGAGCTGTCGTGCTCTGGAGCACGGCCGTGCCACACACTAGACACAAAATAGCTCCTGACTTGTTACTGAGCTCTAGCAGGAATTCAGCAGCTGACCTTGGGCTACAAGTGGCCAGAATGGCTCACGAGACTGAGGTACCATCAGAGCCACCAAGTCTTAAGGTGCCATCATATAATGGAAGTGGCATTGCCAGGATCAGGTCCGAGCAAATCCAGAGGCCACGAGTAAGCTGCCTAAGCAAGTGACTGCCACCCCAGCAGGGCTGCACTCACACCTCGGGTGGCCTTGAACAGCAGTGGTGCGGGAAAAGCCCTCTGAAGGTCAGAACTTCTATGGAGCATAATGTGTGTGTGGAATAAATGGGGACATGGACCCTGAGGCCACAGCAAACTGCTGAAGCTGATTGGTTCAAGGGTTCAGACAGAGCAAAAGCAAAAGTGGTTTGGAGCCAAGGAAGCTGGGGTAGAGGCACCTCGAGGACCGTGTGACATTCCAGTTGGTGGAACATATGGGTCTGGAGCTGGGGTGTGGGGAGCTCCGCAGTACTCCCAGCGACCCAACTGCGGAATTTGTGTCCAAGTAAAGTCAACTATGACAGCTGCCAGGTTGCTCTGCGCTCCTCATGACATCAAGCAGAGGGACACTGGACCCAGATCCTGGGAGCGCAGATCTCCCGGTCCCTTGGCCATCCTGTGCTGGCCCCTTGCCCAGCCATCACTGTGAATGGGCCAGTGCAGCCCGGGGGGGCAGGGTGCCCAGCAGTCACGTTCCCAAGGATGGGGTCTGGGTCAACCTATCAGGCGAGGCCCCCCAGCCCTTCAGACGTGCTGACTGCTCCTGGGGGGAGGGGAATCTAGGAAAGCTGGGGGAGGAGGGCGCCTGATTACAGCCTCAGGACCAACCTAAGCAGCAGGGCCACAGCCGGTCCCACTAGCCTTCCTCCCTAGGTGCCTCCCAAAATTGTGCTCACCCAGAGCCCTGGGGAGTCTGAGTGCAGTGAACCTAACGTGGGAAGGGAGAGGGGCCGAGTGCTTCCAGCCGCGTGAGCTGCTGACTCACAGCTGGCCCCTTCTCCGGAGCACAGGACGGGAGCCACCTCGGAGGGGGTGCCAGCGCACCCTGGCTTCATCCATGGTGGCCCTGGACCCACCTGTCCTGGAGTGGACCCAGTGCCCCCCTCGGCATCTCCCTCCTCAAAGACACCCCCTCCTGGTCCTCCGCTCCACCAACTACTGGTCTGTCTTCCTTCATTCTGAGGGTGGCTTTTTCAGAGTGTCGTAGGCATGGAATCCCACAGCACGGAACATCTTGAAACTGGCCTCTTTCCCTCAGCACAGTGTTCCCGAGATGTCGCCCCGATGCTGTGCGGCTGCTGGCGCTCTGGGCCCCTCCCCAGTATGGTGGACCTCAGTGTGTCCTCCTGCTCACCAGCTGAGGGACATCTGCACTGTTTCCAAGCTTTAGCAAAGATGAGTCAAGCTGTGCTAAACATCTGTGGGCAGCATCTTGGGTGGACCAAACTTTCCATTTCTGCAAGGTGACTCCTAGGAAAGGAACGGCTGGCTCGTGCCCCAGAGCACGCGTCTCCAGGTGAGCTGGCTTCTCTGCATTCATGTCCCCCTCTTCAGCTCAGCCCCTCCTCCTCTCACCGGAACCAGGCAGCTCTTTCAACGTCCCCGCTGGGCGTCTCCTTGGCTAGATGGCCCTCCTCACAGCAGACTGTTGTATTTCCTGTTCTGTTACAGGCGACAATGTTGCTAAACTCAGCGATCCATACTGAGGGGCTCTGTCCCTCAAAGACCCCACTGTCTGCTTCAGCAGGTCCTTCCAGCTGCCCCCGCTGCCCAGACCCCGAGCCGATGCCGTGTGGGTTAGGGTTGTGCAGCCGTCACCCCCTTCCAGCACCAAACCCTCCAGGGACCCACAGTTATGTAACAAGCCACCGCATACCTAGTGTTAGTAAAGCTTCGCCGTCATCCCTTACCCTCGTTTGGTCCCTCGTGCGTTGCTGGCAGGGGCGGCAGGAGGGAGGCCACCCCGCAGGCATCCTTACTCACTTGTGGTGCTCGGCACTGGCCGTCGCCGGTCCTTCAGCCGGAGCTGCTGGCTAGGGGCCCTCTGCAGGTCCCCCCCCGGGGCGGCCCGTGCCACACAGCACAGTGGTTGGGCCCGAAGAGCAAGCATCCCAAGACCAGAGAGAGGCTGTGGGACCCGGCCTCTGAGACCAGCAGCGTTCTGGAGGTTGGAAGCAAGCCATTAGGCCAGCCCATGTTCAAGGAGAAGGGAACTAGATTTCATCTCCTGAAGGCAGGGCCGTCAGAGAACCTGCTGCCGTGTTTGAGAGGCACCAGAGTGGCCCCTTGCCCAGCTGGACTGGCACGGAGATGGGGACCGGGAAGAGGCGGGCGGGTAGAGAAACGGTGCGTTGACGGAGGGGGTAAGCTGGGCAGGCGACCCGCTCATTAAGGCGGGGAATGCCAGGGGACAGGTGGATTCTGAGATCTGGAGTCCCTTCCAGGCATGGTGGACAGGAGGTGTTTATTGTGACCAGAGTGAAGACATGGAGCTGACTTTGGGATACGCTGGCCAGGAGCCAAGGGAGAGGTCAGGCCACAGGGGCCAAGTTGGGAGTCACTGTCACAGGGATAGTGTCTGAGGCTGCAAGGCCAGAGGAGGTTACCAAATGTGAGGATGGTGGGGAGGTGGACAGTGAGGGCTGGGGGGCAGAGGGCACTGCCTTCCTGACCACTGACCCTGTTGTCCCCATCCCCATGCCCCTCTCTGCTCTAAAGGTGAGCATGCAGTTCTGAGAGGCGACTCTACGCCGGGAGAAGAAGCACTGCTGTCCGAAGGGGCCCGGGGAGAGATGGTAGGCCTGGGGCTATGACAGCAGCTTGCAACCACAGGACGGACTGGGGGCCCACTGGGAGAGGCAGGGCCCCTCGCAGAGGTGGTGGTGACTTCACTGAGCCTCCAGACGGACAAGTCCTGGGCGCTCTGCCTGGGGCTCTTGTGACAGGAGCTGGGTCAGCATGTTCTGCCTTTGAAGTCCAAAGTCTCCTAACACAGCGTGAAGTCAGGCCGGGAGCTGAAAGAGGGCGGGGGCGTGAGTGAGGGCGCAGGCGTGAGTGAGGGCGCCTGCTATTCACGGACACGCTGTGCCCAGTGGGCTCTGACATCTCACACAGGGGCACTGGTTGGGCCCCAAGAGCACCTCTGGAGTTAGGTCGCCCTTGTTGTGCCAGTTTACAGGCCGGAAAACTGAGGCACAGAGAGGTGAAGGACTCTCTGGAAGGCCCCACAGCCGGGAAGCAGCATCCTGGGTGTTGGCCAGGCTGCAGTCATGGCTCTGTTCTGTGAGCCAGGGATACCTGTTTTTTAGTCAAGGGAAGCAGTGGGAGTGGAGAAGGAACAAAGAAATCTGTAACTGGCTGTGATCCATTAATGGTAAACACCACTGCGCTCTGACCAGCCTAGCCAATGATATATTTTCAGAGGTCCAGAGTGGACGATATTAAGCCGAAGTGCCTGTCAGCTGTCGAACGGCCCTTAATTGAGGATGAAACTATCTTCTCCGAATCTGGTGAAGTGCAGGTCACCAGTAGCCGTGGGCAGCGTGCCCCTGGGGAACGGTGTGGGCCCCTGGGACTGGCCTGAGGAGTGCAAGGTGGATGGCCTACCCAGTCAGCTCTGGAGAAGCCTGGCCCTTAGGAGAGTGGGGCACGGTATTTACTGTTGGGCGGAGAGATTCTGGGAAGGGAGGAGGAGGGGTGGCTCCAGAGCACTGGGGTCGGGGCTTGGGCGGGTCCCCGGGGCTCCCCTGACGCAGGAGAGAAGGCCGAGGATTGGGGGCACCGGGCAGAGGGCCTGTGGGTTTGCTGATGTGCTGGCGGAGCTTCCTGCTCGCACCCCTTTCCCCCAGGAGGCGGAGACCCGGGCTCCGAGGCGGGTGGGAGGTTTGGGGCCAGAGAGCCTTGGGATGGGGGGAGGGAGTTGCCAGTAGGACTGGGTCCCATTCGAGGTGGCCGAACAGTGGCTCTCGGGGGCAGAGGCTCGCGCCGTTCGTGTGGGTTTCTCCAGACTCGCTCCTCCGCCGCGGTCGGGCCCCGAGGGGACGAGGAGCCAGCCTTGGCCGCGGTGGCTGCCGGAGGAGGGAGCCAGGGGCCGGGCCCGGGGGCCGCGCGGCGTCCTGGGGGCTGTCCGGGTCGGGGCGGCAGGGCGAGGACCGCCCGGCCCAGGGCAGGGGGAGGCGGCCCCGCGCGCCTCCGCCGCGGAGTCTCCCGCCCGCGCGCACCGCAGCCCCGGGGGGAGGACGCCGCACGCCGGGCGGGGGCTCCTCCGCGGACCCCCGACGGCCGGCCGCAGGCTCTCCCGCCCGCAGCCGGGGATTAGCGCGGCCCTGGCCGGCGCGGCGGGATTAGCCCGCGTGGACCCGGCGCCCGGTCGGGGATTACCGCGCGCTCCGCCCGATGTATATATTCCCGCGGCCGCGGCGGCGGGCCGGACGGCATGGCGGCGACGGGGGGCGCGGCGAGCCGCAGGGGCCCCGCGCGGCCCTGCGCCTTCTCCATAGAGCACATCCTCTCCAGCCTGCCGGAGCGGGCAGCCCGCCCGCCGCAGCCCGCCGGCCGCCAGAGCCCCGCGCAGCCCGGGAAGCCCACAGCGACGCCCTGCGAGTGCTGCTGCGGCGGCGGCCCCCCGCGCGGCGCCCCGCGATCCCCGGAGCCGGCCCCGGGGCTGGGAGTGCACGCGGGCGCGGGCGAGGGCCGGGGTCCCCAGGCGCGGGCAGCGCTCGGCCGCCAGGCCGTGCCTCACCGCGCCCCTCGCCCCCGCAGGCGCGCGGCTGCCGTGGCCGCTGAGGCTCGGGCCCGCGGCGCCCTTGCCCCTGGCCGCCCCGCCCGGAGATTCCGGGGCGCTGGCCGGCGCGGGCGGCCCGGGCCCGCAGCGACGCACGCGGCGCCACCGCACCATCTTCAGCGAGGAGCAGCTGCAGGCGCTGGAGGCGCTCTTCGTGCAGAACCAGTACCCCGACGTGGGCACGCGCGAGCGCCTGGCCGGCCGCATCCGCCTGCGCGAGGAGCGCGTGGAGGTGAGTACGGCCGGCGGGAGGCGAGGGCGTCGGGGCCTGCGGGCCGCCTCCCTCCTCCTTCGGGAAAGCCGACCCTGGCCCCGGAGCGGCCCCGCGCGTCGGACCGAGGAGGCGCGGGAGTGGGACGCAGAGCCAGTTCTGGGGCGAGGGGCGGGCGGGCGCAGGCACGCGCCGTTCGGTGTCGCTGGAACTGGAGGGGAGGTAAGGCTAGCTTTAGACTTCTGTTCCCCTGATGATGAATGGGGCGCACATCCATGTTCCGGAATTTGGGAAGCTCGGAAGAGCACCGAGCTACAGACGGGTAGTCCTGGTCGCTGCCAGGCGGAGGTGGGGGTGGAAAGGGATGCAGAGGGGTGGCTGGACCGAGTGGGAAGGGCGTTGTTCCCTTTCCGCTGCTGAACCCGCCTTCCCTGCCTGCCTCGGATAAGAGACGATGCCGGATACGCATCCCTAGTCCGCTCGCAGCCCCATCGGGAGGCCACCAGGACGAAACGCGAGCCCCGGGACTGGGACTGAGCAGTCCTTCCGGCTCCTCTGGTTGAAGGTTTGGTTCAAGAACCGCCGGGCCAAGTGGCGACATCAGAAGCGCGCGTCAGCGTCTGCAAGGCTCCTGCCCGGAGCCAAGAAGACCCCCAAGGAGAGCTGCTGATGGCTCTGGGAGCTTTCTGGGCTTGGCCGTAGCCTTTGGAGCCGGCTCAGAGAGTGGACAGGCCTACCGAGAAGAAACAGCGAAGACACCTGCATCTTCCCGTCTGCACCGCTCGCTGCGCCCTGGAGCTGGTGCTCAATTGCGGGAGAGCGGGTGGAGCGTGTCCCTGCGCCCCCTGCCTGGTGAAAGGAGGCAACACCGAGCATCTCCGTGGGCCCTCTTCCCCAGTGGCAAGCCGGCAGGGGGGCCAAGGAGATTCCCTGGCTGCGACACCCCATCCCTTTGTCAACAGGGGGACCCAGAATCCTCCCCCTGCAGGGGTTTGCTGGCCTCCCTCCACTCCCCAGCATGGACATAGTCCCCTTGACCTGGCTTACAACCTTCCAGAGGCAGGCTGGGTGGTGTCTGCACCCCTGGGGTGTTGTCAGCTGGCAGGTCCTGCACTGAGTGTCCAGACCTGTAGAATAAGAAGGTGGGGGAGGTCATTTCCAGAAGCCCCTTCCCCTGCATCTTAATCCTGTGAGCCTGTGCAGATACTAGGACATAAACCAGCAACCACAAACAGCACAAAGCTGTCCAGAGTCCCAAGTCCACCATGGCTCTACACACACCCAGCCAGACCTGTCCGTCCCTGCTCAGGGAGTGGCAGGCCAGCTCCTCCAGGGAGCACAGTGCAAGGGTGTCCCCCAGCAGAGCAGACTGCCCCCCGGATGGGGGCCTGCACTGGCCTCTAGGTGCTGCTAAGCTGCTGGGTGGGGGTCCATTCTGGGTGCTCTGCCTCCCTCACCACAGTCAATCTCTGCCATCCTGTTGGGACGGGAGGAGGTTCAGTTGTGGAGACCCTCCCCAACTGCCTTGGAAAGTCTGCTTTCTCCTCCATCATCCTGGCTCCATGGGGAAGGACAGCAGGAAAATAAGGCTTCCATTTCCCAAGTAGGCTCGCGCAGTGGCTAAAGGCCCCTAATACCCCTGTCATCCAGTTTGGGGACTCTGTTCTACCTCCTCACAGGTCCTGAAGGGAATGGAGGAGTATCTGGAAGAAGACCGTCAATTCATAAAAGGTGCAGAAGCCAGGACTGCAGCACCTGGGATTCTCCAAGGCTGAGCAGATCAGATAACATGAGCAACTATACTGTTCCCAGCCAGGGCTGCCCTAAACTGCTGGATGCCTCTGGGACAGCAGATCCCATCCCAACAACGCACCCTTCTGGCTGTTACAGAGCTCTGTTCCCTGAACCCCAGCCTTATTCTTAGAGTCAGCACAGGCTGTGTGCAGAGCTCCCCAGCAGGCTGGGCCACCTCCTCCTGCTGATCTGCAGGACCCTAGGCCTCCTCTGCTCAGGGGCTGTTTGTCACCCTGTAGGTAGCCATGGTCAAAGCTCCAGCCGCAAGGCAGCAGTGGCCGTGCTGTGCTCCTCCCCTTCCTCTCCAGCTGCCCCTTGGCAGTCTTGTCCAACAGCTGCCGGTGAACATAGGTGTCCCTGAGGCCAATCCCCAGGCTCACCTCTCTCACCCCCATTCTCCCGCGGGTTCATCCCTTCTGCCTTGGGCTCTGGTTCCCATCTCCATGCCACATTCACCCTCCAGGCCAGGCGTCTCCCCTGAGCTAGATATTTATGTCCAACTGTCCCCTTGGCTACTCCATCTGGAAGCTCATGGCACTTCAAAATCACCTTGTCCATGGCGGCCTCTACTGTGCAAACCAGGTGCATGAGCCAGAGGGCTGGCAGTCACCCCGCCTTCGTTCCCTCACCCACTGTACCCAGGCCAACCGCAAGTCGATTTTACCTCCAGAAGCAATCTCAGAATCTATCTATCCCCAGCTTCAGCTGCACCAACCTCATGGAAACAGCCATCATCTCTCACCTTGACCATTGCAGCCACCTCTGGTCTTGTCCACCTGCACCCACTCTGCTTCTCGTTAATTCATTCTCCCTAAAAGCTGGGGTGCAGGTCTGTACCTGCCTCTCCCCTGCCTGCAGCACTCCAGGGGCTTCCTATTGCTCCCAGAGTAAGGACTTACCATATGACCGAGGAGGCCCCAGGAGGCCTGGCCCGCTGGCAGCATCTCACACCTCACTGCTTCCTGCATTCTGTGCATGCAAAGG
This sequence comes from Smutsia gigantea, assembly GCA_032199065.1. NCBI lineage: Eukaryota > Metazoa > Chordata > Mammalia > Pholidota > Manidae > Smutsia > Smutsia gigantea. Next base: position 15,582 of record JAVSCE010011737.1, on the reverse strand, counting down.
TCTTCTCACTCCTTCTGAGCCTTTGCCTCTGCCCTTTCCCCTCCTCCTGATCATTGGGATCTGCAGCTACTTCATGCAGGGGAAACTTCCCCTGACTGCCCCGTAGGTAAGAGTCCCCAGGTGCAATCTCTTTTTTTGTACCTGTTCAGTGCAGTTTTGCCTTGTTTGTGGGATAATCTAACTAGTGTCTGTCTTCCCCATTCAACGGTCATCTCCAAGAGGACAGGAACCATCACCATGGAGTCCCCAGTGAATGAGGGAATGACTGCCTATTGTACTAAATCATTCTGGGGCAGAACTAACTTGTTCGAGGTAATTCATAACCCCCTTTCAGGAAATGTTCATTCCTGAAAAATGTTTAGGCGATTTTCTGGTCATTTCAATAAGAGTTAGCCCTCTTTTAGGTAGTCTGCTCTGGCATTCAGGGACCAAATCATTTTTGACTAGGCATTTCTTTATTGAACCATTGTATTTTTTGTTGTTGTTAGATAAATATCAAGAATGGTCTTAGGGTTCTTTACTTACATAAACGTTGAATAAAAACCTTGAAACTCGTATATAACCAAATTTTCTAAAAAGTATGTTTTTGTTGATATAAAAGGTTTTTGTTAATATAGAGACAGTGATTATTTGCTAGGAATTGGAATTCCAAGGCTTTTCAATTCCGCAGTGCTGCTACTTTTCACAGTTAGCGTGAACCGCACGTCCGCTAGCCTCCACCACAGCACCCTCGGGTGCCCACAGCCCAGATACGCATGACTAGAGCGAGGTGAAATAAAGACTACAATTCCCAAGAGGACGAGGGCGTGCGGTGACGTCAATACGGAGCGCGGGTCGGCCTTCGAAACGCACAGCTCCCCCATTGGCAGACTGTAGCAAGCGCCTGCGCCGTCGGCTCAGCCCCGCCCCGCCGGACACAGTTACGCGCTTGCGCCACTGGGTATAGCGATCCTGGGCTAGCGATGGAGACGCCGGGGGCGTCGGCGGGGGCCTTGTTGCTCCCGGCCGTGTCGCGGCCCCGCCGGAAGCGCGCTGCGGGGGAGGCCGGGGCTACGACCAGCAAGCAACGGGTCCTGGACGAGGAAGAATACATCGAGGTAAGACCTTGGTGCAGACGCCGGCGACTGCTGGGTTCCGCCCCGGCCGCGCGCCCCTCTCGGGTCCTGGCACTCTTCCCCCCGCGGGAGCGGGGAGCAGCCCGAATCCCTGCCCTCAGGGTGCGGACAGTCGGAGAGCCAAATAAGCACCGTGCAGCGGGAGGTGCCATTGATGGGGAGGTCCTGGCAGTGTTGTTAGAGGGAATGGGGGCGGCTCTGTTTGTATGGGGCGGGGTCAGGGAAAACAAGGTTTTCTGTTCAAGCGTGAGTAGGAGTTTGAAAGTATCGCGCAAACGGGACTTTATAGAGAGCGGTGATAGCAAGTGCAAAGGCTGGGGGTCCTGAAAGCAGGCGGCGATTGCGACGGCGTCACTGAGTGGGCCTCCAGCCACTCTTGTAACAGGTCTTAATCTTAGAGCAAACACACAGGAGGGGCTGGCGCTGCAGTTGGACAAAACCAGTTTGGCTTTAGCCTGGTTAAATTTGGGAGACCTCGGGCATATACAGGCAAGAGGCTTAATGGACAACTGGGTGCACAGATGTGCAGCTCAGGAGTGAGGTTTGCCTTGCCATGCAGAGTTGAGAATCTCAAGTGGAGCCGGTGGTAGGGTGACTCGCTGAAGTCATCCAGGTAAAGAATTCATACTGGGAATAGGTGGAGGTGAAGCCAGCAAAGGAGAATGCCAGTGAACGGTTAGTGAGGCGACAGAGGAGGGTTTCGTGGAAATCAGAGGCGTGTTTAGTAAAGTGAGGTCTTGCAGTAAGACCCCATGGGACGGTCATCCTCGTTAGAAAGTGCCCCTCAGCTCTGAGAACCGCCGGGCTGGATAGGGGTGGGCCAGTCAGCGAGGGCCTTAGCATGTACACTGGTGGACTGAGAGGCAGGGGAGAGGCAGATGTAAGCTCTGATTTGCCATGACAGGGCCTCCAGACTGTCATTCAGAGGGACTTCTTTCCTGATGTGGAGAAGCTGCAGGCCCAGAAGGAGTACTTGGAGGCTGAGGAGAATGGAGACCTGGAGCGAATGCGCCAGATCGCCATCAAGTTTGGCTCTGCCCTCGGCAAGATGTCCCGAGAGCCCCCACCGCCCTGTAAGAAGACTTCTATGGTTGACAGGTGGGAGCATTTGCCAAATGGTTGCCTCTGGCTTGCTGTAATCCCCACCCCCTCCCTTCCCCTAGATGTGACTCCAGCCACCTTTGAAACCCCTGAGGTGCACACAGGCGCCGGAATGCTGGGCGGCAAGCCCCAAAGCCGGGGCCAAGGCGTGGAGGACGGTGATGGTGAGTGAGCACCCCACTGCTGTCACAGGTCGGGTTTGCCTGGACTCCCAGCCTGTGACACCTGGAGGGGCAGTCCAGGAGCTATCACACCTTGTCCCTGGGGGGTATTCTTGTCTAATCAGCAGCCCATGGGGCCGAAGAGGTCTAGGAGGCAGAAAATCTGGGTCCAGCTGCCAAATGTGGGGCAGTTCTCTAAGCCCCTGGCCCTCCTCTGGGAAGCGGGAACTTCACCACCTCTCTCAGGGCTTGTTCACTGTGTCTCTAGTGGGCAGCCCAGTGGGTTTCGTGGGCCTCAGAAGGCTGCTTTTCTTGCTGTCTCCTTAAGGTGTCTAAGGGCTCTGCACTGTTTCCTCCGAGGTGGGCACTTCCCCTGGGGAACTGCAGGGCCCATTCCCCTTCCTTCAGGCCTGTTCTCCAATACTTGCCATTCAAGGAACCCTTTCCTGACCTCCTAGTGTAATGTCCCATCACCCCTGATGCTCTGTGCCTTCCTGCATGACTTTGTTTTCTCACCACAGAACATGACACTTAAAAAGGCACTTTGGTGTGTTTATGGTTTCTGTCCTCCACGAGGACGGTATCTGTCTGGTATCTGTGCTCTGCACCCAGAACAGCAGTGCACAGCATGCACTGGGCTTTCCTCCAAGAGAGCAAGTGGAGAAGTTGTCTTCTCTGGGACATATGTGTACTGGGTGCGACGGAGCTCCTTGGGGGCCGGTGTGTTGTCAGTAGGGGAATGTCTTTGCCCATGCAGACAGACAGGACCCTATTACTAGGGTCTCACTTGCCTCACTAATGCAGATGCGCTGTGTGTGCACAGACACATTTTCTGCTTCAAACCCAGCTCTCTCTGCCATTAGCACAGTCCGGCATGTTGTGTCCTTGGAGCTTGCTTCTCCATCGCACCATGGCACTTGAATCACAGTTTGCAGATTCTTTTTCTTTAAATACACCTTACTCGTTGGTGAACACAGGCGTCCCTTCAGTAATCTGTGTATAGGTGCCATCCCTGTTCACTTTGATGAGGAAGCAGAGGCTCAGGAAGGCAGTGACTGCCCGTCTCAGAGCTGCCTGCTCTGTCGTGGGACAGGCTTTGAGCCCTCATCTTTCGGGCCCCAGGTCTTGAGCTTTTCGCCGCCGTGCTTTTTGCGCCGTCTAGGAGCAGTGGGTGGTCAAGGCTGTAGGGCAGGAGTGGTGGGGTAGTACCTCTCCCTCCTGACGCCCAGGGCCCGTGAGGCCCTATCCAGAGCACTGGATGACGCATGGGCCTGTCATCAGAGCCCACTAGCCTGGAGGCTTAGCTGACAGCCACCCACTGTAGCACAGGTACAGGACGGGGAGAGCAGTCAGGGCGGGGAAACCCCAGGACAGAGGGAGAGCCTGGGCTTCAAGGCAGGTCCTACAGGACTGGCCCAGTTTTAGTGGGAGCACACCCACTGTGATCACCTGCCTTTTCTCCAACCCCGGATGCATCCCTTCTGATCTGAGTCGGATTGTGCACTTCACTGGCAGCCCGTAGATGAGGGTTGTGCCCAGGGCCCCCTGGGTGGTTGGGCAGGTTGATTCTGCCCCCAGGTGGTTTGCTGTCCAGCAGCGTGCGCTCTCACCAGCAGACCCGCAGCCATGGCGAGGCTCCAGCCCTGCTTGTCAGTGCGGTTGCTGGGACTGAGTGTGTGCCACGTGCTGTTACTGCTATTTGTGGTTCTGTGTCACCCCACCGGCACCCCTGAGCAGGAGAGGCTGGAGAGGAGAAGGAGAAGGAGCCCCTGCCCAGCCTGGATGTCTTCTTGAGCCGGTACACCAGTGAGGACAATGCCTCCTTCCAGGAGATCATGGAGGTGGCCAAGGAGAAGAGCCGGGCTCGCCACACCTGGCTATACGAGGCTGAGGAGGAGTTTGAGAAGGTGTCCCTGGGTGCAAGGGTTAGGGGGATCCCAGGGCCGGGGCACAGTATCTGGGGGTCTCCGTGACCTTCCCTTTTTCTCTGTGATGCAGAGGCAGAAGGATAATCTTGAACTCCCATCGGCAGAGCACCAAGCCATTGAGAGCAGCCAGGCTGGTGTGGAAACCTGGAAGTACAGGGCCAAGAACTCCCTCATGTACTACCCAGAGGGTGAGCAGGCGGGGCCAGGTGTGAACGCCCTCGTGTACTACCCAGAGGGTGAGCAGGCGGGGCTAGGCGTGAACCCCCTTGTGAACTACCCAGAGGGTGAGCAGGCGGGACCAGGCATGAACACCCTCATCTAGTACCCAGAAGGTGAGCAGGTGGGGCTAGGCGTGAACCCCCTTGTGAACTACCCAGAGGGTGAGCAGGCGGGACCAGGCATGAATGCCCTCATGTACTACCCAGAGGGTGAGCAGGCGGGGCCAGGCGTGAACGCCCTCATGTACAACCCAGAGGGTGAGCAGGCGGGGCCAGGTGTGAACGCCCTCATGTACTACCCAGAGGGTGAGCAGGCGGGGCCAGGCGTGAACGCCCTCATGTACAACCCAGAGGGTGAGCAGGCGGGGCCAGGTGTGAACGCCCTCATGTACTACCCAGAGGGTGAGCAGGCGGGGCCAGGCGTGAACGCCCTCATGTACAACCCAGAGGGTGAGCAGGCGGGGCCAGGTGTGAACGCCCTCATGTACTACCCAGAGGGTGAGCAGGTGGGGCCAGGTGTGAACGCCCTCGTGTACTACCCAGAGGGTGAGCAGGCGGGGCCAGGCGTGAACGCCCTCATGTACTACCCAGAGGGTGAGTGGGCAGGGCCAGGTGTGAACGCCCTCGTGAACTACCCTGCATGGGGTGGAGCTGTGTGTTTGGATCTGGCCCTTCCAGGTGTGTTTGCCTGTGCTCCGTCGCAGGCTGGGCCTCAGAGGGGTCCTGGTCTGTCTCTGAGCAGGTGGGTCCGTATGTGACGCTAGCGAGAGAGCAAAGCCCTCCCCAGTGTTATTCACACTCCTCAGCGTGGAGATTGAACGAGGCTCTGCTTCTGTTCGGCAGCGTGTGACTTGGCCTCTCCTCAGGCCCTGAGCGTGGAGCGGAGGTGGGCCTGCCCTCTTCTCTGATATCTGTTGCCATTGCTGATTGTTCTGCCAGGTGTCCCTGATGAAGAGCAGTTGTTTAAGAAGCCTCGGCAGGTGGTGCATAAGAACACTCGCTTTCTCACGGATCCCTTCAGCCAGGCCCTGAGCAGGTCCCAGCTGCAGCAGGCGGCCGCCCTCAATGCCCAGGTGAGTGGCAGGGGCTGGCACACCTGCTGATCTTGGCTGCCCCCCTTTAGGACTGTCCTTGTCAGAGCTTGGTACTGGGGGGGCTTTGGGGCCCCTTTGTGGCAGGGCCCTGAGTCTCGACCCCCAGGGCCTCTGTTGGCCACTTGGTCTTGATCCGAGGCATCCATGAGTCAGATCTGCGCCGGCTCCCAGGGGGTGGGCCAGGGCGTGAGGGGTGAGCAGCTGCCGGGAGCTGGCCCCGTCTGGTCAGACCCACAGCCATGTGCCAGGCAGGGCGGGGTGGCCTGGATGGGCAGGGTGGAGCGGGGCTTGGCCCGCACACAGCAGAGGTGCCGGGGCCTGTGGTCTCTGCGCCCTGCTGAGTCCAGTGGCCGTTGGGAGGCTGCTCTGGTACCCTCACAGCAGCCCCTGTGGGGTGTGGCCTGAGGCTGGGGGCTCCGGCACTGCCCTCCTAGGATGCCCACTCTGACGGGTCCTCAAGGCCCCTGTGGGGGCCACGGTCCTTCCTCTCTCAATGGCTCTGCCAGCCCAGAGCCCCAAGGAGGGGAAACCATCTGACCACAAGTCAGCTGGGGAGAACTGGCTCAGGGCCCCCCTGATGCCGGCCTCTCTGATTCTTCCAGCACAAACAGGGCAAGGTGGGCCCCGACGGCAAGGAGCTGCTCCCCCAGGAGTCCCCCAGAGTGGGCGGATTTGGATTTGTCGCCACCCCCTCTCCTGCCCCTGGTGAGAAAATGCACCCGCCAGCAGGCTGCCCGCTGACGGGACTCTGGGGAGAGGTGGGCGGCTCTGGCGGCCCAGCCACTCCTGGTGCCTCCCCGAGTCTGCCACGCACCACTGTGACCCAGGACTCAGTATCCCGTCTGTGCGACAACAGGGCCAAATGGGGCTGTGGGCCGGCTGGGTTTTCCACAGACCCAGAGACATGCTGGGCCCCAGCCCATTAGCTGGGCCATCTCAGCACCTAGTCCTAAGCTTCACAGGGCAGGCGGGGTTTGCTGGGAAGTAGAGGTGTTGGGGCTCTGCTGGACAGACTGGTCGTGGTGAGCGTGCCGAGGGGCACTGTGGGAATCTGGGCCTGGGGTCTGATCAGCAGCGAGGACAGTAGTTGAATGAGCTGTCAGGGAGGCATCTTCTCATGTGGGACACTTGCATGGAGCCGAGCTGCTGTCTGCGGGAGCCTGGGTGCATCCGGGGCCTCAAGGGGCCGGGCAGGGTGGGCCAGAGGGGCGCTGCAGGGCAGCGTGCTCCCCTCCCTCAGGCTGCCCCTGCCTTACCTTGGCCTGGGTGTGGGTGTCCCAGTCAGTCCTGGGGTAACATATCCTAGTTCTGGGTCTCACGTCAGAGCACACCATCCTTACACATCTAAATCCAGAGAGCTCTGCAGGGGGAGGCTCTGGGCTCCAGCACGCAGCTGCTCACAGAGGGGCGTGAAGCTTGGGGACAGTCACGTGATGCATGCGATGTTCCTCTGCCCTCCCGCACACTGGCCTCTGTGCTCTGGAGTGCTGGGTGTTGTGGTATAGGCCAGGGCATGTGGGGGCCCCGAGGTCTGTCCAGGGCCCTGGGAGGTTTGGGAGCTCTGGCTTTTCCTCTCTGAGTGGGGTGCTGCCAGCGCCCTCCAGGAGACTTCCCTGGCCATGTGCTAGGACGGAGGCCCAGCTGACCCAGCCAGGCTTCCCTGGGGAGCCCCCCCTCCAGACTACACCTCACAGCTATGGGGGCCTGGGCCTGCCTTGGGTCCACAGTGGCCTTGGTGTTGTCCGTCAAAGGGCAGAGATGCCAGGGTTCTGGAGTCCTGGGAGCTGCTTGCCCTGATGTCTGTTCGCGGGGACGCACATGGGGAGTCATGGTGGGAGGGCGGGCCTTGGTGGTGCCACCGCCTGGATCCCCTGGCGTGAGATGGCTGTGGGCTGTCCATCTGCAGGTGTGGACGAGTCACCGCTGATGACCTGGGGGGAGGTCGAGAACACACCCTTGAGAGTGGAAGGGTCCGAAACCCCCTACGTGGACAGGACGCCAGGGCCAGCCTTCAAGGTGGGTTGTGATGAGGCGATGCCGGCGGGACCCTGAGTGGCTGCATGATGTCCTGAGCACCTGTGGCTCTGTGCATAGAGGGCGGCCCAGCTGCAGCTGCTCGGTGCCAAGCTGGCTGACAGGCTAAGCCAAGTGCCAGGCTGCATGTCGCAGGCCAAGCCCTTCTGAGCAGGACCAGAGCTCAGAGGGCCGGTGGGTCTGTCAAGGAGGGATCTGGGGGGTGGGGCCGAGGCCTCGAGGCAGGGAGCAGCCACGGAGCCTCTGAGCCTGCAGGCCCGCAGGGTGGAGCTGCTCAAAGACGGGGTCTCAGAGGTAGACCAGGAGCTCTGACTGCTGTGGCCCTGGGGGGGTTCCCTGGGATGTGGTTTGTCCTCAGAAGGGCTGTATGCTTGCAGAGAGAGGCCTCTGGGGATAGGAGACACAATTTAGGACATGCAGTATCACGGGGGTGGTCAGAGGGGGGATTCACAAGGCTTGGAGCAGGCACGGGAGGCTCTTCATGGGCCAGCAGGGTGGGGAAGTGGTTGGGGTGGTTTGCAAAGATGGGGTGACTCAGGATGGTGTGGGTGAGCAGGTAGGCGCAGGGGCCCCAGAGGTGTGAGAAAGGCAGGGTGCTCTGGTCTGCCCGCAGTGTGTCGGGGTGGCTGGGGGGAAAGGAGAGAGGTGCCTGAATGATGGGAGCATGTGGTCCTGTTGGGGTGCTGGGCCCTTGCTGGCGCCCACTGCGGAGTGCTGGGGGATGGGAGGCAGCGCTTGGTGGTGTCCCAGGGACCAGAGGGGGCGGGGTTGCATCATCTGCTTTGAAACCCTACAGAATTAGGCATGGAAGCCGGAATTATTATAGGTCTGTGTAGGGAGCTGGGTCAGAGGTCATTGTGAACTACTACTAAACACTGACAGTGATCGGTTTGAGATGCGACAGAAGAAGGGGCGTCACTCAGCGTAGCAATGGGAGTTCAGAGTAACTGGGAATAACCTGGCTTTTGTAAGGAAACCAGGGACTCATGCTGCAGACTTCTGTAGGAGAACGCCCATCGGCTGGCTGCCGCGAGAATGCAGCCTGTGCCCCTTGGCCTCTCCACGTAGCACCACGCCTTCTCCCCCACGAGTAGTTCAGAGGGCAGCCCACATCTAGACAGAGCATGTACAGCGGAGCTTGAGCCTTGGCTCAGAAATCTATCTGGGATGCAAGGATAACCAAGAAAACCTGAGATCAGAATGCTGCCGAGGAACCCGGCCAGCAGGCGCCAAGCTACTGGGAGGTGTAGGCGCAGCCCAAGCCTGCAGGCCAGTGGGAGGAGGAGACGTTCTGAAGCCAACCTCAGTCCAAGCCAGAGTTTAGGGTATTTCAGGGGAGACAGACCAGATTGTGCTGAGTAGTAGAGTATTTGGAAATAAGGTAGGCCAGGGCTTTTATGTGCACAGCAGGGTAAGTTTGAGAAAGATGAAAAGTTAAATATAAAAACCATAAATATAATTAGAAGAAAATAATTGTCAGTATTTTATCTGACTTCAAGGCAGGAAGACTTTGTCAACCTAGAAACCACGGAGGAGGCAGGGCTGGACGGTGCCATGGGCAGGGGCCCTAGAGCGCCGCGGGCGGGAGGAGAGTGAGGGCGAGGCGCAGGGAGACCCGAGCCGCGGGGCTTAACCCATCAACGCCCGTGATGCTCCTTCTGTACAAAAGCAGAAGAGAGAAGCCCCTGGATAGAAAAACTGGCTGAGGATAAATTCTGGGACGTTCTTAGAAGAAATACAGATAAAGACAGCTGTTTGCTCTAGTAATTGGAAGGAAGCAGATTAAAATAAGACCTTCTCTTTTCTAAAAGATTGTCAGAGGTTTGTTCACACGTTGGCAGTGCTGGTTTTCAGAGAACCATGAGGACAGGCAGGCATTGCTGGCCCTTGACTGGTGGGCAGCTCAGGCAGGCTGGTTGGTGACTTTGGGGCCTGGTAGGGGGGCAGCAGTGCGTTGTTGGGGGCCATGGGGAGAGGCAGGTGCCCCAGCAGTGAGGGACTGCCTGGCTCGGTGACAGGCCAGTGCAGGGCACCCGCATGCCTGCTGTTTGTAGATCCTGGAGCCGGGCCGCAGGGAGCGGCTGGGGCTGAAGATGGCGAACGAGGCCGCCGCCAAGAACCGGGCTAAGAAGCAGGAGGCCTTGCGTAAAGTGACGGAGAACCTAGCCAGGTGAGGGGTGCCATCCTGAGTAGGGGGACTCCGTGTGGACGCGTGGTCTGCAGGGCAGACCCAGGCTCTGTGGTGGGCTCATAGCAGCTCCTGTGGTGCGGTGCATGGCCCTTGTGACCAGGACCAAGGCTTCTCGCTGTCTTTCCTTTCTTCAGCCTCCTCTTGGGGTCCATCCTGGCCCCCCTGCGAAAGGCTGCACCCCCACCTGACCTCAAGTTGGGCCTCACTGCTGTGTGCCAGACCATCTGGTGTCCTCAGCCCTGAGTGACCCTGCGTTTCTTGCATGTCTTCCTGGGGGCGTCATGGGAGGCCCAGCTGGGCCTAATTCTGCCTCTTCCACCCCAGCCTCACCCCCAAAGGCCTGAGCCCAGCCATGTCCCCAGCCTTGCAGCGCCTCGTGAGCAGGACGGCCAGCAAGTACACGGATCGAGCCCTGCGGGCCAGCTATACACCATCTCCAGCACGCTCCACCCACCTCAAGACCCCAGCCGGTGGGCCGCAGACGCCCACGAGCACACCAGCCCCTGGTTCTGCCACCCGCACACCCCTTAGCCAGGACCCGGCCTCCATCACGGACAACCTACTGCAGCTCCCCGCCCGGCGCAAAGCCTCTGACTTCTTCTAGGGCCGGGCCCGGGGTGGGCCCTTGGAAGCTTCGTGGAGCCTGCAGGGCAACTGTCCACCCAGCAGAGGACTCCAGCCTTCTGGGGACCCAGGCCCGGGCCAAAAGCGGCGACTGTCCCAGGAGCCACAGAAGAACTGTGCTGTGCGGAGCCAGGCCAGCGCAGGCCCCGCCCCCACGGCCCTTGGGGCTCATCCCAGCACCTTGGCGATAACGTTTCCTACATACCCTGCTTATTTCCCCTTGACTTTCATTGAAAAGCACTTGGCACATTAAAGAGCTGAGTTCTCCCCATCCTGCTGCCCGTGGCCCTGAAGCTGCCTGCATGCCTACACTAGGGTGTCAGGACAGCGGGCTTCCCGGGAGGAAGCTGCTGGCTGGGGTGACCCTTGAAAGCCAGGGTGTCTGGCCTGCATCATGCTCTGTGGCACCTGCCTTCCGAGCTGAGCTCATGGCCTGCGGGTCCTCCCGCAGCCTGTCCATGTGGGGCAGGGATGAAGCCCCTGGAGGTTGTGCCCCTGGGCTCAGGCCTGCGGCCTCCCTAGGCAGCTGTTTTGCCAGCTATGTGGGGCTACACAGGCCTCTGCAGGCCACACGCCCACATGAGGCGCCTTCCCCGCAGCCTCCCTATCACCTCCAGGCACCTGGCTTCAGGCTGGGAGGGGTGGCCGGGCTGTCTCCATCCTCCAGCCCTTCTCCCCCGTGCTCCAGGCACTGACCCCCACATGCTGCTGAGTCAGCCGCCCCACCCCAGTCACGCCCAGCAGCGGGACCTGCAGGTACTGGGGACCTGGGCCACAATGTCAAAGGCAGCGGGCCGGGCTCCTTGCAGACCCAACACCATGGGCTGGCACTTCCCCGGGGGCCCAGGACCAGCCGCTTCACATGGAGGTAGGGCCAAGGCTTCCCAAAGGGGCCTCCCCATGGCTCTGGTGGGGTTAGGGTGTACCCTCAGAGCGCCTGTGCTGCTCAGGGAGGGCCTGGGATCTGCTAGGACCTGTCTTCCCTATTTGGAGCACGCTGAGCCTGACGCCAGGCTGTCACCTTGGGCTGTCCTCGGGCACCCTCTGTGAGCACCAGTGGTCTCTGGAGGTGGTGCAGGGCCTGCTGCTTGTCTGTGCGCCCACTAGCCTGTGCCCCTGGACAGTGAGTTCCTGCAAGCTCTTCGGGGATGAGCCCTGGCTGTGCCCTGTGACTCACCAGGGGCCTGGCACTACCCAGGGTCAGGAAACTGGCTTTCGGTGCTGTTCCCCATAGAGAGAGGTGGACTCAGGTCTGAGGGACCCCCAGGGAGCATGGAGGCAGAGGTCTAGTGGGCATATGTGAGAGGCAGAGGGGGGTGCTGTCCAGACAAGGCCATCTTCGGCCAGGTGCTGACCACTGCCTGTGCTTGCCTGGGGTGTGGGGTGTGTGCCTAGGAAGTGATGGGTGACAGTACAGTGAGGCTGCTGTGTGGGAAAGGCTGGGGGTACCCTGGGGGATGGGGGGCACTTAAGGGGCCACAGTCACTTACCTCGCTCCCAGGAATGGAGGGCAAGGAGGACATTGAGAAAGAGCCTGTTGAGGGTGTGGGGCAGGCCTGGGGTGCACCGCACTGCCCTGAGGAAGGGAGACGTGGGCAACTGGCTGGCACTCAAGGCTCTGGGCCCCGGGCAGGGCAGAGACCAGGAGACCTGGGGGGATGGGCCCTGGCCAGGGTCCTCCGTTGCCCACAAGGCCTCACTGTGTTTACCAGTGCCTGAGCACTGGCCCCAAGAGCCCTGTGCCGGAGACCCCGGGCCACAGGGGGCCGCTGGCTGAGTCCTAGAGGAGACTCCTCCCGGGGTGCTCTGGATACTGCGGACACTTTGTGGTTTATTTGATGGTCAGTAATTAATGTCTTTGCTACTAAGTGGAAGAAAGCTAGTAGAACGTAATCAAAACAGTGGTTTAATTGACGGACTTGTTCCTCGCACCTGTGCCTTCTTCAGCTCCTACCTGCCCACTTAGCTCACGAGAATGCATGCGCCCGGGGCCCTCCGCACCGCTAGCTGCTCGCTTTCCCCACCTCGGCTCCGGAGATGGGCTCTTTCACCTTGGAGGTCTTGGCACCTGTCCTCCAGCCTGTCCTCATTCAAAGGCCCCAGCTTGTGGTCAGGCTGGTGGTCGGGCCTCGAGCCTGGCTGGGTGTCCAGTTTGCATCCGGCCCGGTACTTGCCCTCACCGTCCCTCTTGAAGGAGGCAGAAGACATGGCTTTGGGCTTGGGGAACTGCGTGGCTGGACGTCCGGCTGCAGGATGCGGTAGATGAGGTCCTTGCACTCAGCCGTCAGGTTCTCGGGGCAGCGGAAGTCCACCTGGTGCTCCTTCTGGGTGCGCAGCATCTCCTTGATGTTGGAGTCGTTGTAGGGCATGGAGCCGCAGACCATGATGTAGAGGATCACGCCCAGGCTCCAGATGTCGTACACCTTGGGCTGGTAGGGGATGCCCTGCAGCACCTCGGGGGCCGCGTACGCCGCCGACCCACAGAAGGTCTTACTCAGTGTCAGTCGCCCACGGCCATCCCTCAGGCAGCGCTTGGAGAAGCCAAAGTCAGACAGCTTGATATTGAAGTCCTTGTCTAGGAGAAGGTTCTCGCATTTAAGGTCTCGGTGGGCAACATCCAGGTTGTGGCAGTACTTAATGGCTGAGGAGAGCTGGCAGAACATCTTGCGAGCCACCTCCTCGTGCAGGGGCCCCCAACACTTGATGAACTCCAGGAGGTCGCCCTGGACCCCGAGCTCCGTGACGATGTAGACATGCCGATCAGAGGTCTCGAAGATCTTGTAGGTCTTGATAATGGAGTGGTGGTTCATGGTCGCCAGGACGTCCATCTCCCGAGGAAGGAATCTCTGCAAAGTCTGCACGTTTTCCTGCGGTCGATGATCTTGACCGCCACATTGAGCCTGAGACGCTTGGAGTGGCAGATGTGACTCTCGTGGAGGAGCCCTTGCCAAGACTGATGCCCACGACGTAGCCCTTTTTCTTTAGGATTGCGGCGTCATCCATGCTGCCAGGAGCGGCTGGCGCCGCTGCCGTCTACATCCCCTCCACGCGAGGGCCAGTAGGCATTGTCCTCATTTACACCGCGGGGAGCCGTCCGGTTGGGCTGGGCCGTGGAGGGGTGGAGTGCTCAGCATTGTCTCAGGGTGACTTCACCCAGGCTGCCCGAAGTGGGCCCTGGAAGCCAGGCTGTCCTGGCCGGAGCACCTACTCCCTGCCCACCGGAAGGAAGCCAGCACCCAGGAGTGTGGTGACCCTTCCTGTTGCTCCTCTCTGTGGCCTCCCTGTCCTGGAGCCACGCAGGTCCCGGCAAGCGCCAGCCCCATGCTTGTTCCCCTGCCTGCGGCACGGGGTTAATACCCCACTAGGGCCTGTTTCCTGCAACTTCTTTGGGGCATGAAGAGACCCCCTCTGGGGCTTGTGACCTCAGGAACAGCAGCACCCCAGAGGGCCTGCCCTGGTCTGGCCCTGTTCCAGCTGGGCTGATGGTTCCGAGCCTGGGGGATAAGGGCCCCTCCTGTTTGGGGGAGAGAGCTGGGCGTGTGTGGGGTGGGAGGGCAGGGGCTGGGCTGGGGGTGCTGGGCTTGCCCAGCCAAGCAGCCTCAGGCCGGCAGATGCGTATTCTGAGGGCTGGGCAGGCAAGAGCTTGGGAGAGGAGAGGGCTTATTTATTTTTTCATCTTGATACTAACATTTTTTTTTTGAATTTTTTTTATTAAGGTATTATTGATATACACTCTTATGAAGGTTTCACATGAAAAAACAATGTGGTCACTACATTCACCCATATTATCAAGTCCCCACCCATACCCAGTGCAGTCACTGTCCATCAGTGCAGTGAGACGCCACAGAGTCGCTGTTTGGAGAGGGCTCCACAGTCAGGAGGGAGGTGGAGGAGAAAGTAAGTGGGCACTTTTGCTTGACTGCTCGGCGGCTAGTGCGGGCCCAGGGCAGGGGCACCGCGATCCAAGCCATGTTTTCAGACGGTCCCTGGCAGAGCACTTAGGGAATGGGCTTTGTGGGGAGTGGAGGCCCAGTGTCTTTGACCAGCAAAAGAGGCTGGACCAGGGTGGCCCTGAGGGAGCAGAGGAAGACAGAAGCGTCTGGTGTGTGCCAGCGAGTGGGCAGGCGTGGGGTGGAGCCTTGGTGCTGGGGGTCCCGGGGCTGGCAGCACCCGGAGCATCAGCTGTTCAGAGCCAGGCCCTAGGTGAGGAGGGGGTCGTGAATTCCGTCATGTGGGCCTTTGTGAGTTGGGGGGTGTTGTACAGCCTGTTGGAACCCTGGGATAGTATGCCCGTTTGCATCTCAGATGGCCTTTTGCATCTGGAAGCAACATGAAAACCCTGTGCTTCTGCTTTGGAACGTGGCTGCCTGTGTGTGTCTCCTTAGGGCCTTGGGGAGCCCTGCCATCCACACCCTTCACCACAAGTTGCTGGCGCGGGCTAGGTGTTTGGGGGAGGGTAGGAGGCGGGGTGGGAGGAAGGCCTGCCTCTATGTGGGTGCTTGGTAGGTGACAACGGGCTGCAGTGCAGAAGATCTGTGGGGCCCCACCAGGTCGACAGTGGAGCAGGACATGCCAGGCTGCGACGTCCTGGCTGGAGCCCAGCCACGTGGACACACCTGCGGAGTGCAGGATGCCTCCCTGGCCTGGAGTTATGTGGAAGATGTCAGAGGCAGGGCAGCCAGGGTCTCGACGCCAGGTAGGAGTGAGGAGCAGGGGGTCCAGGGAGGGCTGTCCAATAGCCACAGCCCTGCCGAGTCCTCCTCTTAGCTCTGCACTGCTTCCATCCTTAGTCACCTGAGCTCAGTGCCTGCCTTTCCCCTAGGCGTCTTAGACACAGCCAGAGCTTCACTGCCTTGCATCCCAGAAGGGACTGGCCGTAAGGATTTCTGGCACAGGACCCAGGAGCATGGCACCTCCCCTGCCTTTCTCCTGCTCAAGGGGGCGCCACTTGCACATCTGCTTTCTTGGCCGACTCTGCCAACCCGCTTTTTCCTTTTTGTGTGCTCTGCTCCCCACACCCTGCCCTTGCCCAGGACAGTGTGGTCTCTTTGGTTCTTTGGGGACACGGCCTGGAGGAGGCAGATCTCAGCACTGCACAAGCAACGCTGGGGAGCTT
>JAVSCE010011736.1:0-104794 GCA_032199065.1 Smutsia gigantea | reverse complement strand
AGAGAAATTAAAGAGGACACTTAACAAATGGAAATGCATCCCATGCTCTTGGCTAGGAAGAATCAATATTGTCAAAATGGCTATACTACCTAAAGCAATCTACAGATTCAATGCAATCCCTATCAAACTACCAACAGTTTTCTTCAATGAACTGGAACAAATAATTCTAAAAATTCATATGGAACCACAAAAGACCCCAAATAGCCAAATCAATCCTGAGAAGGAGGAATAAAACAGGGGGAATTACACTCCCTGACTTCAAGCTCTACTACAAAGCCACAGTAATCAAGACAATTTGGTATTGGCACAAAAACAGACCCACAGACCAGTGGAACAGAATAGAAAAATCCAAACATTAACCCAAACATATACAGTCAATTAATATTTGATAAAGGAGCCTTGGATGTACAATGGGGAGATGACAGCCTCTTCAGCAGCTGGTGTTGGAAAAACTGGACAGCTACATGTAAGAGAATGAAACTGGACTACTGTCTAGCCCCGTACACAAAGGTAAACTCAAGGTGGATCAAAGACTTGAATGTAAGTCATGAAACCATAAAACTCTTAGAGAAAAACATAGGCAAAAATCTCTTGGACATAAACATGAGCGACTTCTTCATGAACATATCTCCCGGGCAAGGGAAACAAAAGCAAAAATGAACAAGTGGGACTATATCAAGCTGAAAAGCTTCTGTACAGCAAAGGACACCATCAGTAGAACAAAAAGACATCCTACAGTATGGGAGAATATATTCATAAAAAACGTATCTGATAAAGGGTTGACATCCAAAATATATAAAGAACTCATGCACCTTAACAAACAGAAAGCAAATAATCCAATTAAGAAAGGGCAGAGGACATGAATAGACACTTCTCTAAAGAAGAAATTCAGATGGCCAACAGGCACATGAAAAGATGCTCCACATCGCTAATCATCAGAGAAATGCAGATTAAAACCACAATGAGATATCACCTCACACCAGTGAGGATGGCCAACATCCAAAACACAAACAACAACAAATGTTGGCGAGGATGTGGAGAAAAGGGAACCCTCCTACACTGCTGGTGGGACTGCAAATTAGTTCAACCATGGTGGAAAGCAGTATGGAGGTTCCTCAAAAAACTCAAAATAGAAATGCCATTTGACCCAGGAATTCCACTCCTAGGAATTTACCCTAAGAATGCAGCAGCCCAGTTTGAGAAGCACAGATGCACCCCTATGTTTATTGCAGCACTGTTTACAATAGCCAAGAAATGGAAGCAACCTAAGTGTCCATCAGTAGATGAATGGATAAAGAAGATGTGGCACATATACACAATGGAATATTATTCAGCCATAAGAAGAAAACAAATCCTACCATTTGCAACAACATGGATGGAGCTAGAGGGTATTATGCTCAGTGAAATAAGCCAAGCCGAAAAAGACAGGTATCAAATGATTTCACTCATATGTGGAGTATAAGAACAAAGAAAAAATACTGAAGGAACAAAACAGCAGCAGACTCACAGAATCCAAGAACGGACTAATAGTTACCAAAGGGAAAGGGACTGGGGAAAATGGGTGGGAAGGGAGGGATAAGAGGGAAAAGCGGGCATTACAATTAGCAGATGTAATGTTGGAGGGGCACGAGGAGGGCAGTACAGCTCAGAGAAGACAAGTAGTGATTCTATAGCATCTCACTACGCTGATGGACAGTAATTGTAATGGGGTTGGTGGGGGGGACCTGATGAAGCAGTAGTTTAATAATCGTAATATTGCACATGTAATTGTAAATTAATGATAATAAAATAAAGTATATTAAAAAAAAAGTGTAAGCACATTTCTTTATGCAATTTCAAAAAACCCACACTTATGAATACACTCATATTATGGGAAAAGACTAAGTATTGGAAAGTTGTCCCGCTCATGGGGCAAATGAATTTTTTCCCAAAATTCTAATTCTCTCTCAAAAGTTCAAATTTTATCATTAGCAACAAATATTATTGTTGCTTTCTTTTGTGTCACAGTTTCACTTTGTTCGTTAGAAAAATGTCTGCCAAATACTAAAATCTGAATAACTACAGTTTGTCAGTCATTCAAGTAAAAATTATATTCCATGGAGAAAAAAAAGAATGCAGTTCAGTGACCAACTGCAGAAACATTTTCCTAAAAGACAGTCATCTGACTTTGGTATGCAGCAGAAATGCTTTTTGCATGGTTCCCATTTAATCACAACATTACTGTGAAACTCTTTTTCCCCTGCAAGTGCATGGGGGTGAAGAATACAGTGACAACCAGTAGATTGGTGTCTCTGCCTTGATTCATGTGAAAGTATCAGCAGTTTTACCCACAGTTTTTGCTTTTGTACCATTAGTTCGAATATCAACACAGTGTCAAGGCAAATAAGGTCTTAGTATTAAGGAAACCAAGGACCATTCTTTGAGAACCACTGACCCCAAGCAATAACTGGTGGTGAAAATTCAGAGTCAACTGGTAGAGGAGAATAATTGTGACTCTTGATGTCAAGAGATTTATGTTAATTCCAACCCTTCTCTGGGCCTCAGTTGTATCTTCTGTAAAAGCGGGTAATAATGTCTTCCTTACACAGTTGTTATGAGTCAGTCAGTCACAATGATACTGTAAAAGCTCGTTGTTATGGATAAAGCTCTGGGTGAATAAAAAGACAATTCATTCAAGGTCTGTGAGTATTTACCAAGGGAGGGAGAAAACTAGGCCTCCGGTCATATTGCCAAGATGACCATTTGCTGTGCCCATGTAGGTCAAGTTAGAAGGGGAGGGTGCTTCTACCACACAGTGCCCCCTCCAGTGAGTAGCCCGCGCCTTGAAGCCTCTTCCTTGTCCCATCCCCTTGCCACCCACCCTTGAGTCTCAAGTGGGCCTCAGTTCTGCCCAGAAACCCTGCATTTCTGCAGTCAGTTTACTCTTCCACTTTCCAGAACAACAGTGAGGGAAACACCATGGGCTCTAGGGCTAAGCAAAGAGTTCTTAGACTTGACACTGAAAGTACAATCCAGGTTTAAAAGGAAAAATCAGTAAATTGGAACTCATCAAAACTCTGAAAGACTGTTAGGATGAAAAGACAAGCCACATACCAGGAGAAAATACTTGCAGTCACTCAACTGACAAAAGGCTTTGTCTAGAATATATTAAGAACTCTCAAAATTGAACAACAAAATGTTAGAAACTAAAAAATAGGAAATGAGCAAAAGGCAAACATTGCATTGAAGAGAATATATAAATGGTAAATAAGAACATGAAAAGCTGTTCTATGTCATTTCCATTAGGAAAATGCAAACTAAAACCACAATGAGCTATCTGGATTGTGATAGCATACTCTAGTTTAGCAAGATGTTACAACTGGGGGAAAATGGGAACGTGTGCTCAGGATTTCTCTGTATTATTTCCTACAGCTGCATGTGGATCTAGAGGTATCTTGAGATAAAAAGTATAATTTAAAAATAAATAAATAGATGACATCACAGCCCTGCTCCAAACCTCCAAGAGTTTCTTACTGTGCTTAGAATAAATCACAGCTTTCAAGTCCTACAGAGTCTGGTCCCCACTTCAAATTTTATATCCCACCACTCTCTCTCACTCACTCTTCTTGGAACACTGGCCTTCTTGTGATTCCTTGACTATTCAAGAATATTCAAAGCCTTTGTATTTGAAGTCTCCCTTGCTGGGAACCCTTTGTCCTCAACCCTTTGTATGATTTTCCCTCATCACCCTGGTCTCGATGAAATATCATGTCTTAGACCTATCTTGATCCCTCTCTTCAGAATAGTACCCCACTCTCTCTTGCTACTCTCTCACATATTCTGATAGTCTATTTTATACAGTATTTGCTTGTTTGTATATTGCCTGTCTCCCTAAAAATGGTGGGTAGGTAGGGTCCTTGCCTATCATGGTTAGCACTGCATCCGCACAAACATGGTCCATGGTAGGTGCTCAATAAATCTTGTTTGAATGAATGACTATAAAATGGCAAGTTGACATAGGTAAATGTTTGCTTTGACACACATTACTCGGTACTAAGCTCTCTTTACATTCCTGGTAAAGCAAATCTTAGGCATAGGAAAATGATTCCAAAAAGACCTAGGTTTGAGTCCCACCTCTGACACTATACTGACTATGTGCATTTGAGCAAATCACATGAGCTTTTTGAGTGTCTGAAATAAGGATCGTCCTAAAGAGCCTAGGAGTCATAAGATATCAGCATGTCTCCCCCAGTCCTGCTCTTCCTCCCGGTTCTCATCTCAGCACATGGTATCACCATCCCCCCATGTGCCCAAACCAAGGAACTGGATAGTTCTGTCTCTGTGCCTTCCTTCTTCACTGCCCCCACACCCTAGCAGTTGCCAAGTCTTCATAGTCTATTCAGAAATCTGTCCCACAATCTCTTCCACCTCTCCCTCTCACCTACTCATCATCTCTTGCTCAAACCATTGCAATATCCTCCCTAATTGGTCTTTTCCACTTATCCATACCACACTGATGGATAATTTTTCTACTATGCAAATCTGATTCTATCAGTACCTTACCTAAAACCCTTAAATTTTCTCCATTGCTATCCAGATAAAGAGCAAACCCCTTACCTTGACACTGATCTGGCCCCTGCTCGCCTCTTAATCCCATTGTTTAACCCTCCCCAACACTTTCTGTAAACTCCAGCCATATGCTGAAACAAGACCTTCTCAGTCACCTCTCCCTAACCTTGCACATGTTGTTCCATCTGTCTGGATGCCTTTCTATACTGCCTGACACCTGCAAGATTGTGAAGGTTCAGTTTAGCCTCACCTGGCAGTACCTGTGCCCCTCTCTGTACTTCCATCATAATCCATCTAACTATATCACAACACAGGGCTTAATGCATAGTAGGCACTTAATCTTTATCAAATGAATTTGTTAAACATTAATAAGAATGTTAAACCTGCAAATTCTTGTACAAATAATGAGTTTGTAAGGGATTTTTTTTTCTTTTCTCTAGCACTTAAGAGTTTTTTTTTTTGTAATTTTCTGGAGATGGTTTGGCTTTGGCTTTGCCCAGGGGTAAAGGAAAGGACAAAATGACCTCTGAAATCACCCATTCTAGAGTTCTTCCAGCTCAATGTGAAGACCAAGAAGATCCAATAATCTCCGCTCTAGTAGCTGAAGGACCTTGAGCCTTAACCTCAATAAGAAGAGTATTGGGACTTCTACAAAGGGTTGTCATGAGGATTCATGAAATGATGCAGGGAAAGCACATATACTCTTGCTGGGCACATAGTAAGCATCCGGTAAGTTTTAGTATATCTCCACCTAGTGGCCTTGGCACAAGAAAGGAAGGCAAGTAAACCACTGAGGGGCAAGAGGCACCAGGGCCCGTGAAGACGGATGAGGAGGAGCAGACAGTGTAAGCTTGGCAGGAAGAACACAGCTCCTTCAATGCAGAGCAAACGAAGTGGACCCAGAAAGGCAGACAGGGAAGTGGGCAGGGAGGAGCTTGCTGGAGTGGCTATCACTTCATAAACAACTATAGCAGCCCAGGTTTAAAGGACTGAGAGGGTATTCCCAGAAAGCAGGTGCATCTGTAGACACTGAGGTATTTTCAGAAGAAAGAAAGAGGAGGTCTAGGCCCTCTCCAGCCTGTGGCAATCATATCTAAAGGCCATTTCCCTCCATCTGCCAAAACATTACAAGCACCTAGTCAACAGTGAATCTTGACTGAGCTGAAGGGTGGGCCCCAAGGTGGGGACTAGAAGGGAAATCCAAAATGGTCAGCTGGGGGAACTGTGAAGAGCGCAGGCTTTGCAGTCTGAGAGGCCTGGGTTGCACTCTGGGTGAGCCAAATACCAACTGTATGACCTTGGCTGTATCATTTAACTTCTCTGGCCTTCAATTTTCTCATCTGTAAAATGGGGATAAACTACCTACTTTGAAATATTTTGGAGTATTAACTGAAATAAAGATGAAAGTGTTCAGTACAAAATAGACAATCAAAATTGTAATTCCTTCCCTTTCATCCAATTTGCTGGTTTTCTCTTATCTTTAGCATTTATGACCTAGTAGTTTCTAGAATTGTTACCAAGTCCAATCTTGCTCCCCTCACCACACGATAGGCCAATAAGTAGAGACAAGGTGTTGGGGCAAGGAAAGTGATTTTTTTCGGAAAGCCAGCAGACCAAGAAGATGGCAGACTCATGTCCCAAAAGCCCTGTCTCCACTCAGTGTTGATTTCAAGCTTCTTTTATGCTAAGGAAAGGGGAGCAGGAGGGGACTGGGGTCAGGAGGTGACAGTGGACCTCAGACATCTGGATATCAGCAAGGGTCTGAGGAGGTTGTGAAACTTCTTGTCATTGGTTAGTCAACTCCAGTCATTTTGTTGACATGGATCTGGCGATGATGTGCCTATTAAATCCTTGACAATCCAATCGCCATTCTTGTGCATCCTTCCTTATCTTTTCAGGGGAGGCTGGTTTCAGGTAAGTGGTTGGTTGCATCAGTCTTAAGCTGGGAGAAAAACTCCTTTCAATGATTAACATGCCTATATGCAGGGCTGCAAGGCTGAGCAGAAACTTTTTGATCCAAAGATTAAGGCAGCAGGCGGAGAAAGACAAATACCATATGATATCACTTATTTGTGGAATATAAACCAAAGCAAAACAGAGGGAACAAAAAAAAAACTGTTGAACCACTGTGTTGTATATTTGAAACCAATATAAGATTGCATATCAATGATACCTTAATAGAAAAAGAAAAGATTAAGGCTGCAGACAGACATAATACATGAAGGCAGAGATGCCAAGTTTTTCCACTATGTTACAGAATTGGCTTGTTTATGCTATTTTGTGTCTCCCACCCTGTAACACGAACCTCCTGGGAGCAAGGCCTTTGTCTGGTGTCTTGTTTGCCAGTGTAGTCTCAGCACCCAGCAGTTGCTGGTGGTATTGAAAAAAATGGACCAATAAATTCTATTCATTTAACTTCTTCCACTAGAATGTAAACTCCATGACAATAGGATTGTTTATCTGTTACTTATGGCTGCATAACAAATCACCCCCAAATTTAGTGGCTTAAAACAACAACCATGTCTTTTGGGGATCAGAAAATTGGAGTTGCTTAATAGGGCAGCTCTGGCTCAGAGCCTCTCATGAGGTTGCATCTCAGATGCCAGCAGGGCTATTGTCATCTGAAGGCTGGATGGAGTCTGGAGCATCCATTTGCAAGGTGGCTCACTCACACTGCCAACAGTTGCTGACTATGCGGTTCCTCACCCTATGGATATTTGTTGGGACTGCATTAACTCTCTTTCTAATATGGCAGATGGCTTCCCCTACAGCAAGCAATCCAAGAGACCATGAAGGAAGCTGAAAATACCTTTATGGCTGAATGTTATGATACAGGGCCTTGGAGTCATTACTCCTCCCATATTCTGTCAGTCATACAGTCCAATCTTGATTCAGGTGGGGGAAACCATAAAAGGGCATGAACGCCAAGAGTGCAGATCAGCAGGAGCCATCCTGGAGGCTGGCTGCTGAAGGACAGTTTCTTATGGATGTAACACCAGTGCCTGGCACATAGTGGGCATGCAAAAGCATTTGCTGAGCTGTGAGTAAACGTACATGTTATTGTACTGGACATAGCAAGGAGCTCATGCCCTGCCTTCAAGGAGCTGGAATTCTAGTGGATGAGATAGACATATAAAGAAACATTTATAATTCTGTGTCCTGGAGCAGAAGACGGTTTACTAATGCCAGGGAGGCACATTCAGTCAGCTGGAGGCGGAGATCAGCAAAGTGGGTGACATCTGGGCTGAATTCAAAAGCCAGGGGAGGAAAGAAAGGAAGTTACAAGGAAGGCGGAACAGCATATGCAAAGATCCAAAGAACAAGAGGGAGACATGGGCAAACGGAGGGAGAACAGGGGAGAAAAATCTGTATCATCAGAGTCATGTTTATTTATACGCATCAACTTCTGTTAGTGCCTTTGTCTATAGTAATTTTAGTATAATACATAATATATATGGTGATAATAAGTAATATAATAATAAAAAGAATGAGGGAACTATTGAAAACAAAATCTGAAATGTATTCTTAAGTTGCACATCTCATAGTTGTTCTCATTCAACATGTATGGGGTATCTACCAGGGGCCAAGCTCTATACTAAGTGCTGAGAATACAAAGATTAATAGCATAAATGGTCTTTGTAAGCAGCTAAGGATTTGAGGGGGTAAGCCTAAAGCATGCCCACAAATTGCTATAAGGAGACTCAGTAATAGAGTTCCCTGAGAGGGGTACACAGGGGCTCAGAAGGCCGAAGTGGGGCACTGATGCAGCCATTTGGAGGGACTACCGGCCACATACAGGGCCCTGAGAAATCTAAGAGACCAAGGCAATCCGAGGTCAACAAAGACAGTTCTTTGTACAGACCAACCCAGTCCTTTTCAATACCCTTCCTGCAGGTCTTGGTGAACCACCGAGAGGAAAGGGGCCGTCCTGCTGCGTCCTTGCAAGCTCGGGGAGAGAAGGCCTGGGGGGCAGCTCGTGGCAGGTCGGGGGCAAAGGGGGCTGGACCAACCTCCTGCTGGACTCCTTCAGTGTCAGGCATCTCCATGGCCAGCTGGAGAAGCATGGGGGGAGAAGGGGACAACGGGCAGCCACGCTCTCCATGCCCCAGTTCTCGACAGCCTGGGCTGAATTTATTGCTTAATATTAGTTCTTCTCTGTTGAGATTCTTTAGTCCTAAGGAAATGAAAATAGTTCTTACATGTCCACCCCCACCCTGACACCCATTGCCAAGGGCACTGCGCAGAGGAGTGAGTTAACTGCACCGTTTTAAAACAAAGGCCGTTGAAGCCAGGAGGCAGTAGCAGCCTTGACCCAGCAGTGAATTAAGGAGTGAAGCAGGGCTTCTGACGCCAGAGAGAAAAGCCCTTTAGAGATGGCCTGGGAATGGAGTTGCAAAGGAGCAGCCTGAGAAGGGACTGGAGGGATGGGGCCCACCCGACAAGGAAGGCACTGTGAGGTCACAGCGTGGCAGAGGAGAGCCACAGCAGAGCCTGGACCCGGGTCCGCATGTGGTACTTTCCGCTGCATATCATGGGCTGGCTGTAGTCTTACAAGAGCCCACTGAGAACGTGAGGAATTTAGAACCTAGAGGGCAGTGCCCAGCTCTTTCCACCTTTCCGTTGTCCCAGGTAAGCTACTCTTCAGGCTGTGAGGGCCTCCCTGATCCCCAGTGTAAGACTGAGGTACTGGAGGAAGGGACGGGTCTCACTGGAGGAACCCGACTCGAGCCAAATAAGGAAGAGAATGGCGAATGTCCCTCAAATGATTCAATGGAAGGTCCCTAGCCACAGGTCCCACCTAGAACACGCACCGCAGTACTCTCTCCCCAGCAACCCAGCATGACCAGTCATCAGTGATCACGACACCCACACCGGCCAATTAGTTCTGTCCATACCCTCAGAGCTCTACCAGCACCCTTGATAAGCCTGTCGCCCCTCCTGCTGGGCGTGACTTCCCTGGTGCGGACCAGTGAACCTCGCCCGGGATTGGGCTAATAAATTTTTTTTTGGCTCTTTTGTTGCCGCTTGCCTGGTCTGGTTTCGTCTACCTTACACCCAGGCCATGCCACAACCCAGGGGCATCAGTGAGCCACCAATGCCCTTCTAAGGGACGTTAAGTTCACACCCAATTACCAGCCATACCAAATAAACAGTGAGAAACACCCTCTCCAGGCAGCATGAATTAATGAGGCTGTAAGCATCCACAGTAATAGTATTCATAAAGCATTGGTGCAAGGAGGGGATTCATGATTCAGCCCCTGACCTCACCTAAGGTGACTAGCAAGGTCATAATCCATGGGCCTGGTTACAGTGAAGCCCAAGGGAGGAAGAGATCAGTTCTCCAAGGGGTGGGCATGGAAGCAATCTGGACAGCTTCATGGAGGAAGCATCCTTTAAGTTGCCTGTTGGGAGCTGTGTCTACCAGACAGGCTGGATGGGGAAGGCATCTTGGGAAAAGAAACAACTTGAACAAAAGTAAAGGAGCATGAGGCACGGGCATCTGTGAGCAGCTGTAGGCGGCTACACAAGATTCATGCCTTGGGGGTGTCAGGGTAAAACACAGCAAATGACAAACCTGGACAGAAAGAGCCTGAGTCACAAGGACCTTGTGACCAAGCTGAAAGTGTGCATTTTACCCTGAAGATCAAAACTTGGGGTCATTAAGTGTTCTAAACCAGAGGGTAACAATGGAGCATTTAATGGATGTGTGATGTGGAGAAAGTGAAGGTTCCTATGGCCAGGATTCTCAGCTGGCCGGCTTGCTCACTACACACTGTGGGCAATATGTTGTTATTGACTCTATACAAAGAGCTCTGCCCAGTGCTCTGGGCTCCTGCAGCAGCTGCAGGAGAACAGAGACTGGAGTGGTGGCAGTGCTGTCGACAGAGACTGAGAAGGTTGCAGGGGCAGAGAGGCCCAGAGGCAGAGAGACTGGCTTGCTGCATGCAGACTTGCTCTGAGTGGATGGGATTCTAGTGACTGACCTGCCACCGTGGGAATAAGGTTAGGTATAAACTCTTTCACCCCAAGAATTTTCCACTGTCATTTTTTCAGTCTCATTGAATCTGTAGTGAAACTTGTCTGGGGCTGAAACCCACTGGCAAGACAGGCGAGGTACTTAACTTCTCTGCACCTCTTTCCTTAGCTGTGAAATAAGGATAATGAGAATATCATTTTCTGGAGCTTTTAAGGAGGTTTTTAAAAGAAATTATACATGTGAAGAGCTCAGCACAGTGACTAATATATAGTAAATGCTCCACAAGTCATAAACTCTTATCATTACGGCATTTTAGAGAGATCACTCTAGCTTGTAGGTGCAGAAATAAAGTAGAAGGAGCAAGAATAGATCAAGGGACCACATGGGAGGCCATTGCTATGGCCCAGGTGTGACATGATGATGGCCTGAACTGACATGGAGGCACTGGAGAAAACACAGGACCAAATGGGAGATGTTGAGGACAGAGAACCTTCTGGAATGAGTGGCCCTCGGGTAGTAGATGTGGAGAAGGAGAGGGAGGAATGTAGATTTGCCTGTTCCTCATTGATATAGAAAATACAGCTTGGGAATGGCATAGTAGCTGTTGACATGTTCAGTTTAAGAATGTTGACTACCCAGCAGGAAGCAGTGAGGTGTACACGATAGGCCTCCACTGGAGAAAGGTCATTTGGGGAGAGCCCTGAGGGTCGGCAACACACAACCTGCAGCTGAAGCCATCAGGGAAGACAAAAGGGCTCAGGGACTGTGTGTGGCTCGGAGACAGCCTCGCCAAAATCTTTGACGGGGTGGGCTGAGGCCTCCCCTCACCCACAACCAGAGCAGGAAATAAAGAGCCCCCTGAAGTTCTTGGCTGCATCGGCCATTAAGAATGCTGGGTTTTCTGTCAATTAAACTTCATCTTCCCTGCCCTAGAAAAGTTTGAAAATAAAAAGGGATAATGAACTCTTAGTGTGGTCTATTTTCTAAATACAGATCTTCATATCTTGGGTATCAGGACTCGAACATTTGAAATGCGAAGCAGGGCATTGCCTGTGCCTTGGTTTTAACGCCATGCCCTCTGCTGTCAAGGTCATCAGAGAAGCACTTCCCACTCCGCTGAGCCAGAGCCCACCTATTTACTCAGACCCGCCACAAATGCCACCTCCTCCACCCACTTCCTCTTCCACCCAAGGCGGCCAGCATGGAAATAGTTCTGACTTAGGTCCCACAGCAAAAGAAATGAGATGTGACTTTTGGTAAAACAAATCTCTCAATCTGTCTGCACATCAGAATTATCTGTGGAGTTTAAAAAAGATACACCTGCCTGGGGAGGCTATTAGAATTCCTGAGGGGACTTGTTGTGAGGCCAGGATCAAGAGGCATCCAGAGACAGTTTTCCTCATCTGAACAGCCAGGAATGGTGACTGGTTACCGAGGGGGTGAGTAGCTACTCAGACATTAATGCTATGCGTAGACAATAAGTCTAACATATAAAAGCTAGTTTATTAACTTCTTTGCATCTCAGTCTCCTTGTCTATACAGATAAGGAGTTGGACTCATTCACTGCCAAGTCTCCATCCATCTCTAAGGATACTGGTTATCATAAAAATTCAGGAACTCTTGCTCATATTTACCAGATTTTTGCCATCCTGGAACAATCAACCACACAGATAAATGGAAGTCATAGCCTCCATAACAGCTTAGACCTCCAGCACGCCTTTCATTCTTTGTATCACAGCTGCCTCTGAGTAAATAAGACTGTCAGCATCTCATCAAGGCACATGTCCCATTGATAGGTTTGCCAGGCATGCTTACAATCAAAACTCAGCCCGTCTCACAGATAATTACCAGCTTCAACACATCTCAACTGCTGTCAGTCAGCTTTTCTTATTCTGTGCATCAGCTTCCCACAGCAATGGGGAAAAACAGAACTGCCCACTGTTTATGATATTTCCATCACAATTTTACCAAGACTGCACATTTGAATAGTGCTTCACTGTTTACAATTTCCCTTTCTCACAATCATCCTGGTTTTATAGATGAAGGAACTAAACTCAGAGAGGCCAAATGACTCCTCAAAATCACACAGGTAGTAAGTGGCAGGGCAAGACTCAAACCTAGGTGTGTCTGATTCAGGCTCGATGGCTTTTCCACAAAAATGCCCCCAACTGATAGCAACCTCTCTGTACCACGTAGGGTTGTCATGAAAGTTGCTTTCCAGTTTTCTAATATTTTTATGTAGGTTTCCTAGTATTATAGAAACACTGAGGGACACTAATTCTAATACCTTCATTATATTAGCTCTAGAAAAGGTTGTTTTTAAAGGCTAGACAGGAAAAACAAAATAAAAAACTGTGGGTTTAATTACAATATCAGTCAATAGAGACAATAAGAGGAGCTCTGACATGTTGATGCTTTTCTGTCTGCTGTCTGTGCCGAGGCCTTAGCTCTGCTGTCAAGAGCTTGATCCAGGAGTGTATGTTTTCCTCCCAACCATTTAACTGCCAACTGTTAACTGTTAACTGCCCCAGGTTGCCTCCCTGATGTCATGCCCAGCCATGTGACCTGCTTTGGCCAATGACATGTGAGAAGTGAAATGTGCCAAAGAAGATGTGGTACATATACACAACGGAATACTATTCAGCCACAAGAAAGAAGCAAATCCTACCATTTGCAACAACATGGTTGGAGCTGGAGGATATTATGCTCAGTGAAATAAGCCAGAGAAAGACAAGTGCCAGATGATTTCCCTCATTTGTGAAGTATAACAATGAAGCAAAACTGAAGGAACAAAACAGCAGCAGCAGACTCAGAGACTCCAAGAAGGAACTAGTGGTTACCAAAGGGGAGGGTGGGTGGGGAGGGTGGGAGAAGGGGATTGAGGGGTACCATGTTTAGTATACATGGTGTGGGGGATCACAGGGAAAACAGTGTAGCACAGAGAAGGCAAATAGTGACTCTGTGGCATCTTAATACACTGATGGACAGTGACTGCATTGGGCTGTTGGTGGGGACTTGATAATATGGGTAAATGTAGTAACCACATTGGTTTTTCATGTGAAGCCTTCATAAGAGTGTATATCAATAATACCTTAATAAAAAAAATTAAAAAAAGAAAAGTCATGCTGACAAAGACAAGCAATTGGATATCTTGTCTCCAGCACAGCTGACCACCACAGTTCCTTCTCTCATTCTACACAAGCCAGAGCCTCAGTCTGTGGCTGTACTGCTTTGAATATGGCCTGATCTATGACTGCTTTGATCAACAAAGTAAGTGCTGAACTCATGCCCTGTGGCTTCTAAGACCAGGTGCCGGGCTGCCTTACAGCTTCTGCCCGTGTCTCTGAGAATACTTGCTCTGAGGGAAGCCAGCTGCTATGTGAGAAGTCTCCGTTCCCTGAAACCACCCTGCTTGAGGTAGCCCAAGTTAGCCACATGGAGGGCTGGGTGGAAAATATGCCCTCTGAATGCCAGTACCTGAGGCACTCCCAGTGAGAACTGTCCATTAAGCTCATCAGGCCCAAAACTCTGAAAGACAATAATAGACTGTTGTTTTAACCACTGCGTTCTGGGGTTTTTTGTTACATGTTTATATAGAACAAGAATAGCAGTTATATGAGTGGTAATAGCACTGTGGATATGGGTAAGCTGCTTGGGGTTTCTCTCATTTTTTGGCATTAAGCATATATTAAATTTGTAATTAAATCAGTTATTTTCCCCCAGCACTTTGAGTTGAGTAGCATTGCCTAGAGTGTACCAGACAAGATATGGCTGTATTCACTAGACAGAATAAATTATTTACCATGATAACTATAGCATTCCAACACAATGCCTAGATGTAGTAGGTGCTTAATAAATATTTGTTGAATAATTGGTGTGTGGGAGAGCATTGAATAAATTCTTCTGGGGTAAATATATTGCCGTTTATTTATTCACTCATTTATTTACTTAGAGACTTACTTGTGTGGCATCATACTTTTCTCCGAGTAGTTCTATGATCTTTTTAAAGAACCCCTTTAAAAGACCTTAAAGATACTAAAAAAGGAGGCCAAGTGTTGAGGCTATGATTATTGCTTTTTTTCTCCCTATACATTTACCTCTCCATGTGGATTTCTCCCATACTTTCTTCTGTGATTTCCCCACTCCAACTGTGTGGACATTTTGCCACCTTACCCATCCCTTTCTATATGCCTAAGAAAAGTTAGCACACACGCACAAAATTATAAACCAATCTCTCTGGAGAGCAAGAGTTAGATGAAATACTAACAGCTCCAATCAGTCAATATATAAAAAGAATAACATGAATGATCAAGAAGGATGAATTTCAAGAATACAAGGACAATGTAACATTAGAAAACTGTTTAATATTAATGAAGTATATTTCATAGATCAAAGGAGAAAAATAGGACCATCCTAGTTTTTAAAGTCTTAGTAAACTGAATCTTGAGGAATACTTCCTTTGCATGATAAAAATTTATATTTAATTAACACTTATTGAGACACAGTGTATGCAAGGCATTGTATTATGTTTTAGCGATTCAAACATTAAATAAAGCACTGAAGAACCTAAAACATGTGCTATTATTCACAAAACATTAACAGTCCCCTTTCCTGAAGCAGACTATCTCCCAGCTGGGAATTAATCCAAAGGAAATAATTCAAATTAAGATACTTTCATAATGTTCATTGCAGTGTTATTTTTAGGAGCAAAATCTCTTAACCTTAATGTCCCACAAAAGGGGAATAGTTGTGGAAATTTCTTCACGTTAACTCAATGGACTATGATGCATTCATTAATAAGTTTCCTTCGGTACTCACAAAATGCCAACAAGTGAGAACATAGACTAAATTAGTTCAGAGACCCTGCAGTAATATTGAACTCTGTATGTGAAGTAGAATTAGTTGCAAAAAGTACAACAGAGTTTTTCAACTGCAGCATCACTGGCATTTCAGATCAGGTAATGCTTCCGTGGGGGCCAGGGGTTTGTCCTGCACATTGCAGGATATTTAACAGCCTCCTTGACTTTCACCAGTGGGTCAGGAGCATACCCTCCTGCTTGGTTTTGGTAACTGAAACCATCCCCACACGTTGCCACATGTCCCTTGGGGGGCAGGCTTGCTTTGGTCAAGTATATTGTGTATTCGACATATAACACAATATTCTATATATAGTTTGACTACAACTATATAAAAACCAGTATTGAGAAGAATAAAATTTGGGAGAAGCAATGAGGAAGTACTTCTTGCTATAATTATTTGAGATAGGCTCTATTTTATCTGGGCATTTTCTGAACAAGCATCATAATTAATTTTCCTAAAAATGCTGAGATAGAAATAGCATAGTAAGAAAGAAGGAACTGCATGTTAAGGCTAAGATTCCATTTTTAAAAAATGTGGGAGTTAGGAGGTAAGAGTCCTAATATATTTTATGGTAATCAGCCAATAACCGACCGTATCTATATTAAGGCAGGGCAAGCAGTCCTAAATGATGTGTCTCCATTGCTTGAGGGTAACTACTACCCTGGAGAACAGAATTAAGAAATTTCCTGTGTTAAGTTTATCTTACAGAATATCTAGAGGACAGACTATGGATGAGGACCCTCCCCAGACATAGACATCATGAGACCACACATCAAGCCTGCATCTCCTACCCACACCTCCCTTTGCCCCGTTCTTGAAAGCCTTAAAAGACAGGATCCTAAGCCTTTAAGGGTGCCTCCTCTCTGAGGTTGCCCACGCTCTCCTTTCTTCAAGTGTGTACTTTTTGCCTTAAATAAAGACATCTCACTGCTCAACTTATTGTGTCTTGTCTCCATGCTCTTCCAGTAGTAAATGTTTTTGTTACTTGGCTATTCATTCTATTTCCCAGACTTAAGTACAAGTCTTCACTCTGTCTCTGTTCTACTCCAGACAAGTAGGGAAAGGCTACTGAGATTTCTGATTTGGGCTTACAAGTTACCATCACCTGGGTGACCTGGACAAGACTGCAGCTGTATGATCATGCTCTTTAGTAGTCTGCCTGAAAATCTCCTTTCTTTGACGTTCGGAAGCTCTTAGAACATAATCTCACTCCATCCAATGCTCTGTGGCTCCCCCAAATCCTGGGGTGGTAGGTGCTTTGTTCCCACACTGTGCAGTTTCAAGCAGGCACTGGACACCAGGGGAGCCTGGCTTCAGGAGTTAGCAAGGGATTTGCCCTGTGCCAAGCAGGAGTTCAATGAGTATCCCTTTCCTCCCTCTGCTCTTTCTTGATCTCTATTGTCTGTAGGGCTGCTGCATTCACTACCCTCACTTTAATGAATTCTTTCCTTATGTACACTCCTCTGACCTCTTTGAGAATTCTTTCTTGTTCAGAGTCAAGAACCCTCCACACCCAACACCCCTAACCTCCAGTCCCTCCAAATCCCCCCTAGTCCAGGTTGAGGTTTCACCTAGTACGCAGGGAGAAACCTCCCCATATGTGCTTTCTAAACAGTCCAATTTAGGAAGAGCTCTCAGCCCAAGGATACTAGCAATATTCTCTGGCAGTATCACTTCCCCCTGGTGGGCTGATGTGTGGTTCTTCATTTCCTTTATGCCTTCTGTGAGTTCTAGCACTCCGCAGAGGCCTTGGCTAGCTGCACATCTCCCTGTATGTGTGTATCAAGATCATCCACTTCTGCTTATAGCTGTTTCCAAATGACTGTAATTTTTGGTGCGCCTTTGATATCAACCGTGATGATTAATTTTATGTGCCGACTTGACTGGGCCATGGAGAGCCCAAATGTTTGGGCAAACCTTATTCTGGGTGTTTCTGTGAGGGTCTTTGGGGTTGAAATTAACATGTACATCAGTAGATTGAGTAAAGCAGACTGTGTAATGTGTGTGAACCTCAACCAATCAGTTGAAGGCCTAGCTAGAAAAAAAGTCTGACCCTCATCTGAGTGAGAGAGGATTTTCCTGTTTGACGATCTTGAACTAGGACATCAGTGTTTTTTCTGTCTTGGACTCAAACATAAACATTGGCTTTTCCTCGGTTTCAGGTATTTGAACTCAGACTGAAAACTAAACCATCAGCTTTTCTGGATCCCCAGCTTGCAGAATCACTCTGCACATCTCGGGACTTGTCAGCCTCTGTAATTGCATGAGCAAATTCCTTATAAGAAATTATATATATGTTTGTTCTTCTCTGCAGAACACTAACTTATACACCAATAAAGGTTCACCTCCAGGCCCAAGGACTGGGCCTTTCCAGAAAAAGTCCGTGAGAAGATGTCGCCAGCCTTGTAAATTCATCAGAATCAAACACAAGACTCACTACTCTGGTTTTCACATCTAGTTCTCAGATGGCTTTGACCCTGGGCTGCCTACCATGTTGCTTAGCCCTAGTCAGATCTGACCTTTCTCAATGGGCAAACCCACAGAGACCTTCCCCTTTGGTTCTTCTTTTACTCTAAAGACATGATTTTGGCAAACTCTACATATATACCCTTGAAACAACTACAACTTGCCTGTGTACTCTTTTCACTTCACCTTCAGCCCTGGAAGCTGATAGAGATCGGCAATGCCCTTGCCCTGCTATGTGACTGAGAGAGGAGCTCGCTGAGCATTTTTGGAAATGCAGCAAAAATGTATTCTGACTGATGCCTTGGTTCAAAAAGTGGCCCCAGTGACTGGATGTTGCTTTACCACCTGGTGATGGAGAAGGAGTTAGACAGGGCGCAGCATACACCAACACATTCAGTCACCCAGGGAAACTGGAGCCTCTGGATGCCCAGGAGCTTTGGGGGGCAGGAGAACTTGCTTCAAGGTTCCAAATATCCAAGTGTTCCTGGAGTATGTTACCTTGTGACATGGACCAGGAGGGAGTCTGGACTTAAATGATGATATTATGGGATCATGGGACTGAAGATATTGTTTTTAGTAGGACCAAAAGAATTCTGACCAGGGTCATGCTGTTGAAATGGACAGATTAAGTAATGAAGGAAAATAAAGTTAGCCAATCATGCTTAGTTTTCTCCTTATCTCACCTGTTCAAACTGTTTTGTAGGGTGTTTGTAAGAATCAAATGAAATAATAATAATAACAATAATAGAAAATACTTACATAGAACTTAATACATGCTAGGCATTGTTTTAAGCACTTTACATGCATAAACTTATAATGGTGGTAAAACATTAAAACTTATAAAAAGGATTCTGTGAAGGTAATATGCAATTATTAGAAATAAAATTACTGATCATTGTTCTCATGCCCTTTTGCATGGGAAACTATATCCAGAGCAAGTTCTTGCTGTAACAAGACATTGCAGTGACCACTGAGGTAGTAATGGTGACCAGGAAACAAATGATC
The DNA here is from genome assembly GCA_032199065.1 of Smutsia gigantea. Taxonomy (NCBI): domain Eukaryota; kingdom Metazoa; phylum Chordata; class Mammalia; order Pholidota; family Manidae; genus Smutsia; species Smutsia gigantea. The sequence goes on along the minus strand of JAVSCE010011736.1, from coordinate 85,938 downwards.
TAGCCAGGCAGATGGGGCAAACTATACTAACTCTAGGACGCCTCGCAGCCTTACCCACATGATGGAATCTGCCTTCCCCAGCAGAAGCACATGACACTGACAAGCTGCTTAATGCACAGCTGTCAGACCTTAAATTGCCCAGTTGTCCTTTCTGACTATTCTCATCAGCCCATTACTCTCTGTCCTACAGAAGCCACATGGCTTTATCTTTCCTTCCTTTTTCTTGATGGCATCTCCCAAGTATTGACCGTATTTCCCAAGCTTTGGTTTCCAAACTGATCAGACATAGTTGCACCAAACAAAAGAGAGAACTGGCTCCTCGTTACTTGACTCAGTCAAGTCTGTTTATTGAACTGTGTGGCTCGAGACTGAAAAGTCACTCACTTTGAAAAAGAGAGTTGAAGATTTATGTCTCTTGCCAAAGCAAAGAGATGAGCAGAGTGTGCAGACTACCTGTCCCCTAGGCTTCTGCCCTGTGACTAAGGTGATTATTCATCAGTCCTGGGGTCCAGTTATTGTCTCAGGATAATTATCCATAGAGCATCTTCCACTCCCCAAAGTGTTGTGGTTTGGGTGATAATCCTGTGGTCACTCCATTTACGATCCTCTGTGGGGTGCTGCATCCGAGGGTGGTGTGGACACACTGAGAGTGGGGGCTGGAAGACCAGGGCGCTAAACCTGGCTCCACCACTGGCTCCAGGGGCTTAGGCAACTTCTTTCCCCTCTTGGATTTCAGTTTTCCTGTCTGCAAAATGGACATGGTTCCTGCTCTGATGTCTTCACAGATTTGTGGTGAGGAATAAGTGGCTTATTGGTATGAAAGCACTTGATCTGCTTTAGACCACTAAATTTAGATGAAAGATCTTTTTAGGATGACAATATAGATCAGGAGCCCATAATTTCATTCTATTATCCAATAACTTACTTGGAGGTTTTTCTGTTGTGCAATTGAAAAGAATCCATTTTAGAATAGAGACTACCATAGGGAACAAATGACTTGTCTACTCCTGACATTGTGTAGATGTCATATTGTAAAGGGTCCCACCCTTTGCGAATTCTGTCTCCTTCCCATTCCCACCCTAATAAAGAGTCACCATGTAATTCATATCAAAAGAACATGGCTGATATTTTTGGATACTATCAAAGAACTTGATGGTCCAAATGCTTTGTGAAGATGTACATTCTTGGTCACTGGGCCTGAAGTTTCCTAGGATATTTATTCTTTTGAGGCCAAGAAAAGTCTGAACATTGGTTGCTAAAACTCAGGGATCTGACTGCACAAATTTCCTAATAGAATTGTCTTCTAATGCCAAATCCTCTGTTCACCTTTTCACCATCCACGCTTCCCACAGAGATGACAGGAAAAGAGTTCTGACTTCCTGTAGTGACGTGATATGCTTCTCTGGGCAGGTCTGCTAAGATCTAGTACCCATTAGGTTCCACTACTGAGAAGGGGTCAGCATCCATGGCAAAAATTTCTAGGTTTGCTTGCCAGAAACAGGCAAGTACCCAGGGCATTGACTCTATCTTATCTGGGCATTTTCTGAACAATTAGTGGCACAGTGCCATGAGAGATGTCATTTGCCACCCTATAAACTTTGCATAGGAAGCAAACCTGGAGTGCAGAACAATGAGGAATAAGTCAGAGATGAGCTTGTCCTTAGATCTTTCAGGATGTGCTTCTAAGGAGCCAGTTCTTGGGATTTCCTCTGCAAGCAGGGGAAATCCGGTGAATGAGCTCACAAGCTTTAAAGATAGCCTCTCTAATTAAATTACGTCCTGCTCTCCTCCTCCTTTTGATGTGGAAGGGAAATGAAGAATAAAGAAAACTCATTCATTGATTCAATACATATTTATTGAGTTGCCAGGTACTGTTGTAGAGGCTGGAAATACAGCAGTAATTAAATAGATAAAGAACTTCCTCATGGAGTTGACATTCTGCTCAAAGAAGAAAATGATAAACAAAGAAACAAGGAAGTATAAAATGGAATGTCAGGTAATCATATGAGACTAGGTGGCCAGGGAAGAGAGGAGGGGGTAATAGCACCTCCCCCCGCCCCCAGGGTCACTTTTTAAATCTAAAACTCTTCACCTTCAGACAGAGGACTTCATCTTCTTTCTGGAACTTCCACAGCAAGAACTCCAAACACCAAACCAGGCCGTCGCTATGCTAAGAAAATAAATTTAAATAATTGTCTCTCAAGACAAGAGTCTGGCAAAGAATATCATTATTGTCTTGCAGCAAAATCTTACTTTTGAATGACAAAAGCTAAATATTACCCTAGTGTGTCACTTTGCAGTCCCTTAGTAAGGAGTCTTGCTATCCCTCCAAGGAGATGACTGGCTCAGGTGAACTGAGACGAAAGGTAAAATGCCTAAGCACATGAATTGTTTTAAAGATATCACACCTCACAATTACTAAGCTGCTTCTGAGTGCCAGACACTCTGCTAGTTCCTGGCAGAACAAAGGTGAATAGATGGCATCTTTCCTGAAAGGCAAGTCTAATGGGGTCATCTGTAAGATGAAGAGTCGGGGCCAGACTGGTGTTTCTCCAGAAAATGCTATTTGCATTTGGGGCAGGACAACTTTTTAGTGTGCAGAATTGCGGCCCTGTATTTTGCAGGGCATTTAGCATTCCTGTTCCTTGATATCTTTGTTCATTTGCTAAGGCTGTTCTACAGATTCATTAATTTCCACATCTACTTTAAATAGTTACAAATCCCTGACTGCCTGCCAATTTTGGCCATCATTTTCTGATGACAGGTGAGATGATTCTCTGAGAAAAGTGCTTTCTTTACTGACTTCAGTGGAAATCCAATGCATTACTTGTACAATTAGGTAAGGCTGATGATATCATCTCCCTTTCAGGGTTTGCTTGCCCTAAAGCAATATATTAAACACAGGCAGATAGACTTAAAAATATTATTTATACATTGCCTACCTAGATTGAATACCTTTTTTGACAACTGAATATCATAAAAATCAACAACATTTTGTGTGGAGATCTAAACTAAAAAAGATTTAATGAGAAATTTAGAGTGAAAAGGAGTCTTGGGGAACTAAAGATGTGTTCTAGATAGAAGTAAAGCATGACTCTCCAGCCAAGCTGTCATTATGATACAGAACATATTATTAACCAGGAAGTATTTTTCATATAATTTTCATATTAATACTAGTCCATATTAATACCAAACACAGTCATATGAATATTCCATATATGCTATAATTTAATTGAATATTGTTAAAAGGCAATTAAAATATAAGGATATTTCTGCAGCTCTCCATCTTCACCCAGACACACACCTCTTGATCCAACCTGGACACAGAGATCCACGTAAATGAGAAATGCTCATGGACTGACCTAGGAGAGTGACAGAGGAGGTGAGGAGTAGTGGACATATTCAAGACTTATTTAGGAGGTAGGTCAGAATTTGGTAAGTGGTTGGTTATGGGGTAAGGGAAGAGTCAAAGACGGTGTCCAGGGTGTGGCTTGGGTAACTCGTCCCCTGGGCTGGCGTCCACTGCAGTAGGAAATAGAGGAGAAGGAATGGGTTCATGAATTCAAAAGAGAGCTACAGGGCATGAAAAGATTTTATTGAGCGCCTTCAATCCTTCTACCTCCTAGAGGCTTTGTAATTATCCTCAAATTCTTTGTGTCCTCCAAATGTGAGATTAGAATACTAAGCCCTATATGATATAGGGGTTTATGGGGATGAGGTGAATATATTTGACAGTGTCTGGGCCCAGGAAGGCACTAACCAGATACTATTCTTCTTCACCTACTTTCCGGCTTCCAACTCTGGGTCTATGATTCCACAGATGCAATTCAGCCCGGCCCTTGAGGGGTCAATATCTACAGGGATGGGTTAAGAGACAAAGGATAAAATGCAGGTGCTGAATGAGGGAACAACTGGTAGGTGCCCACTAACAGCAGATCAATTTGAAACTGGAGGGCAGGGGCAGAGTTGGAGGTAGGAGGTTGGTATGAGAAAGCAGGTGGAAATTGTCCTGGAGAAATTTTTCTGTTTTCACAGTTTTGACCCGTAACCACTCTGCTTTCCAGCATTTGGTGTAGTTAGAAAAGACTCGAGCCCTGGGGCCATGCTTTGTAACATGGACTCGAATTTCCAAGTAGTGTCTTGTCTTACAGGTTCCTGCATAATTTGAGTCCAGTTTTGTAGGTTCCTCTGTGGCTGCAAGAACTAGAACTGGCCCTGACGACTGGACTCCTCCATAGTCAGGAATGAGGCCTGCTTAATCTTGATCTTTAGTCTTCTGGAAGAAGATTGGTTTACATAGGGTGCGCGTCAAGATGAGAACATATGAAGACAACTAATCTTGACATATGTGGCCAAGGAGGAGGCGTGCAGAGTGATATCTGGCACCCAGGACAATAGTCTCTATTTCCCTCCTCCAATAGTTAATGCCGAATGGTTCACATTGAGAGTATCAGTGCTCATAATCCCCCGTTACACCCAGGTTCATACTTGTTCAGTCTAATTGGTACAAATATCCCTCTGTGTTTGCCTAAAGAGTGTTTGGGTTTATACAAGGTTGGGTTGCTGAGAAGTATAATTTACCTTTTGCGGCAGTTTCACCAAACAGTTGTCTCTGGAGCCACCTGCTGACACAGTTTACAATCTCGAGCATTTGATATGACAAAAAAAGAGCCATCCAAGCTGGTATGAGACGGGCACAATCTAGATTCTGCTTTGCTGATCTCTTTGACTTGCTGTAGCCCCAGAATCAAATGATCCTGGACATTTATTTTCCCTCCCAACCTCTACACCTGCTTCCCCCAGCCACCTTCAAAAAAGATGGTGCAATCTCCTTGGTACCGATTTTGATACAGGTGATCCTTTGCACTGGGGTATCTGTGGTTCTTGGGTTTCTGATGTCTTTGCTGCCCTGAGCCAGCCTATATGCTCTCCCCTAAGCCAGGTCTCTACTCTGACTCACCCTGGAGGTGCTGAGTCAGTCGCACAGGAATTTGGAGCAGCGATTGTTTTAGTAACAATTCTGTGTGTCTAGTTCCAGGTCAAATAATGCAGGGAGAATTGGCAGGGGGATGATGAAGAAAAGGAGCCAGAGACCTGCTGAAAGCCCCAGAAAGCCCATCACTCAAAGTGATCAAAATAATCCTCAGAGTTCTGGGAGATGGGCATCACTGTGCCCGCGTTCCGGAGGCTTGGAGAAATTCCTACCAATTTAATCCCCTTTGTTTCAAAATGCAAGCATCCCTGCAAAGGATAAAACCTGACCACTGACAACCAAGTGCAAGATGTTCTGATCATGTTGTCAGACCAGAACTCTATTAGTAAACTTGAGTAGCAAAATGCCGTATCAAAATACTTTGGACTTGTGGGTGGCTTAAACAACAGAAATTAATTTTCTCACAGTTCTGGAGTCTGCGTGTCTGAAATGAGGGTGACAGCACGTTTGGCTTCTGGTGAGAGGCTCTCTTCCTGGCTTGCAGACAGCTGCCTTCTGACTGAGTCATCACGTGGGAGAGAAAGAGAGTGAGTGAGCAAGTGACCAAGATCCTTGGTGTCTCTTCCTATTAAGGGCACTAATGCCATCATGGAGCCACACTTTCATGACTTCGTCTAAACCTAATTATTTTCCAAGGGACTCACCTCCAAATACCATCACATTGGAGTTAAGGCTTTAACATATGAACAGGGAGGGGGGGAGGGGGGAGCAGGGGTGGGCACAATTCAGTCCATAGCAAGTACTATTGTTGGGGTAGGTCGGTTCAGAGACCCACTATCTCTCAGATGCAGAATTCCTGGGCTGCTCAGTCCACTGTCCCAGGACTGGTTGCCTTAGACATTTCTTAGGTCAGTAGTAAGTCCTTATGGTTTAAAGCAATGTATGTCAGGTCTTTGGTAATGTGAAGCTAAAAACACTCCCAGAGTATCCCACATGCAGAGAATTTCTACTGTTACTCTCATTGACACTGATGCCTGGAAGCAGTCATGGCTGGAGAAAGGTAGCCATGTATCAGCTAGCCAGGGGCCAGGGCGATCTATCTGTAACTCCAGGGGAAAATCCTGGGGCAAAATACCCTTGAAACCGAAATCAGTCAAAAGGAGAAATAAAGTGGGAGAAATGCATTTACTGCTTACAAGCAGTGGTCTACTTCTGCTCTCCCATGTCTCTCCCAACTGGCTGCCAGGCTGCCAGAGAAGGGGCCTGGGGTCCCATCCAACCTCTCTGGTCCAGAGATGCTCTCCACTGGCCCTTGTAAATACCATTGATATGGAGATGGACTACTTCTCTCCACCCCTTGGAAACCCTATTGATATGGAGATGCACTAAGGCCAGGCAAGAGATTTTGGAAATACTGCCATTTTATCCACACTATCCAAACTCCTGTTCAGGTTGACCTGTTCAGGAAGTCAGTAGCAGGTGACACTAAATGTTTGTTGAATAAATGAGTGAAAGAACAAAGGAGACAAGGAAATAAAAGGAAAAATAATAGTATTTGCTGAATTTTCCAAGCTGTACAATTGGATATGTCCCCAAAGCATACTAGATCTTTTATCCTAGAAGTTCATTTAACTATGCAATATTCATTGTATGAGTAAAGTTGTAATATTTCCAGAAGAGTCTCGCCTGGCTTTAGTTCATCTGCATATCAATAGGCATTCCTCAGGGGTGGAGAAGTTTCATCTCCATATCCATGGGTAATTACCTGGGCAACTGGAGGGCTTTTCTGAACCTGAGAGGTGAGGGGGAGGGCTGGTTTTGCTTCTGCTGGAGCAGGAAAGAGAGATGGCCCCAGACTGCAGTTTGTAAGCAATAAACAGATTTTAAACTTTATTTCTCCCTTGGACTGATTTCAGTTTTAGAGGTATTTTGCCTGGGGATTTCCTCTCCCAGGACTTACACATTGCTTTCTGCTATGTTCTATGTACTTGGAGTATAAGAATAATACTGCCATTTTTGGTCTGCCCTGCAACCAGGAGAGCAAAGCCTGCCTAATGCATGAGGAGGCATAGGGAACCCTGGACCCAAAGCCAGCTCTGCACTCCAGCTTTACCCATGACAAGCTGGTGATTTTGAGCTTTATCTAATACCCATGTCCATTTCTTAATCGGTCAGAGCCTATGGGGGTATAGAATGATAAGCATGAGGCAAATTGGGAAGGAAAACAGTCTAAGTCTTCCTGGGAGAGTCACCGGAGACTAAACCAGGGAGATAATAATACTTAAACTGAAATGAGAAGTGGGTGCATTCTATACAGACAGAAGAGAGGTGGGGAGAGGGAGAAGGGTAGGGGTGCCTGAAGCCGTGACACTGTAGGAGAAAGTAAAGGCATAGGCATAAGAAGAACCAGCTGTGTTCAGAGAAGCATAAGCAGCCTGGCATCCAGTGGGAAGAGCAGGGTGGCTCGAAACAAGGCTGAACAGAAAGGTCTTGAAATTTAGATAGCCTTTTGTTAGTGTAGGAAAGGATAAAAATTCTTTGCCTTCTGCCCTTTGAAGTTCTCAGCTGGGGCCTCTGTAACAAATAACAGACTGACAAAAGAAAAACAAACAAGATTATTAACATGTATATCTCAGTTTTATATGGTAGAGACTCAGGGAAAGAGTAACTCAAAGAGGTGGCTTAGAAGTCTGATTTATATTGCATCTTTGACAAAGAACAATAAATCTGTAGAGAAATGTGGCAAAGGAAAGCAGTTTTAGGCTTCCAGCGGCTGCGTGGAAAATAAATATATGGGAAGAAACTCGTGCAGTAATATTTGTTTGCAGGTTCCTGTAGTATTAATAGGAGTGGTCTAGACTCATCTCCAGTTAAGGAGAAATTATATCTTGCTTTTAGGCAGAAAAGCAGGAAGGTAAAGAGAGCTTTCCTTCATTTTTTGCTTCTTAATTACTTTCAGGTTAAAATAATTTTTATGTTCCAGAGGCATATTTTGAGATGACACATTCTGGTTTTCTTCAACAGTGACCCATGTTCCGACTGAGTAGCTTTCATTACCTGCCAATAAAATCTGGGGGACTCCAAAGACCTCTTATCATGTTGTAGTGTCTGTCTCTCTCAGTCCCAGCTGATAAAATACTTTCAGAAATCTTGACTCTTTTGTTGTGTCAATATATAAGGCACTCTATTATAAAAGTGATGCCCACATATCTTCATGTTATAACCCTTCTCTGCCTTGGCCTCTTTGTGTGGTTTTTGTGGGACAAGGTCCTTTAGAGTTTTTAGTAGCGCATTGTTTAACATAGAAGTTCATCAAGACACATCCTAAGACCTGTAAAAGGACTTTGGTAATTTGTTGACCCTTATTTAAACCACAGTTTCCTAGAAGTGCCTGATATTTTATCCTTTCCGATTTCTTAATTTTAACATTGTTTTCTATCTGGAGAGGCTGGGATGAGAAAAAAAAATTTTGTTTTCAAAGGAGCAGGTTCTAGCTCATATATTCAAGGGTTGGTGTTTTATGGTGTTTTAGCTTGCCTCTCTTGTCTTGCATTTTATCTTAGGCAGTGAGAAGAAGCAATGTGGCACTTCTAATATTCTATCTTGAAACCTCTTTAGCTAGAACAGGGGTCAGCAAAATACTCCTGGTGGGCTTGCTGCCCAATTTTTTTGTGAATAGAATATTATTGCAGGGACTTCCGGGAAGATGGCTGTGTGAGCAGGGCGGCAGAAATCTCCTCCCAACACTATATTTATCTATGAAAACACAGCAAATACATCTATTCCTAAAAGAGAGACGAGAATACACAGGAAAGCACACAGCGTGCAGCTACACCCGAGAGGAATCAGCACCCCAAGAGGCGGGTAAGATACGGAGCTGCGACCCGTCGGGACCCGAGCACTCCCCCACCCCAGCGCACCGGCAGGAGGAGAGGATTCAGAGCCGGGAGGGAGTGGAAGTGCACCCCGCGAAGTAGCCAGCCCCGGTGATCTGCGCGGGGAGCGCTGACCCACATTGCGCAGTGCAGGGGAGATTGGAGAGACAGAGGGGCAGGATCTGAGTGGGGAACGTGCCAGGGTGCTTGCAGCCGCCTCCCGGGAAGGAAAAAAAAAAAGTGCGTGCTTTCTTCAGCGGTCTTAAAAAGACAGGAGCCCAGTGGAGGAGCCGGATCGCCCCAGCACACTCAGCCCAGCAGGCTGGGAGTCCTGGGGAGTTTCAGACGCCTTAGCTGGCGACTGAGGAAGCGTGGCCATACTTAACACTTCTCACTGAGATCAACAGCCTCCTATTCGTTCCCACCCCTGCCACAGCGATAAAGGGCCCTGCAGAGCGACACAGCCACAGCTGTGGAATAGTGGGGCAATAGCGCCACCTACAGCATTCCCACAGAATCTACGTCCGGTGGGCGGGGTTTTCTTTGTTTTTTTTGTTTTGTTTTTGTTTTTTCTTTTCTTTCTTTTTTCTTTTTTTTCTTTCTTTCTTTCTTCTTTTCTTTTTCTTCTCTTTTTAAAGTCTTAAAGAGCCCAGCTGACATACGTGGCAACTATCAGTGACCAATTCTATAGCCATGAAAAGACAGAGGAATATGGTTCAGACCAAAATCAACCAGACAACCCCAGAGAGGGAGTCTGAAGGGATGGAAATGCACAGTCTTCCTGAAAAAGAATTCAGAATAAAAGTCATAACCATGCTGATGGACCTACAGAGAAATGTGCAAGAGCTGAGGGAGGAAGTGAGGGAACTGAGGAAAGACAATGCAGAAATCAGACAAGCGATCGACGGGCTTAACAGCAGAATGGATGAGATGCAAGAGACTGTTAATGGAATAGAAAACAGAGAACAGGAGTACAGAGCAGCTGAGGCAGAGAGAGATAAAGGATTTCTAGGAATGAAAGAATATTAAGAGAACTGTGTGACCAATCCAAACGGAACAATATTCGCATTATAGGAGTACCAGAGGAAGAAGAGAGAGAAAAAGGGAGAGAAAGTGTCCTTGAAGAAATAATTGCTGAAAACTTTCCCTTGCTGGGGAAGGAAATAGTCTCGCAGTCCACCGAAGCTCGTAGATCTCCCAACACAAGGGACCCAAGGAAGACAACACCAAGACACATAATAATTAAGATGGCAAAGATCAAAGATAAAGACAGGGTATTAAAGGCAGCTAGAGAGAGAAAAAGATCACCTACAAAGGAAAACCCATCAGACTATCATCAGACTTCTCAACAGAAACCTTACAGGCCAGAAGAGAATGGCATGATATATTTAACGTTATGAAACAGAAGGGCCTCGAACCAAGAATATTGTATCCAGCACGATTATCATTTAAATATGATGGAGGGATTAAACAATTTCCAGACAAACGAAAGTTGAGAGAGTTTGCCTCTCATAAACCACCACTACAGGATATCTTAAATGGACTGCTCTAGATGGAAGCACACCTAAGGCTAAAAAGATGTCACCAGAGAAAATAAAATCATAGCAAAGAAAGAAGACCATCCAAATACTAACTAAAGGCAAAGAATAAAACACCTATTATAGAAAGAATGGAGGAGGAGGAATAAGAAGGGAGAGAAATAAAGAAACATCAGACTGTGTTTACAATAACTTAACAAGAAAGTTAAGTTAGATTGTTAGATAGTAAAGAAGCAACCCTTGAACTCTTGGTAACCACGAATCTAAAGCCAGCAATGGCAATAAGTACATACCTATCAATAATCACCCTAAATGTAAATGGACTGAATGCACCAATCAAAAGACACAGAGTAACAGAATGGATAAAAAAGCAAGACCCATCTATATGCTGCCTACAAGAAACTCACCTCAAATCCAAAGATATACACAGACTAAAAGTGAAGGGATGGAAAAAGATATTTCATGCAAACAACAAAGAGAAAAAAGCAGGTGTTGCAGTACTTGTATCAGACAAAATAGACTTCAAAACGAAGAAAGTAGCAACAGATAAAGAAGGACATTACATAATGATAAAGGGGTCAGTCCAACAAGAAGATATAACCATTATAAATATATATGCACCCAACACAGGAGCGCCAGCATATGTGAGACAAATACTAACAGAATTAAAGGAGGAAATAGACAGCAATGCATTCATCTTAGGAGACTTCAACACACCACTCACTCCAGGGGACAGATCAACCAGACAGAAAATAAGTAAAGACACAGAGGCACTGAACAACACACTAGAACAGATGGACCTAACAGACATCTACAGAACTCTACACCCAAAAGCAACAGGATACACATTCTTCTCAAGTGCACATGGAACATTTTCCAGAATAGACCACATACTAGGCCACAAAAAGAACCTCAGTAATTTCAAAAATATTGAAATCCTACCAACCAACTTCTCAGATCACCAAGGTATAAAACTAGAAATAAATTTTAGAAAGAAATCAAAAAGGCTCACAAATACATGGAGACTTAACAACACTCTCCTAATTAATCAATGGGTTAACGACCAAATCAAAACAGAAATCAAAGAATATATGGAGACTAATGACAACAACAACACAAAGCCACAACTTCTGTGGGACGCAGCAAAGGCAGGTCTAAGAGGAAAGTATATTGCAATCCAGGCCTATTTAAAGAAGGAAGAACATTCCCAAATGAATAGTCTAAAGACACAATTACTGAAATTGGAAAAAGAAGAACAAATGAGGCCCAAAGTCACCAGAAGGAGGGACATAATAAAGATTAGAGAAGAAATAAATAAAATTGAGAAGAATAAAACAATAGAAAAAATCAATAAAACCAAGAGCTGGTTCTTTGAAAAAATAAACAAAATAGATAAACCCCTAGCCAGACTCATTAAGAGAAAAAGAGAATCTACACACATAAACACAATCAGAAATGAGAAAGGAAAAATCACGACGGACCCCACAGAAATACAAAGAATCATAAGAGAATGTTATGAGAATCTATATGCTAACAAGCTGGAAAACATAGAAGAAATGGACAACTTCTTAGAAAAATACAACCTTCCAAGACTGACCAAGCAAGAAACAGAAAAACTAAACAGACCAATCACCAGTGACGAAATCGAGTTGGTACTCAAAAAACTAGCCAAGAACAAAACCCCCAGGCCTGATGGATTCACCTCTGAATTCTACCAGACATATAGAGAAGAAATAACACCGATTCTCCTTAAAGTTTTCCAAAAAATAGAACAGGAGGGAATATTTCCAAACTCATTCTATGAAGCCAGCATCACTCTAATACCAAAACCGGGCAAAGACCTCACCAAAAAAGAAAATTACAGACCAATATCCCTGATGAACGTAGATGCAAAAATACTCAACAAAATACTAGCAAACCGAATTCAAAAATACATCAAGAGGATCATATACCATGATCAAGTGGGATTCATCCCAGGGATGCAAGGATGGTACAACATTCGAAAATCCATCAACATCATCCACCACATCAACAAAAAGAAGAACAAAAACCACATGATCATCTCCATAGATGCTGAAAAAGCATTTGACAAAATTCAGCATCCATTCCTGATTAAAACTCTCAACAAAATGGGTATAGAGGGCAAGTACCTCAACATCATAAAGGCTATATATGACAAACCCACAGCTAACATCATACTTAACGGCGAGACGCTGAAAGCTTTTCATCTAAGATCGGGAACAAGACAGGATGCCCACTCTCTCCACTGTTATTCAACATAGTACTGGAGGTCCTAGCCACAGCAATCAGACAAAACAAAGACATACAAGGCATCCAGATTGGTAAAGAAGAAGTCAAATTGTCACTATTTGCAGATGACATGATACTGTACATAAAAAACCCTAAAGAATCCATTCCAAAACTACTAGAACTAATATCTGAATTCAGCAAAGTTGCAGGATACAAAATTAACACACAGAAATCTCTTGCTTTCCTATACACTAATGATGAACTAACAGAAAGAGAAACCAGAAAAACAAATCCATTCACAATTGCATCAAAAAGAATAAAATACCTAGGAATAAACCTAGCAAAGGAAGTGAAAGACCTGTACTCTGAAAACTACAAGACACTCCTAAGAGAAATTAAAGAGGACACTAACAAATGGAAATGCATCCCATGCTCTTGGCTAGGAAGAATAAATATTGTCAAAATGGCTATACTACCTAAAGCAATCTACAGATTCAATGCAATCCCTATCAAACTACCAACAGCTTTCTTCAATGAACTGGAACAAATAATTCTAAAATTCATATGGAACCACAAAAGACCCCGAATAGCCAAAGCAATCCTGAGAAGGAGGAATAAAACAGGGGGAATTATGCTCCCTGACTTCAAGCTCTACTACAAAGCCACAGTAATCAAGATAATTTGGTATTGGCACAAAAACAGACCCACAGACCAGTGGAACAGAATAGAAAATCCAAACATTAACCCAAACATATACAGTCAATTAATATTTGATAAAGGAGCCTTGGATATACAATGAGGAGATGACAGCCTCTTCAGCAGCTGGTGTTGGAAAAACTGGACAGCTACATGTAAGAGAATGAAACTGGACTACTGTCTAGCCCCATACACAAAGGTAAACTCAAGGTGGATCAAAGACCTGAATGTAAGTCATGAAACCATAAAACTCTTAGAAAAAAACATAGGCAAAAATCATTTGGACATAAACATGAGCAACTTCTTCATGAACGTATCTCCCCGGGCAAGGGAAACAAAAGCAAAAATGAACAAGTGGGACTATATCAAGCTGAAAAGCTTCTGTACAGCAAAGGGCACCATCAGTAGAACAAAAAGACATCCTACAGTATGGGAGAATATATTCATAAAAAACGTATCTGATTAAGGGTTGACATCCAAAATATATAAAGAACTCATGCACCTTAACAGAAAGCAAATAATCCAATTAAGAAATGGGCGGAGGACATGAATAGACACTTCTCTAAAGACGAAATTCAGATGGCCAACAGGCACATGAAAAAATGCTCCACATCGCTAATCATCAGAGAAATGCAGATTAAAACCACAATGAGATATCACCTCACACCAGTGAGGATGGCCAACATCCAAAACACAAACAACAACAAATGTTGGCGAGGATGTGGAGAAAAGGGAACCCTCCTACACTGCTGGTGGGACTGCAAATTAGTTCAACCATGGTGGAAAGCAGTATGGAGGTTCCTCAAAAAACTCAAAATAGAAATACCATTTGATCCAGGAATTCCACTCCTAGGAATTTACCCTAAGAATGCAGCAGCCCAATTTGAAAAGCACAGATGCACCCCTATGTTTATTGCAGCACTATTTACAATAGCCAAGAAATGGAAGCAACCTAAGTGTCCATCAGTAGATGAATGGATAAAGAAGAGGTGGTACATATACACAATGGAATATTATTCAGCCATAAGAAGAAAACAAATCCTACCATTTGCAACAACATGGATGGAGCTAGAGGGTATTATGCTCAGTGAAATAAGCCAAGCCGAAAAAGACAAGTATCAAATGATTTCACTCATATGTGGAGTATAAGAACAAAGAAAAAATACTGAAGGAACAAAACAGCAGCAGACTCACAGAACCCAAGAACGGGACTAATAGTTACCGAAGGGAAAGGGACTGGGGAAAATGGGTGGGAAGGGAGGGATAAGAGGGAAAAACGGGCATTACGATTAGCAGATGTAACGTTGGGGGGGCACGGGGAGGGCAGTACAACTCAGAGAAGACAAGTAGTGATTCTATAGCATCTCACTACGCTGATGGACAGTGACTGTAATGGGGTTGGTGGGGGGGACCTGATGAAGGGGTAGTTTAATAACCATAATATTGCACATGTAATTGTAGATTAATGATAATAAAATAAAGTATATTAAAAAAAAGAATATTATTGCAACACACCAGTCCCTATTTGCTAGTTTGCAGATGGCTGCTTTTGTGCAATTATGGCAGAGTTGAATAGTTGGTATAGCATAAAAGCATGAAATGATCACTTTCTACACCTTTACAGAATGGTGTCACTCACAGGCTCCTTAGGGTCCTTAGTCTTCCACTAACACTACTCAAGGAACTTCCCTTTTCTGCCTTCCACCTTTTACCATAGGCAATACCACACTTTCTTTACGTTTTTGTTAAGGTAGCTCCACACATCAATGTACTAAATATGTCTGTGGTTGTATAACAAATTCATTCCAAAACCTAGCAACTTGGAACAAAAAATAATCATTTTAGTATTTTCTTTCATAGTTCTGGGGGTAGACTGGACTCTGCTAGATGGTTCTCACTCTGGATTCCATGTGGTTTCAGTGTGATGGTCGTTGGGGTCTGAAGTCATCTGAAGCCTTTCTCACGCGAGCCAGATAGCCTCTCATGGCTTCTGCAAGTGCCTGGGCTTCCTTGCAGCATGATGGCTGGGTTCTCAGAGCAGGCATCCCAGAAGAATAAGTCATATTTCATCCCTTCCTCCACACTCTATTGTTTGAGGCAGTTACACAAGGTTATGCAGGTTCAAGGAGAGGAGACATAGACGAAGAAGTTATGTCTGAGCTGAAGTCTGAGGGATGAATGGGCTTTAACTTGGTAAAGGGAGCTGACAGAATCACATTATCTTTTGAAAAGAACATTCTGGATTCATTGAGGAGGCTGAATGAGAAGAAGCAAAGATGGACAGCTGTAGGATTGTTAGGATGCTACAGAAATCCTTCAGGTGAGGGGTGATAGTTGCCTGAATTCAGGATGGCCCTCGTGGTTGGGAGAAGGGCCTGGATTTGAGAATTATGTATGAGTACACAATAGATGACGCTTAGCTATGGATTGTATACAGGAGGTAAGGAAAAAGGAGGGACTTTTGTATAACTGGGTGGATGGCTGAGAGAGAATATTGGAAGAGAAACAGGTTTATTTTATTCTGTGTTTAATGTATATTTGGGAGAAGTAAGAGTAGATTTTGAATTTTGACATTTTGTTTTTGGGGTGTTATTGAGACCTCTGATATGAGATGTCAAATAGACCGTTGGTTATATGGTGAAGAACTTGGATATATAGTCTGGGCTGGAGATATACACTTGCCGAGTTGTCTGTGTAGCTGGTATTTTAAAATGTGGGAATGAAAGAGGTTGCCTAGAGAACCTTCCAGGATAAAGAGAGAGGGTCTAGAATGGCCTCGAGGAACCTCAATATTTAGCGACGATCAAGCTTGTAAGAAACTAACAGGACTGACTAGAGATGTTAAAGGGGAATGAAGAGTGTGGTGTCACCTCGAAAGAGTGTTTCTAGAAGAAAGGAGTTCTCAGCAGTGTGAAAACTCCTGGAAAAGGACTAGGGAACTGAAAAATACCAACTGCACTCACTACACAGGGGTCAGTGGTGAACCTGGTGATTTATTGTTTTTGCTGCAGGAGAAATGGGTTAGAAGGTGCGTGGGAGGAGACAAAATGGAAACCTTGTGAGATTAAAAAAAAAATGCTGAAGGACTATTTTGAGATGGGCATGAGAGAATTGGGCAGTTAGCTGACAGTGTATGAATTCCAAAAAGGTGGGAAGGAAAGTGAGTACCAGAGAGGGGCTTGTTTCAAATACGAAGGACCAATCCTCTGTTAAACGGAAGGGAAGAAAGAGGGTGGCGGGGCTACAGTCTTAAGATTTGTGTATTTGATATGGGGGAGATGAAGGGATTGGTTTCTATTTTCTCTGTAATGAAAGAGGAGAGTTTGCTTCTCCGGGTGTTATTAATAAGGGTGCCTTGTAAACTAATTGTTTTACATATGGATGGATGCCTGTTTCACAGGTGTGTGTGTGTGTGTGTGTGTGTGTGTGTGTGTGTGTGTGTGTGTGTGTAACTCGGTTCACAGCGGTGGGAACAGAAACAACAGGCGCTTAGGAAATAATTCATTTTAATTCTAATGGTGATGGTAAATCCGATGATGCTCTGATGGCAAGGAAAAGTCCAAGCTTCAGTCGGGCCCCTATTGTAAGGACTCTGTGTGAAGAATGAGAACTACCGTGCGCAAACACCAGAGGGCACAAGGCAAGGAGATCCCCCGGCGCGCTCCTCCTGGTCCAGGACCCTGCGGGTTAAGATCAACGAGAGCGGGCCAGCTGCGTTTCCTAGAGAGGCTCCGGCGACGCCCGGGAGGCGGGGAAACTTCCCATTTCCGTGCACCGGGTTTGGGCGTGTGGGACCCTCGGGTGGTGGGGTCAGAGGGAGCCGAGGCTCCTTCCTCCCGGAGAGCTGGGCGTGCTGGGGGTGCAGGGCGCCTTTTGGGTAGCCCCCAGAACAGTGAGTTCCTTCTCGGGGGGAAGCGGGCCGAGGGCTGCGGGCAGGAGGAGTGGAAGCCGCACCGCCCAGCTGCGGGGTCCGCCCGGAGACGGACCCCCTGCTGCGAGGGGCGCAGGCCCAGCCTCTCCCGTCGCGAGGCCGCCGCTTCCCCCGCGCCTGCGGGGTCCCTAAAGGATCTTGTCTGCTGGAAACGATCTGGTTTCTTGGAACTTACCCCGCAGTGTACCCCAGTGGTGGTCCCTGTCAACGGTTCTTAAAGCTAAGTTTCAGGCAGCGCATCTTTGGAAGGCTTTCTGATCCCAAGCATGGCCCCATCCTATTCACTCTTTGCTTTAAGACAGTGAAAGCAGCCCTTCTCTGTGGAATGACAGCCTTTTAATACTGCTAATGGCCTTGAGTAGGCTACCGCTTTGCTGAGCCAGTGTTGCTGAGGGTTCATCTACTACCAATATTAATGGTTTCTTAAGGAAAATGATGGCGCTGCTTCCTTTGTAAAGACTTCCATGGAAACATGTAACTCAGACGGCGGAACACTATTCCATTTGAACAAAACTTAAAAAATTAATATGTATAGTTTTTTTATCCTACTCAAAACACTGGGGATATTTCTGATTTAGACTATTTTCACCTTTTCCTATAACAAATCCCTAGTTGCTGGGGGTGCTTAGGGAATATCAGCTCTCCCTTTGACATAAAGTCTTGGAATGTAAATCAGTTTTCTAGGAATCCAGTCAATATATTCCAAAGTAAGGGTCCTCCTTAAGGATCATTTGCAGTTTGGGTTTATTCCCAGCTCTGTTTCCTGCTCCGAGTTTACTGTAATAGATAAGAGTGTGAACGATGGTGTCCAAACAGGCTTGGGACTGAGTACTACTCTCCCACTTTGTGGCCGTGTGCCCTTGGGAAAGTTTCTAATGTCTTTTCTGCTCATCTAATGCTGGTTATTGTTCATACACCTCTGAGGGCTGTTGTGAGAATTAAATGAGAAATACACATATTTAGTTCAGTGCCTGGTACATGAGAAGCAGTAACAGGGTGAAAATGATAAATACACCTTTTTTTTTTGTTTGTTTTCTGTATGTGTGCCTTTATGTATCCTTTTAGACTCATTTTTCCTGTATTGTGTTAATCTTTATATCCTGAAGTGGATGTCAAGTCCATATATTGCCTTTCAGTGGTAGATCACATTTTTCAGTCTCTTAAAGTAGGTCAGGGATTGTAGTTAGCTACAGAAGATAAAGTTTAAGCTGAAAGACATATTGTGATTATGAACTTAGAGAGTCAGAGACAAGGAAAAGATCCTTCATTAGCCTCCCTTTTATATTTAGGGGTTATTGGCTGTGATTATTCCAGCCCTCCTTTGTCCTAATTCCTTGTTATATAAATCTTAACTTTTGAAATTGACAAAGTTTTTGTTCTCCATCAAGGATGAAGTTATTCTTTCTATACAATGTGCTTTCTCTGTAGCTGCTACTTATAGTGGCATATTGATTCCTTAAAGTCTTATTGGTGCTTTATCCACAAAACAAGTTTGTTTCTTCAATTATAAATGTTTTTGATCTCTGAGTGGACAGTGAATATTAGCATTCTATTTTTGAAGCTTGATTCTCAGACTTTAATGTGAAGATTGAATTTTTTATTGTTATTTCCTTAGAAAAGGTAGATCAGATCAACCCTTAATTCTAAACACTTGGCATCTGAGATAAGAGTTTCTAAAAGGACTTCTAAAGACTGTGTTTCTTATTTTTAGGATGGTTCACACACCATTATGTGCCTACAATTGTTATGTTGCAATGGTTGGGAAGAAAGGAAGAAGAATAAATTTTAACAAAATGCCTGCACACCTAACCTCTTTCCTTCCACAGGATTTGTTATCCCTAACCTGGCTGTGATCACTGTGATGGAGAAAGAACAAAAACTATTAATTTCAGATTCTAATGGCTTCATGGAAAGGAAGAATTTGAAAAGCCCTTTTACAGGTGAGGAGTCAAGAAAATGATCTGAATCCTTTGAGGATTCATCTTAAGATGTGCTATAGAGTGCATAGAAAGACTGGGACATTAGAATGAGACAAACTTTAATCTGAGTCCCTGCTGTGTCACTTACAAGCTATGCTAACTCTTACAGCCTCACTTTTCTCATCTTTAAGTGAATGTTAATATCTGTCTCACATATTTTTCAGGACTAATGAGATACCATATACAAATTTATTTATTTATTAATAAATAATAGGCATGATTGTTATTTCCATATTTGCTCAGATTTTAACTAAGGTATTGTCTGTTTTTCATCTCAGAAGGTACCCTATTCAGTTTCTCCCCTAGTTCAGATCCCCTTTTTTCTTTTCAGTCTTCTAAAATAAAGTTTAAGGAACTATTTTTAGATTGGTATCCCCCTTGGCAATTGCTGACAACCATATAAAACTTCATTAGTATTGTTACTAAGTATAAAAAATTCACCTGCTTCTGATGAACACAGAGTAAAAGAAGTAAAAACTCGCTTTAAAATAATAAACATAAAATAATTTATGAAGCTCTACTTTGTTATTTCCTCTCCTCTGTTGCAACTTAGAATTTCCTTCCCCTGGCAGAGATTAGGGAATATGTTAGAATATTTGCTTATTCTTGCAGGAAATGAAAGGAAGGATAATTTGAAAACCATTCAACACAATAACTCTAAGGGAGATCAACTTAAAGAGAGAGCTGCAAAATGGTCTAAAAGAAATGGCCCACAAAATTGTAAGCAGGAGGATACAAAAGAAATTCCATTGATGTGGTCCCAAAGAGATGAGATTTGGTGTGATGATTCCTATGAGAACGATGGCAACCCAGAGAATCAAGGAAATTCAACAGGAAAAGAGGAGGAGAAACCCAATCACTGGGGATGGGACCCAGAACACTGCATTGCCTCTGTCCAGCAGAACTCATCTTTCAGAGACAAACCCTACAAATGTTCCAAATGTTGGAAAAGCTTCAATAATAGTTCTCATTTGCGTACACACCAGAGGACCCACTCAGGAGAAAAACCTTATAAATGCTCTGAGTGTGGGAAATGCTTTAGTAACAGCTCTCACCTGATTCAGCATCTGAGAACACACACAGGAGAGAAGCCCTACCAGTGTGGAGAATGTGGGAAAAGCTTCAGCAATACCTCACATCTTATTATTCATGAAAGAACACATACAGGAGAGAAACCCTATAAGTGTCCTGAGTGTGGCAAGAGTTTCAGTAGCAGCTCTCACCTCATTCAGCATCATAGGTCACATACAGGTGAAAAACCATATGAATGTCCTGTTTGTGGGAAATGCTTCAGTCATAGTTATGTCCTAATAGAACATCAGAGGATTCACACTGGAGAAAAACCTTATAAGTGCCCCAACTGTGGGAAGAGTTTTAGTCAGAGTTCCAGCCTGCTTCGCCACCAGCGGACACACACAGGTGAGAAGCCCTACAAATGTCTTGAGTGTGGAAAAAGCTTTGGTTGTAATTCTACTCTAATAAAGCATGAGAGAATACATACAGGAGAAAAACCCTATCAATGTACAGAATGTGGGAAGAAATTCAGTCGAAGTTCAAACCTTATTACACATCAGAAAACGCACATAGGAGAGAAACCCTATGAAAGTTCTGAATTTGAAGTAAGTTTGAGTCAGAATGGCAGTATGATAGGAGAATGCAGAATCCAGCCAGGAGAGAAGCCATATAAATGTTGTGAATGTGGAAAGAGCTTTGGCCTCAGCTCCCATCTGATTAGACATCAGAGAACACATACAGGAGAAAAACCTTACAGATGTTCTGAGTGTTGGAAAACTTTTAGTCAGAGTTCCACCTTGGTGATTCACCAAAGGACTCACACAGGAGAGAAACCTTATAAATGTCCTGATTGTGGTGAATGCTTCAGTCAAAGCTTTAACCTTATCAGGCACCGGAGGACCCACCTAGGAGAAAAACCTTACAAATGTACCGACTGTGAGAAATGTTTCAGCAGAAGTGCCTACCTCAATCAGCATCGGAAAATTCACATAGAAAAGCCTTTTGAGCCTCCTGAAGTTGAAGATTTTCCTCATGAATGGACTTGGAAAAACTGTTTAGGGGAAGTGGCCCTCATTTCTTCGTTTTCAGTTCCCAATTTTTCTTCCTCTTGAGTCTCAAAACCTGTTTTTTTTTCCTTTTTTTATTGGACCATGACAATTAAGGTGTTCTCTGGTCATGGTGCTATGAAGTTTAGAGGATGGGAAGGCCCAGATCACCATGCCATTGAATCTGCCCAGGGAGAGTACTGCCACAGATGGAGATTTTATTTTTAAGGAAGATAGGAATAGCTTCAAAGGAAAATATGAGAAATTCTGGGAATGAAGACACGTGAGAGCTTGAAGCTGAGATTGCCATTGAATTTCCTTATTTCCTCATGCCTGATTCGGTGGCAATAAATCATTACCACTCAGGGATTTACTCAGAGAAAGATTCTTTTTGAACAAATAATATGATTTCCTGGCTGTTTTGTTGTGTCTTAAAGAAATGAGTCTTTTTTTAAAAATGCATTTTTATTTGCTGAAAATTAATATCTAGAACTGCACTGTCCAATGACAGTTATTTAAATTTAAATTTACATAGTTTAAAATGAAATTTAAAATCCCGTTCCTTATTTGTACTAGTCACATATGACGGCTGCTTTATTGGATATCACAAAAAGGTTTTTCTTTCCAGGTCATCGTTGACAGATTCATAAAATTTTCCTATAAGACTGTAGGCAATGTGCTATGGTGTTTCTGGTTTCCAAGAAGAATTGCAATATAGAGTAGAAATAGGGTAGAGTTTTGAAGGCACTGGGTCTAGAGATTGGCTATTCTAATGATTGTATGTTTTATGTTCAACCCATTTTGGTTATCTAGTGATATACCATTGTCTTGGCCAAAGCCAGATTAGGAGGAGGTAGGATTCTTAAATTCTGTTTTTTAAATTGTCCTTTCCTCTCAGTTTTTCTATTACATGTTTCCTTGTCAGATCAAAAATCAGGTTATTTTTCTAATAATTACCCCACTGAGTAAGCCAGTGTCCAGGGACAGTTTGGCATTGGAAACTGAGATTCCTTAGTTCTAGTCTCAGCAGTTTTCTTTAGTCTCTTTCATGTGGTGTATAAGTCTGATAACTCAGACCTGTTCCCCCTGCTCATCTGTCCAATGCGAGTGATGTCTGTAAAGTATTAAGATATTTCCTATGCTCCCAACCTCTATTTTTTCCTGCCAGTGCGAAAGGTAGATGTGTAGGAAGGTCAAGACTCCTGAGTTGTCGAGGATTTTTTTTCATTTTAGGATTCAAAGTATATCATATGCAGAACATACAGTTACAAATTAGGAATGTGGAGCTGCTGCAAAGGCCGAGAGCTGGCCAGTAACTGAACTGCATGGGATTATTTCTTCTTTCATGATTGTTGTGTGCCTGATATTGGCAAGGTAATCGTGTCTTTTGTACTGTTATAGAATTAAAAAATAATGCAAAAGCTAACCAATAAAGATATTTAAGTAGTATGTGGGGTGATTTTCTGCTTTCAAACACTGGGAGAACATTATTGGGCATCACTGGCTTTTATGTGACCCTCACCTAAGCATCTTTTTACCTTTGTATATTATGTAGCATTGCCCAAATTGTCTTAACCTATAATACCTGAGGACAAGTGTTTACAACTAAGAGTTTGATATTTGAAAATTAAATTTGGGTGTTTGCTGTTGGGGCTGATATACAATTTCAAGGCAGTAATTGCTGTTGGGGTGAGGGGTGCCCAATTATGAGTCACATTAAGGGTAGCAAGTAACCATTCTGTCCATTTTCTCATCTGTAAAGCAGAGATAATGAGGACCTTGCAGGGTTTCTGTAAGGATTGATAAATGTTTGCAAAGCAGCTAGCACAGTGCTTAAAACATAACAGGGTCTGCACAAGTTGTAATTTGTTATTATTTATTGAAACAAATTGAAAAATGTCCTCCACATATTTTCTAAGTAGCAATACAGCTGCAACTTGTTCTGTTTGTAGGTTTTTTTATGACCAACCTCAGAAACACTGAGGAATGTTATGTAAAAGCACAAGACTGTTGTGTTTCACATTGCCAGTCTGTTGAAAACACTTTTATTTGATTCAGCTTGTTGAATATTTTTATCATTAATGAAACAAAAGACTCAGTTTTAAGTCAGGTAAGAGCAAAATAGCAAGTTCAATTTAAGTTAATTTGTAACTGAAAAGCTTAACAGCAGGTAGTTTATGTCCTGTCATCATCACCTACACTATTACCCACAATTACATAAAACCTATTTCATAGGCATTGATGTGTATAGGAATATAGATATTCAAATTATAGGTGTGTTAAGATGGGCTTCATTTGTAAAACAATTTGGCAAGAGTCATTGTCTCTTGGGATTGAAAACTAGGCAAACAAAAGACATTTGTTGTTTATGGTGGGGGGCATAACATAGTCAAATTTAACCACATTTGATGCCTTTGCCTCTATTTCATTAATCAGCAAATATGTTCCTTGTTTAGCTCCCCAAGAAGTATTTTTGTATTCTCTATTTCTCTTGCCAGCAGAAAGGATTCAGCAGCTGAATAAATAAAGCATTCTTATTTATAAGTGATTTGTTTTAATTTCTTTTTAACTAAAGGAAAGACTCCTATGTTCATTTTTT
Organism: Smutsia gigantea; assembly: GCA_032199065.1. Taxonomy (NCBI): domain Eukaryota; kingdom Metazoa; phylum Chordata; class Mammalia; order Pholidota; family Manidae; genus Smutsia; species Smutsia gigantea. The sequence goes on along the minus strand of JAVSCE010011736.1, from coordinate 62,077 downwards.
GCTACTCAAAGAAGGGGCTTATATATTTTTTTCCTATAGTGGAGTAGGGAAATCCATGTCGATGCATATACTCACAAATATAGCAGGGAACTCACTCCCTAGCTGCTGTATAGCTTGCCAGAAGACAACAAACAAATGTATAATAGTATCTGAAGTAAAGCTACTCCCACCATTGCAAGTCATCCAAGTTGGGTATACCAAATAGACATTCTTCTCAGTGCTGTAGAAGTTCCCTCATTGATAGTGAGAGGTAGGGGAGTGTGGTCTGTGACTACTGCCCTGAATACATTACTCCACTGTATTCATCTTTGCCAGTCTCTCACTTTCTGAAATCATGGTCATGGCAAAATTGTCTTTTCTTTATTCTGTATTTGGGTTTATATAACCCCTTTCAAGCAATATAATCATTCATTCATTCAACAATTTACCTGATGGCTAATATGTGTTTAGCTGAGGTCCAGTGACAGTAAGAATGGTTAATGAAAGAATACACTAGTAGTAGGGAAATATGCAGCTTTTCAGATGACTACTTCCTCCTTGCCAGTTCTTGAACCTTCCATCTTCAAATTTTAATAGTTTGATAGTCCAAGGAACTAGAATTAACCAAGGATTAAAGTGGTTAGGTTTGCTCTCTGAAAATGCAAGCTTGGTGAGGTTTGACACAAAGCTTTGCACACAGTGGTGGTCAATAGTTATTGAATGGGTGAAATATGCTTTATATGTTTTACACTAATGTCCAAGAGTATGTCTTTACAGGATGTGCATTCCTACTAGACTGTCATTTCCTTGAGTGTAGAGAATAGATTCGATTTTTGTAATCCCAAAGCCCAACACAGAGCCTGGCATGTGAAGTGTTTATTGGTTTTGATTGAGGGGTATTCACCAATGGATGAAGTCTACTGGATTAGGCTACATAGCCTCGGTGTCCCCCCAGCCCTCTTTAACACCATTACTTGTCCAGTCCACAGAGGCTGGGCTGGTTGGAAGTGAAAGTTGCTGCCCAAGAGGCTAGGTCTATCCTCACACTCACTCTAGAGGACTCCTACGATGTCCCAGTTGTTTAGTCTTATGAATGGAGGCAAGACCCTGGGCTTTTGATTCAGACTGCCTAGGACAGGTTTAAAACCTGTTTCAAATTCATGTTTCAGTCACTATTTTTGGACTCTATTTATTCTGTAAGATTTGGTAAGTGGTGAATAAGGTGAGGTATCTGTCATATCACAGGCATTAGAAAATACTATTTTCCTTACCTGGCCACCCTTATTTGCTCATAATTTTGCTAAGGATACACTCTAGGCACAGAAATGTTTGATTATTTCTTGGTTGATTATTTCTAGGTTTCTAAAATAAAGATATTAATAACATTTAGCTCATGGTTTTGTTGTAAGGATCAGTGAGATAATGTATGCCATGTGCTTAGTATTATTGGTACTTAGTAATCACTCAATGTTAGCTATTATCACCAACACACAGTGGCTCTAGACAACCATGGATCTTTGGATCATCTTTGAAGGTGGCCTCAGAGACGTGGGTGTCCTCTGTGGCCACTAAAATGGTGTAATCCTTTTGTTATTGTTTATCCCATTAACATGAAGGTATGACTAGGAGTGTGTAGCAAGCTGAGTGTGTAGGCTAATAATGTAGCACACCATTATTATAATATGGCACATAGTTGCCTTTTCTGTTAAAAAATTACCCTTCCTTTCACTCCTCTATGTATTTTATTTCATTTTTGTTCCCATAACTCTGTCTGGCCCTAACCTTTTTTGCCTTGTCCATCCATATTCTAACCCAAACTCAGGCTTTCTTCTACCTTTTATTTTGTTCCCTTCCTTTGTCCTCCGTCCTTCCCCTCCCAATGAAGTAGGAATCAAGTCAGGGCTAAGGCTGGTCCAAATGCTTGTTTACAAAGATATAGATGGAAACAGGATGCCTGGGAACCATGACTTCATGGGCATATAGCCACTGAGAAACAGAGGTAGCTTGTTGGTGCTAAGAGAGCTAGGTTGCTGATACAATATTGCTTGACTGGTCACATCAGTAGATCTTCTAGTATTTGACACAGTGAGGGATGAAGTGGGAGCTTTGAGCCATGCTAGGTCATAGGGACAAACGGGCAGATTAAAGAAAATACCAGTTAATTAAACTGACAAACACAGGTGAAAGATTTTTCCTTTGAATATAGCTTACTTTCTGATCATTCAAGTAATTCTTGATAATTGTGAAATATACAGAGAAATGTAAAGTAGGAAATATATAAAAGTATGAAGACTTAAATAAAAATGAACTGTAACCATTTTTTCCACATCTCACTCACCAGAAAGTTTGTGGATCCTTCCCTATAACCTCTTTTCTAAGCATTTATCTGAATAATTTTTAAATATTGGGTCATATGATATAAATATATAGTATTGTGTTTTATTTTTCCCAATCTTACATCATTTGTCCATTCACCTGTTTTAAATCATGAGGTTTTTAATATCTTCATAATAATATACTGAATGATATGCCATAATAATTTAATTGTTCTGATGTTGGATGTTTATATTGTTTCTAATTATTTGCTATTTAAAATAACATTACTGTGAACAAGGTGTTTTCGGTTGTTATGGTTATATTTTGATACTGTGTTTCTGATTGTTTGGTTTTGCTTTTTTGATTTTTGTTGGTACACAAATCTTAGGGGACATCTCAGATTATTTCCTTGGAGTGAATTCCTAGAAGTGATATTATTGAGTGAAAGGACAAAAATGTTTTTAAAGTCATATTGCTTAATCACTTTCCTAAGATAGTTCTCAATTTAAATTACCTCAGTGAAATAATTTTGTTAAACACCTTTCAGAGGGGCTAGGGGAAAAAAAGTCATTTAAGGCCCATACATTTAAATGATGAAAATCTCTTTTAAGGTAGCTTGTTTGGTTATTTTTTTTCCTTTTTTTTTTTAAACCCTCCTTCCCCCGTCTTGGGTTAGGATCAGCTGAGAGTCACTTGGGTTGAATCATTGATTTTAAGAACCATTTGGGCTTTTCCTTGTGCCGCCCTGGGCACAATTCCAGTAGGTGGCGCTGGAAGCTGTTCTAGGAGCTAGGGAAATGCAGAGAGGCCCAACGCCTGCAAAGTGCTGAGAGGAAGGGCTGTCTAGCTTAGTGCAATATCTATTGTCATCTGAGTCAGAAAATGAAGTGCACTCCAAATGACTAAAGTAAATTCAGGTTTGGAAATTGGATGAGTAGCTGTTTGTTTCTAAAACTGATGTTGAGGGAAAAGCTGGAAGGAGGCCCGTCAGGTTAGACTGCTCAGAAGCTTATAATCCTCATCTTTCCCATCCTACTGTCATCAACAATTCAATAAAAAACTTGTATTGTTGACTGCAATTTTCAGAGTTTTGGTAAAGGAAAAAAAACATCCACAGACACAAACAGTTGGGAAAGGGAAAAAGTATGTCAGGTGTGGTCACTGCATGTCAGAGGTTATATACCTGGTTACTCCTATGAATTCTCAAACCTCAGGGTAAGTGTAATTTCCTCTGGGTGGCCATCCTTGACCCCTTGGTTAGTTTATGTGCTCTTACCCTCCAGAGCAACGTGTACTTGCTCTTTTTTGGACAATGACATCTTGACCTGTTTGCTGCTGTCTTCTCCATTAAACTAACTCCCAAATGAGAGGTACTGTGTCTGCTCTGTTCACTGCTTTACTCCCAACTCTAAGCACAGTGCCTGATACAAAGTGGACAGTTGTTACATATTATTACATTGAATTGCATTGATGTATATGCTAATTATGGTTTTACAAGTAGTACTGAAGGAGAGAAAGAAAATGAAAGTTCAAAATTAATGTAATTGTCTCCATCACTTGCAACTAGAATTTGTAGAAGACCACATAAGTATTGAGGGGATCTAGAACAAATAACTGGAATTAAAAGTCTTTTTGGACAAGATAATAGTAAGCAAGAAATTTTTGAGGGTTTCAATGTATGTGTTTCTAATGTTTAACAAATAAAAACAGTGAAAAAGGAATTGCTCAGTTTGGTATCAGAACAATAACAAAAAGGGATAAAATGAAGAAAGGAAAGGTTGCATTTAATACATTGAAAAATGCTTACCATATACTAAGTGCTGAGAATCCACCTATGAATAAGATGTAGTCCTTGCCTTAAGAAGTTGAATCTCTTGAAAAAGTTATATGTAAGTTGCTAATTAAAAATTGGTAACTGGTATGACAAAGAGGTGGAGTTATGAAAACTTGAAAAGAAAGAGATGATGATTAATGTGGATTTTAGAGAATGGATAGTTGAAGAAAGGAGGGCAAGGCTTCTTCCTGCATTGAGAATGACACTTGAAAAGAGACAATTTAAGGCCTGGCATGCCAAATTAGGTCAAAAGAGATGACAGGTGGTTAAGCAATGTAGTGAAAAGAGCACATGGGCTTTTTTGTTTAAGGTATGATATTTGTATGCAGAGGAAAAAAACCACATTCTACTTAAACATTCCTAGATTCCTCAGCTTGGATTCAGGCTCTAGCTATGTGACCACTTCTCTGCATATTGGTTTCCTTGTCTATAAAATGGGTCTAAAACTGTACCTGCCTGATAATGTGATTGTGAGGACAAAATGAGCTAATATATGTATGAAGAAAGCATTTAGATTACTGCCTGTACTATATAAGTATTAACTCTTGTCATGACTACCAAAATATTTCTGATGAATTTACTCTGTAGTTTATTACTTTTGGTCAGTAAGTGGCTAATTTTGTGTCATATTTAATTGCCTTCACTTTAGCCTGAGTGACAGATTTTTGTTTTTGAAGAAGTGGAGCCATGCGAAGATTAAAACATACTTCAGTGATGATTATATAGCATTTAATTAAGCCCAGTTCAGAGTGTGCCCTATGCTGGGCATTACAAATGCTCTTTTTGCCCCAAGTACAGACATGGATCTTGGACTGTAAACACATGAAGTGGCTTTCAAAAGATTTTTAAATTACTTAATAACAATCCTCCTATGATAATCTCAGATATGACAATTAAGTAACAATCATCCAGGTGATACTGTGTTTTCATCTGTAAGAGTCAGGTGCCTTCTAGAATTTCAGCAATGTCGGAACTCAAGATACCAAGAAGCAGTGTACTGAAGACTTGTTTTCGGGAAAATGATTTCCCACATATTAAACTGATTTTTTCATGAGTCTTTTTGAATTTCATATATATTTCAAAGAGCCGAATTTGTTGGTAATATTGAGCAATATTGTTGGGGAGAGAAAGTCTAGGTTTTATGATAGAGGAAAGTTAAAGCAGTTATTGATAGTTAAGAGTATTGGGGAACATGAATTTGGAGACTAGGAGTTTAACTTTGGGTTTCATCACTTATAAGCTGTGATATGGCCAAGGCACTTAACCTCTTTAAGTTTCATGTTTGTTATTTTAAAAATCAAGGTGATTTTGAGAGTCAAATGATGCCTGTGAAAACATTTTGACATGTAATTATTTTATTAGCAGATAAAACATACAATATTTGGGATGAAAAATGATGGCAGGTGCCATACTATCTTTAACTCTGCAAAGTGTTAGGTTCAGGATTGCAAAGAATTTTGATTTCATGGAGATACTGCCGTTTCCCTCAAGAGGCTGCCTGACTTTTGACTTGTCCAAGGTCACAAAGCTGGTTAGGGGCTGCCAGAATCTAGTTCTCCTGATTCTAGTCATCTGGTCTTCGTACTACCTCACTGTCATTCATTATTCATTAAAACTTTTTTACGGAGGATAAATTAAGTGCAACACATTGTGTTAGGTGCTGTGGGTGACTGATTCATCACAGTGGGCCTTCCCTCAAGGAACACAGTGGTGAGTGGGATGATAAAACTCAACTGCAAGTGTAGTCAGAGATTGGGATAATAGGTATCAATAAACTATCATGTGACTTGGTGGGGTCAGTGGAGACCTGATGGAAAAGGTGACAATTCAGCTGTGCTCCAGAGGGCAGAATTCGTACATGAAGTCGTAGAGTTTAAAGTAGGCAGTCCAGGGTTAAGAACCAAGGTCAGCAAAGGCACTGGTCTCAGGCCTCTGTAAATCCTGGGGAGTTTTCATCGTTTCATAACAAGGGCTATCTCTCACCTTTTGACTCGCACTCTTTCATTGTTTCCTCCAGAATGCTTGTCTTGGGTACATGCAACTTCCTCAAAGGCTTTGCCAGCCTCCCTCCAGGGCGAGTGAAAGACCGCCTCCCGTTTCCATGGTTCCCAGTCCACCCACCTTCTCGGGGCACTTACGGTACATCTCTATTTCACTTTCGTCCTCCTACGCCCATTTCCACGTTTCTTATCTTGAGGGAACGGGGCTAAGCGCATCAGGGTGTCTTTAGCCTGAGCACAGTGACAAGTGCGTAGTTGCCTGACAATTTGGGGAAGAGGAAGGGAAAACCCGGCACACCCTCTCCTTTCTTCTGGCAATTGCCTGCCTACTCGTCCTTCCAGATTCAGCTTGAGCGTCAGGTTCTTCACACACCGGTAGCTCTTTCTACCGCCGTCTAGGTTCTACACACACTAGGCACAGGACAAAAAGGTTGTGTCTGATTCATCTCTGTGGCCCCGGGTTGGCATTGTAGTAAGCGCTCATTAAATGTCCACGGAATGAATGGAAACATCTCGACTTTAGGTGGCGGAGGTGCGTCCTTGGCACCAGCTCTGCCTCTCCCAGTGTAGGACCCCAGCAGCTGGGGTTGCAACCAAACACCTGAGGGCGGAACCGAGAGCAAGATCCCTTCTAGCCCCACCTCCTCCGGAGCCAAATCAAGCCCTTCGATCCGCCCACCAGGTGGCAGGCCCCCCGCGCACAGTCCCACCCTATACCACCACGCAACATCGCCCTAGTGCCTCACCCAGCGTCCCCGATCTGGCCGCGGCGCCCGCGATTGGCCAAACGCCGCATAGCGCCATCTCGGCCTACAAGCAGTGGGCGCGCCCTCATTGGCCGGCGGCGATGGAGGGCGGGCCTGAGCGCAGGGCGGGGCGGGCTCTTCTCCCTGAGCCCCGCCCCCTAGTCCCACGCCGTGGCGGAGCATTTGGGCCGCCGGGGGCGTGGGGCAGGTGACAAGCCTCCTGAGCTCAGCGGTACTCTGGTTGCTAGCGCGGAGGCGCCGGGGCTTGGGATGTTGACGAATAGGCCATCGGGAGTCGCCGCCACCCTCTGAGGGAAGTTGTCTGGAGATCGCCGTTCCCCTGCGGGGAAACGAAATCGCGGACTGGAAGGTTCGGGGGCTGGTGTATCGGAAGCTGATGTGGGGAGATTTTCAACAGGGGTTGCCCTTCCCTGCGCCGTAGCCGCAGTTGTGAAGCCGAGGCCATCTTTGGTGGGAGACAGCAGCCCGGAATTTCCACCTGGGCCGCGTAGCCTGGCCGCCCGCGGCGGGGACGAGTCGTACTCCGCGCTTGCCAACCCCGCCCGGGCATCGCGGTCTCAGGAGGCGAGGCCACCTTTCTCGCAGCGCCAAGATTTCTTTGATTTTTTTTTGACCCCCGCTCTCTTCTGAAAGGGCACCTGCTGCTGGTGAGAGAGAGAGGTTTTTCAGCACCAGGAGCCAACATCAAAATTAAAAACATCACCTGCAGGAACCCCCAGGAAAAACCCATCCAGGAAACAAGAGAAAAGGAAATAAGTGGATTGCCTGAAAGAGGAGAGCCCGGTCGGGTGCTGTTGGAGCAGGCGATTTTTTAATACTGCCTTCTAAGTCCTGGACAACTTTCCTCTCTTCAAATACTTTTGTAGTAACTTTATATGATTTTGTAAATTGGTCTGATTTGAACTGCAATCCTGTTTTTACGGTATTTACTGGAGTTTGGCCGGTTTCTTGGGCTCCTTTTGGTAACATTTCAGGGAAAACCTGTAATCACCCAAACCCTACAAGGAAAAAAAGGATCCCAACACGGACCCAGAGTCATCCAAGTAGCCTTTGAACCATGTGGACTTTTCTTGGCATTGCTACTTTCACCTATTTTTATAAGAAATGCGGAGACTTCGTCTCCTTGGCCAACAAGGAGCTCCTGTTGTGCGTGCTGGTGTTCCTTTCTCTGGGCCTGGTGCTCTCCTACCGTTGTCGCTACCGAAACGGGACCTTCCTCGGGCGCCAGCAGAGCGGGTCCCAGTTCGCAGTCTTCTCGGATATTATGTCAGCCTTGCCCCTCATTGGCTTCTTCTGGGCCAAATCCCCTCCTGGATCAGAAAATAAAGAGCAGCTTGGGTCTAGGAGGGTAGGTTGAATTCAAAGTGGGCAAACAAATGAGTATCTTATTTTAAAATTAGGATTGGGGTCACTCAAATGTAAGTTTTCCTTAAGGGGAAAAAGACAACAATTTAGATATAGTGATACGAATTCTCATTTAGTTTTTTCTTTTTTAAGCTTTTGACTGTTCTTGGCTACATCCAACACTGTTAGGGATGATTGAAAATATTTGTTTTCATTTGGTTGAGCCAACCTAAGTGAAATTAATTATGAGTATTGATTTGATTTTGAAAGGTGAAATGAAATGTTAGAATTTCATTTTGAAGGAGGACAGAATGACTTTCTGTGATGTAAAAACAAATGTTTTGGGGTAAGAATTGTGTTTGTACCTGGGAAGAAAGAAACCTGCAGGTAAGTCTGCTGCTTGTAAGAAGTGATTGTTGGGGGAAGTGACAGAACAGTTGGAAAAGCTGACCCAGTCAAAATGCTCAGCACTTTAGTCTTGGACAAAACACCCTGCTCTCCCCACATTAATGGAGCTTTGATTAAATCAGTATAGTAATATCCTAAATTAAGTGAATAATTGGCTACTGTCCACAGTTCAGTCATGTTCTTAAAGGCTGTTCTTCACGTAATGTTTAGTATGAGAATCCCTGCGAAGACAGCAGACAATGGTAAGGGAGGAGGGAGGAGAGATCTTAGAGGCCAGAATATATCAAGGCCTGTTGGCCATGGATATTTGGACTTTTCCACAAGAGCACTGGGGGGATTTTTAAACATGGGAGTAACAATATTTGATTTTTAGTTTTTAAAAACATTCTGGTTACTGTTTGGAGAGTGGATTATAGGGGTACTAGAATGGAAGCAGGGATATCAGGTAAGAGAGCCCAAATAGTAGGCCAAGTGGGGATGATGGTGATCTGGAGTTGGGGTGAGTGGCCTGCAAGGAATTTGCTCTTAGAGGGTTCTGTGTCTACATTACTTACACAAATGAGCAAGGCTTACAGAACAGAGGATTTGGTTTAGAATTTTTGCTCCATCACTTCTGGCTGTCAGACCTTTGGCAGATTGCTTAGCTTCTGTAACAATCAGTTACCTCTTCTGTTAGATGGGGGTGGCATAGGCCTGCTGTTAGGGAATTAAATGATTTAATGTTTGCAAAATGCCTGGTTCTTAACTGTAGTAAATAGCAGCTATTAATACTAGTCTAAAGGTAGTATACATCTGTTAGGACATTTTGAGTAGTGCTGAGTTCAGTTATATATGATGGGTGTGGGTTGGGGGAATGGAAAAGGAAGAGGAGGGAATCTTTAATTCTCAATTTGAATTCTTTGGTATTGTTGTCTGAGATAGCTTGGGAATTGGATTACCAGTAGTCAGTAATTGATTCCACTTTGTGAATGCCTCAGACTTTATGCTTATTTTCTAAACACCAGAGTTGGTAGGCTGTGTATTGAATACTAAGTTCCCATGAGTGCTTCCTATTCTGACCTTCCAAGTGTGTGTGTGTTTAACAGGGAAAACTTAGGAAGAAAAACTATTAAAAAATGGCTAAGAGGAGACTGGCCTTGTTTTGCTCTGTGAACAGTAATTTAAGGATAGTCAGCTCTGGTCATCAAGAAATACTGATGGGAAGAGTCAACTCTATTGTCTTCTCTTTAAAGGACAAAAAGGTGATTTCTCTAAGAGAAATTATTAAAAATGGAGTGGACAATGCCCCAGTCCATTATAGAGATAAAGGAAGACTGGATGGATATTAAAATCACAGAGAATTAAAATTCTAAAAGGTTTTAGGTTTTATCTTTTAGAAGGTTAAACCTTTTATTTAAATGGTTTTAGCTTTTTTCCTTGGGTCTTATTAAAACCCTTTGAAATTGGCATTTGATGTTATTTTAATCATTAAGGTCAGAGAACTCAAGAAAGATGGTTTCTTGGGATTCTGTATCTGAAATACATTCCCATTTGTGACTCCATAAAACAAGAAAAAAATTCTTATTACAGTACTGAATTATTCATTAAAAAGAAAAACCCACTGGGACTGTTACTCTCAATGGGCCTAAATCTCTCAAAATGGGCTTTTTTCATGAAAAAGTCATCTTATGATCAAGTAAAGTTTTTACTGTCAGCCCAGCAAGGGATAGGTTTAGTATTTATTTATAAATTGGAGGACCAGATGTTAGATCAGGCTCTCTTAGAGTATCAGAAGAAAAGGAAAGGGTAAATTAAATATGTTCTTATATGTTAAGGACTAAAATTGTGATCAGGTTGAATTCCAAAGGACAGAGTCATTTTACTCCTTTGGAATTTTGTTGTGTTAAATAATTCCCAATTAGTAGATTAGTAGCCAGGATTTGACAGTCTTTTCGTTATATAAAAGTGATTTTAGGTTAAGATAGATGTTCAGATGAAAACCTCGAAGGAGAAAATTAAGATGAATAGTGGAAATACCTAAAAGGTGCTGAATAGTTTGCAGCGTGAAGTCATATCAGAAGTTGTACATAGTTTGCATTTTGTAGATCTTCAGTATATATTTGAAGAATTGAATAAATAATTATTGAATTTTCCCTATAATAGTCCTTGAAGCCCCTTAAAAGTATTTTTTATATTTGGCCTGGTGTGGATTTCTAAATATGTCTGTAGAACAGCATTTTCTAAATATATTTAGAAAACAGAATATATTATTATTAGTATATTATTATAAATTAGATCATTATATATTCTATATGTTACGTATTATATATTATTAGTAATATATTATTATATATAAGTATTAAACTTACTCTTATTGGGATAATATACATTTTTCTTTAGCCAGTATTTTGTATCATTAGTTTTATATATGACCTGTATTTAAAAATGTCACAGTTCATTTGATTTGCTGTTGTTTGAGGTAAAGCTTTTGCTCAAGATGCAGAAGTCCAGTGTGTCTGTATAGTAGTACTATGATTTAAGGATAACACATATGGATACGTAATTCACTTTTTCTTTTTTTTAACCAGCACAAAAAAGGAGCCAGTATTTCAGAAACAGCCTTGATAGGAGCAGCAGCCTCTTCTGCATCAGCATCTTCTCAAAATGATCCAGAAGTTATCATTGTGGGTTCTGGTGTCCTTGGCTCTGCTTTGGCAGCAGTCCTTTCCAGAGATGGAAGAAAGGTGACAGTAATTGAGAGAGATTTAAAAGAGCCTGACAGGATAGTTGGAGAATTTCTGCAGCCAGGTGGTTATCATGTCCTTAAAGACCTTGGACTTGAAGGTAGGTTTGTATTGATCTGTAGGAGTTATGAGTGCAAACAAGCACTCTGCCCTGTACACTATCCTGTGACAGTAAAAATGTATATTCTATTTTCTTTATAAAACTTACTGTACTCTTTTACCAACAAATTTGCATGAAAATGAGAGCAGAGGAGAAAAAAAGCATTTAGTAGTATGAAGAGAGATGAAGTAGACTTAGTGAGATACAATGAAGTGGCTAAAAAATTGTAATGATCAAAATTAAGGCCTGGAAAAGTAGAATGAGGGCATAAACTTTAGGGAAAGGTGAAGGGGATTATCATGTGTAGACTGCATATTACTATGTGCCTGTTGTAGAATCTTTTATTTAAGCATCATTCATCCATTAAGCCAATGCTTTTTAAGCCCTTAACTATTTATTTAGGGTATACTTATTCACTCTCTACTTTGTGAGGTGCTGTACTGAATACCTCACTGGGGATTTATACTGGGGAACAGGACAGATCCACTATACTCTTGAGGATCAGAGTACAAGGTATGCCTAGGCTATGAGTTGAGAAAGAGCTTGCTTGGCATATGTGGTAGGTGGAATGCTGCAGTAATTATAAGCATTGATGCTGAAACTGGATTGCCTGTTTTGAATACCAGCTCAGGTACTTTAAAAGCTGTATGACCTTGGCTAAGTTTTGAAACTCCTGTGTATTGGTTCCCTCATCTGTGAAATGGCCATACTAAGAGTCCTTGCCTCGTAGGTTGTTAATGAGAATTAAATGAATTCATATACACAAAGCATTCAGAACAGTGCCTGGTATGTAATAGGCACTCTGTAAATATTTGCTATTTTATTCAAGGAACCAACAAGGACGCCAGTGTAGGTAGAAAGTACTGGGTGATGGGTTATGGAAAGTGGCTTGAGATTAAGGTTGGAGAGGTAAGCAGATATCTCCAGAGTTTTGTAGGCAATAGAGTAGGAGGTGATGTGATCTTGATTATGCCTCTATAAAGTGGCTTAAACTTTTGACAACTACTTAAGAGTAACAAACACATTGTACATCCTCAGTATATACATATAATATTTAAATTGGAGTGAAATTTGTCTTATTTTACTTTTTAAATACTTGTCATTTTACCCAAGTATACAATTCACAGGTTGAAATTCACTTCATGATTTATCACTGATCATACCCTGCAGTTTGTAGAATGCTATTTTGAAAGAATACATGGATATGGTGTGGTGAGTAGACTGTAAGATTATGGCAGTGGGAGTAGCAAGAATCAAAGCAAGGAATCTAGTGGGGACTCATTGCTAAGTTCACACAATAGATAATGGTGGTTTGGACTAGCAAGGTAGCAGAGGATAAAAAGAGAAGTGGACTGATTCATAATAAAATTAAGACGCAGAAATGGCAAGAGTTACTGAAGAATTGGTGTGAGATATGAGGAAGAGGGAGGTATTAAAAATGATTCCTAGGTTCTGGTTTGAACAGCCAGTAGGTGGTGGTACCCTTTGCTGACAGGAAGGTGACCTGTTGAGGAACAGGTGTTGGAGGAAATTTGGGGGACATACTGAGATCAAGTGAAGATGTATGTATGAATCTGGAGTGCCGATGAGAGGTTTGGGCTGGAGTTAGAAATTTCAGAGATGTCAGCATATTTGTAGCATTTAAAAGCCACAGCAATGATTGAAACCATTTAAGGAGAACATGTAGGAAGAAAAGAGAAAACAGAATGAACCAATCCAGGCTGACTTTTGAAGAAGGCTGCACAAGCGACTTCGAAATAGGTGGCAGAATGGCAAAAGAAAGCCACAGGGTTTGGTGTCACTTAATCCAAGAGAGGAGAATGTTTCTAGTAGGAGGAGTGGTTATGTATCGATAAAGGAAAGGACACATGTGTCCTGGTTTGCTATTGAAGGTCAGGTAAGATGAGTATAGAAAAACAGCCATTGGATTTGGCAACTCAGAGGTTGCTTGTGACATTGAGATGTTGTGGTGGAGTTGTGGAGACAAAATCAGACTGATGTGAGTGGGAGATTAAAAAATTGGAGAATAGAAAACTCCTCTTGAGGAGTTTTTCACTAATAAAAAACAAATAGGGCAGTAGTAAGATGTAGATGTGAGGGCAAAGGAGGTGTATTTTGATACTGCAAGATGTTTGGTGACGTTGATGAGAAAGTAGTGAGGCAGAATGTGATAATGCAAGAGAGGGAGGTGACTAAAAGTGACATTCATTCATTCATTTAACAAATATTTATTAGGCATTGGTCATATTATAGGTACTGTTCTAGATGCTAAGGCTACAGTGGTGAACAAAACAGAAAATAATCCCAGCCATCAGAAAGTACACATTCTAGTGGGTAGTGTAGAGGCTGGTGATGGAAGGTAAAAATAAAATTAAGAATGTATATTATGGTTATAAGGACCCTGGAAAAAAGGGAGATAGGGAGCTATGTGATTTTAAATAATGCGGTTGGGGAAGGAAAAGCCTCCCTGAGAGATGATATTTGAGTAAAGAATGGAAGGAGGTGAGAGAGTAGCCCTTGGGATATCTGGGGCAAGAAAAAATATCACATGGAAAAGCCTGGGGGAGGAGCAAGCCTGGCCTCTTTAAAGAGTGAGGAGAGAGAGTAGTGTTGACAGGAGTGAGAATATTTAGAGAAAAGGTCAGGTAGATTATAGGGGGCTGGATTCTAAAAGGTCTTTGTAACCTACTATATGGATTTGGCTTTGACTCAACATGGAAGCCTTTGGAGAATTTTAAGAAGAGGAATTATTTAATGTCACATTTTAGAAGTCTGATTAACAATATTCAAAGTATTCTTGTTATTGTGTAGAAAAAAGAATAGATCATAAAGTGGCAAGGTCAGAAGGAAGGAGACTTGTTAGGAGGTTATTGCAGAATCAATGAGAGTTGATGGATTGGAACAGGGTCATAGCAGTAGAGGTGTGGGAAGTGAGTGCATTCTGGAAATGTATTTTAAAGGAAGAGTCAGTAGGACTTACTGACAGATCAATATTTGGTATGAGAGAAGGAAAGGTGTCATAGAATTTAAATGAGACTAGAAGACATTACCAAAAGAGGTCCAGGACTGAACCCTGGGGTACTCTACTATCTGGAGCTCAGTGAGGTGAGCAGGAACTGGAAAAGGGGACTGAGAAGGAGCAGTCAGTGAGGAGGAAAAGCAAAAGATTACTGGTTAAGGACCCATGTGGAGAGAGTGCCTTATGAAGAAGGGAGATTGCATCTCTGTCCTTACAGGTTTCCAAACCACCAGCTTACAAGAGATTTCCTGAGGCCAATGTGACAAAATCCTGAGAAGGATTGTTACCTTTATATAGTTGACCATGAGGCAACCAGAAATGCTCTCCAACTATATCCTTTAAAGATCTAGCCTCAGGAGACAACTCCAAGGTTATGGCACAAGCCTCAATGGATTGTTATATGTAGTTCATCAAGTCTAAGGAGAACCAATAAAGTATTTTAGCTAGTCCACATACCATAAATCCTTTAATATCAAGTCTTTTTAATCTTCCTTATGGTATTCCCGTCAGGTGTGAGATATGGATTATAGAAACACTTGGAATAGTTACTTTTTGGAGCATGTACTTGTCATGTAATATGGACTTATCCCTCATGGAGTGTGGGTTTTTATTAAGTGAATTGATTGTCCTTTGGCTTAAGATTAATGTCTAGAACTCTTAAAATGAATATTATAATTTAAATGCTATATCTATGTATATAGAAGTCTCAGTAACTAATGGGGGACCTCCTCCTCACTTCATTTTCTTTAGGATCATCTTGGCTTTACTTGGTCTTTTTGCTTTTCTGTATATGATTTATAATTAGGTTCTCAATTTCCATGAAAAATAAAAAACCCTGTCAAGATTATGACTCAAAAAATACTGAATCTGTAGCTCAATTTTGGAAAAATTGATTTGAATTTCTTATTCATGAATGTGGTATACCCTGCATTCAGTTAGGTCTTTAATGTATTTAAATAAAGTTTCATAAATCTTCCATATCTTTTCTTATATTTATTCCTTGACTCTGGTTTCTGGTTTATATTTGGGCTTTCATAAATGATACATATTTTAATATGCACTGTATACTTGGTTTGAGGTTTAGACTTCACATCAGATCATGGCACAAAGTTATGTTTGGATTTCTTATGGGTCATGGCCTGTGGTAGATGGCTTAATTCCATGTCATGTCTCAGGTCATTGAATTGAGTTTTTGTGATCTTTATATTGACAAGAAATTTATATATGGTGTGAAGTTCCAATATCCCTTGCATATGAGACCCTTACTTCCTTTGCAGGAGTGTCCTTTACAGCTCTAGCTTTCTTGGCTTGTAGTTTTGATACCCTTATGCTGTTGCATTTAAAACTTACTTACTGTTTTGACTTTGAAGTTGCTTTTCCTGTTTTGCATATATGGTTTTTTGTTTTTGTTTCTTCACTTGCTTTTTAATGGAAAGCAATTCTGCACTTTTTAATGTGGAAGAGTGTTTTCCATGTCACTTTATCTGATACATTAACCAGTAAGTAGTCAGATATCACGATTATGGAGCCCTATGATTAATGGCTAGTGATAACTGTAATGTCACTGGCTTCTAAATTATTAGTATCTATTATTCTTGAAGCATGCATTTCATTGAAGTTTAGGGTATTGTCTTCCTGTGTGTTTAAGTGTCTAAAGTCTGTCATATTTGATTCCATCAATAAAGCTGAGATAGAGACATGTGCCAGAAATGTTAAATTAGACCTTATTTATGTACTTAAGATAGTTTACCCAAGGCAAAATTTTATTATGCTGTTATGCTTTTTACATTTTCTGGTGTGTTCTAAATTGGTCAATTTTAGAATATAAAGTACACCCATAATACAGTTACGGGTTGAGAAAAACAAGCTGTCTTAGTAGTTGGACAAAACATTGTAGAAATATTAGATGGGCTTCAAACATCTAGTATTTTTTTTTACAAACTTTACAAACATATGAGTAAAGACTGGCAATTTACTGAGATCCAAATGGAATATATTGCTAATTGGCAACTTTTTAGGATATTTGTATACTTTTCCAGTAGCATTAAGATTTCGAAAATATATTAATGTCCAGTCTTCCAAATGGTATCATAGGTTAATGAAGACAGAGACTCATTTTCAATGCCTCCTTGTCCTCTTGGTGCCTAGTAGAATTCTGGGCACATTAATGAAATCGATATTTTTGAACTGAATTGTTTTGCAGATGCAGTAGAAGGTATTGATTCCCAGGTTGTACATGGCTACATGATTCATGATCAAGAAAGCAAGTCAGAGGTTCACATTCCTTACCCTCTATCAGAAAACAATCAAGTGCAGAGTGGAAGAGCTTTCCATCATGGAAGATTCATCATGAGTCTTCGGAAAGCAGCCATGGCAGAGCCCAAGTAAGACTCCAGCTTCAAATATGTAATGTTAAAGAACACATTTAACCTTGGCCTTTATTACACACTATTTTATAAATTTTTGTGAGTGTTTGGGTATAGGCTGGAATATAGGTATTATGTTAAAGTAAAGCATAAGTTAGAATAATATTAGATCTTCAGTGCCTTTGTTAAGAATATCATAGAGAAGACTATAAAAATTATCCGTGATCCTTCTCACTAGAAGTAACTATTATGAATAATTTGGTGGATAAAATCTAATTGTATTTTCCAATCTGGGTATGAATTTGTGTGGGTATGTAAAATTGCATGTATTTTATTTTTTAATGAATTGAGATAAAAATCTGTTACTTTAAAAAATATTCTTTTAATCATTACATTCGTAACATGTCTTCAGTTTTAGGAAATTAGAAAATACTACACATAATTCTGAAACTCATTAATGATGTTTTTGCTTTTTGTCATTCTATGACCTTTTTCTGTGGACATGTGTTCACAAAGCATGTGTATCCAGTTTACATGAGCAAACTGGAGATAAGAATTAAGGAGTTGGGAACCCTCCTTCACTGCTGGTGGGAATGCAAATTAGTTCAACCATTGTGGAAAGCAGTATGGAGGTTCCTCAAAAAACTCAAAATAGAAATACCATTTGATCCAGGAATTCCACTCCTAGGAATTTTCCCTAAGAATGCAGCAGCCTAGTTTGAAAAAGACATATGCACCCCTATGTTTATCACAGCACTATTTACAATAGCCAAGAAATGGAAGTAACCTAAGTGTCCATCAGTAGAAGAATGGATAAAGAAGAGGTGGTACATATACACAATGAAATATTATTCAGCCATAAGAAGAAAACAAATCCTACCATTTGCAACAATATGGATGGAGCTAGAGGGTATTATGCTCAGTGAAATAAGCCAAGTGGAAAAAGACAAGTATCAAATGATTTCACTCATCTGTGGAGTATAAGAACAAAGAAAAAAACTGAAGGAACAAAACAGCAGCAAACTCACAGAACCCAAGAATGGACTAATAGTTACCAAAGGGAAAGGAACTGAGGAGGATGGGTGGGAAGGGAGGGATAAGAGGGAAAAAGGGGCATTATGATTAGCAGACGTAATGTTGGGGGGACGCGGGGAGGGCTGTACAACTCAGAGAAGACAAGTGATTCTATAGCATCTCACTACGCTGATGGACAGTGACTGTAATGGGGTTGGTGGGGGGGACCTGGTGAAGGGGGTAGTTTAATAACCATAATATTGCACATGTAATTGTAGATTAATGATACCAAAATAAATTATTTAAAAAAATTGAGTTTACAATCCCTCATTTAAATTACTCAAGTGTGCTCTTACAGAATTGATTTCTGTTTATTTACCTTTTAGTACAAAGTTTATTGAGGGTGTTGTGCTGCAGTTATTGGAAGAAGATGATGCTGTGGTGGGAGTTCAGTACAAGGATAAAGAAACTGGAGACATCAAGGTGTGATATATCAAATGGTAGCTCTTCCTAAGAGGTTCTTTTCCTTCTTGTTCTTCTACTCCTTTAAAAAAGTAGGCTCAGCAATTTCTTATTTCTCAAATGGACTGAGTTCCCTCCAAGCCCTCTGCAATAAGACAGATTTTAGATTGCAACATATTGCTATACAAATAACTTCATAAGAAAACCCCACTATATTAACAGTATTAAAACCTGACATGAGAAATATACACTAGCAGAGAAGCAGAGGGGAACTGGAAGGTGGAAAAGGAAGGATTCACTATAAAAGAAATTATTAGGATAAAATAAACAATTATTTAAATCAGAAAGGTACAAGTAAGAGATTCTCTAGGGAAATAGCAGAATTAAATAGTTTCCAGTACAGTTGACCCTTGAACAAAATGGGCTTTAACTGCACAATGTTTTTTTATCATTACATTTGTACTGTGTATTTAATTTTGTACATAATCCATGTATACAAAATTTTCCTAAGCCCTAGCCACTGATTGAAAGCACTGTATGAGGTTAGAAAATTCTAGAATAAAAAAATCTGGCTTGTACTTGAAATTTGTAATGAGATTCAGTCTTTCATGGTCTATGTTTGCTTTGTAGTTGTTTATTAAAGTGTAGCTTAATCCCAGATGGTTTGAATGGTAGAGCTTTGAAGGATGGTGATCCTTAGGGATTCAGATGACGTGTCTCTGAAGATTGCTAATGCATTAACTTGAGCCCATAAAATAGTTTCTTCAAAGCATTATCTTCAAACATCCTCTATAATGTTGTCTGATTATATATTTAAATTTGTTCATGCACATTTTGAAGGAACAGTCCTTTTCCTCTGTATTTCTAACCACTTAGCTGAATATGCTTTATGTTTGCTGTAGGAACTACACGCTCCATTGACTGTTGTTGCAGATGGACTTTATTCCAAGTTCAGGAAAAACCTGACCTCCAGTAAAGTTTCTGTTTCATCTCATTTTGTTGGCTTTCTTATGAAGGTACTGTAGGAATGTAATTCTGGAAAAATAAAGGCAACTTGAAATTTGAAAATTATTAAAATACTTTATTTTTTTCCTTAGAATGTACCACAATTTAAGGCAAATCATGCTGAACTTATTTTAGCTAACCCAAGCCCAGTTCTCATCTACCAGATTTCATCTAATGAAACTCGAGTACTTGTTGACATTCGAGGAGAAATACCAAGGAATTTAAGAGAATACATGGTTGAAAAAATTTACCCACAATTACCTGGTAAGAAATAAGATATCATTCCCATTGTAATCTACAGCCTGAAAGCAGATTTCACAAAAGGTTTTCCATCTCCAGTTTTCACTAAAGCTGTGTCTAAATTGGACCAGAGGTAAGGGTGGCACATGAAAAAATTCATCTAGTCAGTCAGGTACTCTGAGCTGAACCATTTAGCACATAAAATTGCAAAGTTAAAAAAAGTTTCAATCTATTCATATTAACAAAACATAGTTTCTAGAATACTAATATTGGCATATATGGTACTTTTTAAGGTAGTCTGAAGAACAATCTAAAGTCTCTTATGTTTAATTACTTTGTGTTTAGCTTTTGTAGAAATGCTAGCTACCACTTACTGAATGTCTACTATTTAAGAAAACCCAATTTCATTTAATCTACCCACCAACTTCTGAGGTAGGCATTATCATTATCCCCATTTTACACATGAGAAAACTAAGATTTGGAGAGGTTACTTAGCTTCTCCAAGAACAAACTATTAGTAAGTGGCACAGCCAAGTGTGAAATCAGGTCTGTCTGGCTAATAGATCCTTGCCCTCAGAGCCTGAAAGCCATAAGGAGTCTTTAAGATCATTTTTAGTTTTGAGTTGAATGCAGAAAGGCTTCATGAGATTGCAGACACAAAAATTATATTCTGATTTTTTTTTTGGAGAATGGGAAGATAACAGGTAATAAAACATGTAAAAAATTATAATATTGGCAAAATTGAAGGGAAGTCCTGCTTGCTAATTATGATATGAATTTAGTAATAGGAAACAATCCTTGGTATAAGTGCATTTAAAAAAAATGTTCTTTTTTCAAGTTCTTTTTTTAACTAAGCAAAAGCACTCTTTCATAACAGAATATTAACAGAAATGAAGGTATGGATGGACCAACTTAGATTTTTAATAATGACATTTTCACTCAGTTAAGACATTTTTGAAGATTTCAGATGGAAAAATGAGTTAAGGCATATTTAGGAAAAGGATAGTATTATGATATTCTTAGGATTTTTTTTCTTTTACTGTAGATTGTTTTTTCCGTTAATTGGAGCAGACTGCCCTAAGATCATAGAAGGAAACCATTTATAGGTTTATGTTAATATTAGATTATTGAAATTCTACTCCTTAAGGAATAGAATAATTTCACCAATAGGCATTCTGTTCCTGTATTCCCAGATTACAATGAGAACTGTCTGAAAAGAAAGTTCATTTTCTATACAGGTAGAAGCACAAAACTTTAAAACTGGGAAATATCTCAGAGATGAGCTAATCCAATCCATTCATTTTATAGATGAAGAAATTAAAGTTCAGAAAGGTAGAGCTCTCTACCTCTTACTCTTTTTCTACTGTACATACCCTCCTGCTGTTTCTGAATTGGTAGTATATTTCATCTGTTATTGCCAGAATATGGTGGTGACCATAAATTGTTAAATATGACACCTGTCAGTTAACGTTTGGAGGGGCAGGTGGTTTTTCTCCTTTTCCCATTTCATATAAATTTGCTTCACTCTTTCTCTGTTTTTTTTGTTCATTCAACTGTATATATATTGATTTACATTAATTTTCTCTTAGATTCCTTTTTCTTCAGCATGAATAACTAGGTACATAGTGAACAATTTATTACTGAAAAAATTAGTTTTTATCACAAAGGATATATGTAACAACCATAACAAATGTATAGCAGGTATTTGTTTATACTTGATAAGAAAATGTGATAATTTGATATTGAAATGTTAAGCCATTTATATGGTGGGGTGGGATTTCTCGCAGATCACCTGAAAGAACCATTCCTAGAAGCCATTCAGGATTCTCGTTTGAGAGCTATGCCAGCAAGCTTCCTTCCTTCTTCACCAGTAAACAAACGAGGTATTCTTTTATTGGACTTGATTTTATAAAGGATATTCCAAATACTCAAATTCAGTATTCCAAATGCCATATGTGATTATACTGCTGGGAATAATTTGTGGGACAGAGAATTGGTTACTGTGGATTAATTGGTTACTAATATCAAGATTAATCTTATGATATCTTTATTATTTAATATTGAGTGTATATAAGTCACTGTGCTAGCTATTGAGGCTACAACAGTTACATACAGTCCTTAATCTAGAGAAGGCAGTTTTCTAGTGAAGGATATAGACAGGTAATTTCAGAACAGTGTTGATAAATGCTGTAATAATAGAAGCCTGCTCACAGAACCACTGATTCACTGTGAAGGGAGCTGCAAGGCAGGGAGGGGAACTTGTGACCTGGGAAGGGTGGTTAGGGAAGATACTTCTCAGGGAGTGAAGGTGGAGTTGGGGTCTGAGGGATGAGTGCGAGTTCATGAATTGCACAGTGAGATGAGGGACTTCTAAGTTACGTGGGACAGCATCCACAAAGGCCAGGAGGACTGAGGAATGGTGGTACTTTCAGTGAACTCAGGTTGCCTATGGCTGGAGCAAAGGATAGGTGTCAGAGTAGAAGAAAGGTAAGATACTTACTGAAAGTTTAATTGTAATACTATAGACAATGGAAAGTCATTGAAAGGTTTTTTTAGAAGCCATTTAAAAGTTTTATACCTCAGTAAAATTACTTTAGTGAGATATAATTCACAAATTATATAGTTTACCCATTTAAAGTGTATAGTTCATTAGTTTTCAGTATATTCACAGGTATTTACAACCATTACCACAGTCAATTTTAGAACATTTTTATCACCCCAAGAAATCCTGTACCCATTAGCAGCCATTCCTCATTTCCTTGTAACCCCAGCCCTAGTCAACCACTAATCTGCTTTTTGTCTCTATAGATTTGCCTATTCTGGACATTTCCTATAAATGAAATCATACAATATATGATCCTTTGTAACTGGCTTTTTTGAGGTTCATCCATGTTGTAACATGTATTAGTCCTTCATTTGCTTTTATAAGCAAATAATATTCCATGTGTGGATATACTTCATTTTGATTATCCATTCATCAGATGACATTTGGGTTGTTTCCAATTACAGTTATTATGAACAATGCTTCTGTGAATATCTGTGTACAAGTTTTTGTGTGGACATATATTTTCATTTTTCATGGTGTATACCTAGGAGTAGACTTTTTGGGTTATATGTTGACTCTGTTTACCTCTTTGAGGAACTGCCAACTGTTTTCCAAAGTGGCTGCCCATTTTACATTCCTATTAGTAATAAATATATGAGGGTTCTAATTTCTTTTACATCTTTCACAACACTTATTATCTGTCTTTTTGCTCATAACCATCTTTAGTAAGTATGAAGTGATATCTCTTTGTGGTTTTGATTTGTATATATCTGATGGGTAATGATTTTGAACATCTTTTCATGTGTTTATTGGCCATTTGTGTATTTTCTTTGGAGAAATGTCTTTTCAGACTTTGCACATTTTTTAACTGGATGAATTTGGAAGTTTTTATTTGAGTTCTAAGAGTTGAGTTCTAAGAGTTCCTTATATATTCTAGAAATAAGTCCCTTATTAGATATATGATGTACAAAACTTTTTTCTCATTCCATGGATTGTCTTTTCGCTTCTTGATGTTTTTAACTTTCATGAGGTCTGGCTTTGATTTGTTTTTCTTGCCACTCATGCTTTTGATGCTATTATCTATAAAGGCTTTGCCTAAACCCAAGGTCATGAAGATTGATTCCTATGAAGACTTCTATAGTTTTAGCTATTACATTTAGGTGTTTGATCCATTTTAAGTTTTATGTATGGTGTGAAGAAGGGGTCCAACTTCATTTGTATGGGGGTATCTGGTTGTCCCAGCACCACTGGTTGAAAAGACTGTTCTTTCCCCACTGGAGTGCCTTGGCACTCTTGTCAAAATTCAGTTGACTATAAATGTAAGAGTTTATTTCTTTCAACAATATTTCATAGTTTTCAGTGTGTTTTACATTTGTTAAATTTATTCCTAAAAGTATTTCACTCCTTTTGATGCTACTGTAAACGGACTTGTTTTCTTAATTTCAAGATACATCATTGTTAGTGTATAGACATAAAATTGATTTTCACATACATATCTTGTATCTCAAAATTTTGCAGAATTCATTTGTTCTAATAGTTCATTGAAAAGTTTAAAACATGATAGTGGCATGGTAAGATTTTATTTTAGAGATAATTACTCTGGTATGTTGTGGAGGGTCATTTGGGTGAAAGTTCAGACTAAAACTAATAGAAAGAATATTTAATTATACCATATCAGTGATAATGAAAGGCCTAAACTAGGATGTGGCAATAAAAATGGAAGGTAGGAAATGGGTTTGGTAAATATCTAGGATGTAGAATGCATGAAACTCTGTGATTAACTGGATAATGTAGTAAGGGAGTGAAACCTCTTAGTGGATTCCAGGTTTAAGGCTTAGATAATTTGGCTAGCTATTTGCTGCCACTGGAAAGAAATGAAAAAGAATGTAAGTTTAGGGAAGTGTGGGGAGAGGTGGTGAGTTCACTTTTGGACATACTGGGCATGAAGTGTGCGGGTAGGGCATTTGGAGGTGTATGGAGGGAGCACCATTAAAAACGAGTGTGGAGCTTCAAAGAGAGGTCTGAATGGGAGCTGTCGATATACTATAGTGACTGAAGTTAAACAGATTGTAGTTTGGTGTGTAAAAACAAGCATAATGAACTGTCAGTCATGTCAATAAGCCATATGCAAAGGGGAATGAAGCCAATGCCCAAACAATATAAACAACCTGCTGTGGGAACATATCCCAGTTGGTGGGATAAGGACTGTTCTGTGGAGAAGGAGGAATAAAAGCTGGTTATAATTTATGTTTTTTTAGTGAAGGTATTCAAGTAATATGTAAAGAATTGAATTAAATTTAGAAGCTACCTTTTTGTAAATTAATACATATTAATGTATTCCATAGTTAAGAATGTAGTATATTGTGACATTACAGAAGAAAATTATCCATAATTTTACCACTTCAGCACTGTTGTTATTGTCTTATTTCTCTCACAGACATAATTAATAAGTGCTTTTAAAAATCTAAGTCCTAGGTCTAACCAGTCTGACAACAGACTGGGAATCTTAGAGTCAAGTAGCTCAGTCAGGAGGTGCACCTTGAGTCAAACTGGGAGCTTCCTTCTTCTGCTTTGACTCAAGGGTAAGATTTTTGAATGACATTCAGTCAAGGCTTACATTCTCCTAAATTAACTTCTCATGGGTTTGGAATATCTGCCAAGTGTTTTTTTTTTCAGTTTGAAGTATAACCTTTGAAGTGAAATGTCAGAGACCTTTTGATTTTTTTCTTTCGAAGACTTGCTTTTTTTTTTTTTACTTTGGTATCATTAATGTACAATCACTTGAACAACATTATGGTTACTAGACCCCCTATTATCAAGTCCCCCCCAACATAACCCTTTACAGTCACTGTCCCTCAGCATACTAAGATGCTATAGAATCATTACTTGTCTTCTCTGTAAATACTGCCTTTCCCATGTCCCCCCACCCCCGCTATATTATGTGTGCTAATCGTAATGGCCCTTTGCCCCCCTTATCCCTTCCTTCCCACCCATCCTCCCCAGTCCCTTTCCCTTTGGTAACTGTTAGTTCATTCTTGGGTTCTGTGAGTCTGCTGCTGTTTTGTTCCTTCATTTTTTTTCTTTGTTCTTAAACTCCACATATGAGTGAAATCATTTGATACTTGTCTTTCTCCACCTGGCTTATTTCACTGAGCATAATACCCTCTAGCTCCATCCATGTTGTTGCAAATGATAGGATTTGTTTTCTTCTTATGGCTGAATAATATTCCACTGTGTATATGTACCACCTCTTCTTTATCCATTCATCTACTGATGGACACTTAGATTGCTTCCATTTCTTGGTTATTGTAAATAGTGCTGCGATAAACATACGGGTGCATATGTCTTTTTCAAACCGGGCTGCTGCATTCTTAGGGTAAATTCCTAGGAGTGGAATTCCTGGATCAAATGGTATTTCTATTTTGAGTTTTTTGAGGAACCTCCATACTGCTTTCCACAATGGTTGAACTAATTTACAGTCCCACCAGCAGCGTAGGAGGGTTCCCGTTTCTCCACATCCTCGCCAACATCTATTGTTGTTTTGTCTTTTGGATGGCAGCCATCCTAACTGGTGTGAGGTGATATCTCATTGTGGTTTTAATTTGCATTTCTCTGATGCTTAGTGATGTGGAGCATCTTTTCATGTGCCTGTTGGCCATTTGAATTTCTTCTTTGGAGAAGTGTCTGTTCAGCTACTCTGCCCATTTTTTAATTGACTTATTTGCTTTTTGTCTGTTGCGGTGTGTGAGCTCTTTATATATTTTGGATGTCCACCCCTTATTGGATATGTCATTTATGAATATATTCTCCCAAACTGTAGGATGTCTTTTTGTTCTACTGATGGTGTCCTTTGCTGTACAGAAGCTTTTTAGTTTGATATAGTCCCACTTGTTCATATTTGCTTTTGTTTCCCTTGCCCGGGGAGATACGTTCATGAAGAAGTTGCTCATGTTTATGTCCAAGAGATTTTTGCCTATGTTTTTTTCTAAGAGTTTTATGGTTTCATGACTTACATTCAGGTCTTTGATCCATTTTGAGTTTACTTTTGTGAATGGGGTTAGACAATAATCCAGTTGCATTCTCTTACATGTAGCTGTCCAGTTTTGCCAACACCAGCTGTTGAAGAGGCTGTCATTTCTCCATTGTATATCTATGGCTCCTTTATCGTATATTAATTGACCATATATGCTTTGGTTTATATCTGGGCTCTCTATTCTGTTCCACTAGTCTATGGGTCTGTTCTTTTGCCAGTACCAAATTGTCTTGATTACTGTGGCTTTGTAGTAAAGCTTGAAGTGAGAGAGCATAATCCCCCCCGCTTTATTCTTTCTTCTTAGGATAGCTTTGGCTATTCAGGTCTTTTGTCATTCCATATGAATTTTAGAACTATTTGCTCTAGTTCATTGAAGAATGCTGTACATATTTTGATAGGGATTGCATTGAATCTGTAGATTGCTTTAGGCAGGATAGCATTTTGACAATATTAGTTCTTCCTAGCCAAGAGCATGGGATGAATTTCCATTTATTAGTGTCCTCTTTATTTCTCTTAAGAGTGTCTTATAGTTTTCAGGGTATAGGTCTTTCACTTCCTTGGTTAGGTTTATTCCTAGGTATTTTATTCTTTTTGATGCAACTGTGAATGGAATTGTTTTCCTGATTTCTCTTTCTGCTAGTTCACTGTTAGTCAATAGGAATGCAACAGATTTCTGCATATTAATTTTGTATCCCACAACTTTGCTGAATTCTTATATTAGATCTAGTAGTTTGGGAGTGGATTCTTTAGGGTTTTTTTATGTTCAATATCATGTCATCTGCAAACAGGGACAGTTTGATTTCTTCCTTGCCAATCTGGATGCCCTTTATTTCTTTGTGTTGTCTGATTGCCGGGGCTAGAACCTCCAGTACTATGTTGAATAGAAGTGGAGAGAATGGGCATCCTTGTTTTGTTCCCAATCTTAAAGGAAAAGCTTTCAGCTTCTCGCTGTTAAGTATAATGTTGGCTGTGGGTTTTTCATATATGGTCTTTATTATGTTGAGGTACTTGCCCTCTATACCCATTTTCTTGAGAGTTTTTATCATGAATGGATGTTGAATTTTGTCAAATGCTTTTTCAGCATCTATGGAGATGATCATGTGGTTTTTGTCCTTCTTTTTCTTGATGTAGTGGATGATGATGGCTTTTCGAATGTTTTACCATTGTTGCCTCCCTGGGATGAATCCCACTTGATCATGATGGATGATCTTTTTGATGTATTTTTTAATTTGGTTTGCTAATATTTTGTTGAGTATTTTTGCATCTGTGTTCATCAGGGATATTGGTCTGTAATTTTGTTTTTTTGTGGTGTCTTTGCCTCGTTTTGGTATTAGAGTGATGTTGGTCTCATAGATTGAGTCTTCTACTTTTTGGAAAACTTTAAGGAGGATGGGTATTAGGTTTTCACTATATGTTTGATAAAATTCAGCAGTGAAAACATCTGGTCCAGGTGTTTTGTTCCTAGGTAGTTTTTTGATTACCAGTTCAATTTCTTTGCTGGTAATTGGTCTATTCAGATTTTGTTTCTTCCTGGGTCTGCCTTGGAAGGTTGTATTTTTCTAGAAAGTTGTCCATTTCTTCTAGGTTATCCAGTTTGTTACCATATAATTTTTCATAGTATTCTCTCATAATTCTTTGTATTTCTGTGGTATCTGTAGTGATTTTTCCTTTCTCATTCTGATCCTTTTTATGTGTGTAGACTCTCTTTTTGTCTTGATAAGTCTGGCTAGGGGTTTATCTGTTTTGTTTATTTTCTCAAAGAACCAGCTCCTGTTTTCATCGATTCTTTCTATTGTTTTATTCTTCTCAATTTTATTTACTTCTGCTTTAATATTTATTATGTCCCTCGTTCTACTGACCTAGGGCCTCATTTGTTCTTCCTTTTCTAGTTTCATTAATTGTGAGCTTAGACTGTTCATTTGGGATTGTTCTTCTTTCCTGAGGTAGGCCTGTATTGCAATATATTTCCCTTGTAGCACGGCCTTCACCGTGTCCCACAGATTTTGTGGTGTTGAATTATTGTCATTTGTCTTCATATATTGCTTGATCTCTGTTTTTATTTGGTCATTGATCCATTGATTATTTAGGAGCATGTTATTAAGCCTCCACGTGTTTGTGGGCTTTTTCATTTTCTTTATGGAATTTATTTCTAGTTTCATACCTTTATGATCTGAGAAGCTGGTTGGTACAATTTCAATCTTTTTGAATTTACTGAGGTTCTTTTTGTGGCCTAGTATATGATCTATTCTTGAAAGTGTTCCATGTGCACTTGAGAAGAATGTGTATCCTGTTGCTTTTGGATGGCGTGTTGTGTAGATGTCCATTAGGTCCATCTGTTCTAATATGTTGTTCTGTGCCTCTGTCTCTTTATTTATTTTCTGTCTGGTTGATCTGTCCTTTGGAGTGAGTGGTGTGTTGAAGTCTCCTAAAATGAATGCATTGCATTCTATTTTCCCCTTTAATTCTGTTAGTATTTGTTTCACATATGTAGGTGCTCTTGTGTTGGGTGCATAGATATTTATAATAGTTACATCCTCTTGTTAGACTGACCCTTTTATCATTATATAATGTCCTTCTTTGTCTCTTGTGACTTTCTTTGTTTTGAAATCTATTTTGTCTGATACAAGTACTGCAACTCCTGCTTTTTTCTCCCTATTAGTTGCATGAAATATCTTTTTCCATCCCTTTACTTTCAGTCTGTGTATATCTTTGGGTTTGAAGTGAGTCTCTTGTAGGCAGCATATAGATGGGTCTTATTTTTTTATCCATTCAGTAACTCTATGTCTTTTGATTGGTGCATTCAGACCATTTACATTTAGGGTGTTTATCGATAGGTATGTACTTATTGCCACTGCAGGCTTTAGGTTTGTGGTTCCCAAAGATTCAAGGGTAATTCCCTTACTATCTAACAGTTTAATTTAACTCCCTTTGTATGCTATTACAAACACAACCTAAAGGTTCTTTTTTTTTTTTCCTCCTTTTTCATCCTCCTCCATTCTTTGTATGTTATCAGTCATATTCTGTACTCTTTGTCTGTCCCTTGGGTGATACCCATTTAGCCTTAGGAATACTTTCATCTGTCGGAGTCCCTCCAAAATGCACTGTAGAGGTGGTTTGTGGGAGGTATTCTCTCAGCTTTTGCTTATCTGAAAATTGTTTAATCCCTCCTTCAAATTTCAATGATAACCTTGCCGGGTAGAGTATTCTTGGTTCAAGGCCCTTCTGCTTCATTGTATTAAATATATCACTTCATTGTATTAAATATATCATGCCACTCCCTTCTGGCCTGTAAGGTTTCTGTTGAGAAGTCTGATGATAGTCTGATGGGTTTTCCTTTGTATGTGATCTTTTCTCTCTCTCTAGCTGCTTTTATTTTTTATTTTTATTTATTTATTTTTTTGCAGTTTAGACTTTATTTGGTTGACACACCTCTTTGAAGTTGTATGAACAGCACTAATCAATGGAATTTTACTCAACAAAGCATTATAAAAAGCAAAGAATTACTTCATAGAATAATTTCATAAAAATCCAAGACCATTTTTATATAAACATGGGAAAACCAATGATGTGTTTCGATGTATTAACTCACGGCAGACTCCTTCCTAAGTATAGTTCTTTCCCCTCACTTGAATTTCCACACAGATGAGGTTTCAGTGACCCTGTAACGGGCCGGCTCAGGGCTGCTCTCCTTGTAGGAGTGGTCGGCTCATCTGCTCCACTCTTACTGTCTGTTTCTGGCCCCTGCGTGGTCACCAGCATAAAACTGTGTGGAGTCTGGCTGGGGGAAGGGCCACAAAACAGCACTTTTCCCCTCAACTCAGTTAACCAAATGTCCAGAGTAATTATAGAGAGGACTCTGAATTCATTAGAAGTACCTTCCAATCAATCCAGCTCAACTTTAATATTTACACACAACAATCATGATGTTTTTTAATATCACAGAAAACAAATTTGCATTTCTCTTTTCTTCCTTTTTGGAAGAGGTTTTTAATGTATGTCTTGGCTAAATTATCCCAACCCGAAGTAGACCTAGTAAATAGAATAAGAGAATTTGTGGGTCCAGGAAAATGAAACCACTCCAATATACAGAATGGAATTAGTCACAACTGTAACCCAAAGAATAAACACAAACAGCTGAAAACCTGTTTAAAGTTACCTCAGAAATGTTTCTGTCAGTCTCTTTCCTTTTTTCTTCCAATTTCCTTTCAATACCCACAATCCCTACAGCCCTTATTCTTCCTGCCTGGGGTCCTCGAGTTGTTTGTAATGACTGGGACACTGGCATATTCTCCCATCTCCTCTGTGTCATTTCCTCTGATAAACGCCTGTAAAACTCGATCTGGCCATGTTCTCTGAAGGAGAGTCGGATGTAAGAGTTCTTACTGCTCTGGAATGGACCAGGCTCTCTGTTAGCAGGGGCTGGGTGAAGATGAACCACTATTTTGGCACTCTTCCCAATTCCAGCTGCCTGTTCTTCGATGAACACAATCTGGGAGAGAGGAATAGCCATGCAGCACTCATGATTTTTCTGATCTCTCCAAATTAGTCGGTGTGTACTAAGAAGGAGGGTTCCGCCATCAAATTTTATCTTCTCCTCGCCGTCGTAGAGGCGCACCCCGCGCTGCTGGACCACCAGCGTCTCGTTGATCTCCAGCAGGCCGCTGGCCCACACGAAGCGGTCCATGATCATGCTGGCTGGCCTGCGCGGGCGCGCGGGGCCCTCTAGCTGCTTTTAAAAGTCTGTCTTTATCCTTGATCTTTGCCATTTTAATTATTGTACATCTTGATGTTGTCTTCCTTGGGTCCCTTTTGTTGGGAGATCTGTGCACGTCCATGACTTGAGAGACTATCTTCTTCCCCAGATTGAGGAAGTTTTTAGCAATTACTTCCTCAATGACACTTTCTATCCCTTTTTCTCTCTTCTTCTTCTTCTGGTACCCCAATAATGCGAATATTGTTCCGTTTGGATTGGTCACACAGTTCTCTCAATATTCTTTCATTCTTAGACATTCTTTTTTCTCTCTGTGCCTCAGCTTCTTTGCATTCCTCTTCTCTAATTTCTATTCCATTTACCATCTCTTCTACTACATCTAATCTGCTTTTAAATGCCTCCATTGTATGTTTCATTTCAGATATGTAATTTCTTAATGATTGAATCTCCGACTTAAATTCTTTCCTGAGTTCTTGAATATTTTTCTGTACCTCCATAAGCATGTTTGTAATTTTTATTTTGAACTTTCTTTCAGGAAGATTGATGAGTTCAGTTTCATTTGGTCCTTTTTCTGGGGTGAGATTTTGGTCTGAATCATGTTCTTTTGACGTTTCATATTTCTGTGTGGTACCCATTAGTGCGCAGAAACTCCAGTCTCTGGAGGTCATGGGTAGTAGGGGAGCGGAGCTGGTACCTGGGGGGAGGAAAGATCTGTTTCCTGATTCCCATGTGTGGTGCCTGTCTCCAGTGTCAGAGCCAGTGGGCCAAGCACACACATGTAACACTGTGTGCTTTGCATCTCTAGCTGTTGTAGGCGCGGTCTCCGGCTGGCCTGATGCCAGCACAGTGACTGCCAGTTTGCGAGCTGGTGTCGGCAAGCTAGCAGGAAGGTGCAGCAGACTGCGTGTCACAGTGGGGGGCCTTGGAGCTGAGTAGGCAGACAGATGGAGCACCTGAAGCTCCTCAAAGTTCCCAACCAGCTGGGCAGAGTGCACCCAGACAACGTTATCCAGCTCTCCCTTCTCCCACGCAGGAAGCTCTGTGCAAATTCCACCCCTTCAGCAGTCCTCTCACTTCTAGGAAGCCTCTCAGACCACCTGCCCCTCCGACACAGAGCAGCTGGATGCGGATCCCCCCTCCACAAACGGCTGGAATGTCAGTCTCCCAAGCACTCCGCCAGTCCAAGCTCCCTAATGTCCAGAGCACCACACAATATAGGCTTCCGCTCACAAAGCAGATCTCCACGGCTAGGTTCTCAGCAGTCCCCCATTTCCACCCCCTTCCTGCTCCGTTTCTCTTCCTCCCGCTGGTGAGCTGGGGTGGGGGAAGGGCCTGGGTCCTGCGATACCCTGTTTCATGAGGTCTGCTCTGTTCGTGAGGTCTGTATGTAGTGTGGTTCAGCGTTCTTTCTTGTTGCTGTTTTAGGGTTAGTTGTATTAATTATCTATATTTTGTACTATTTGTGGTTTTGGGAGGAGTTCTCCATGTCACCTCTCATGCTGCCATCTTGAATCCTCAAAGACTTGCTTTTTATGCCTGGCCACCTATAGGTACTTTTTTGTTATGAAAGAGACCTTATAAAAATTTTGACTTTGACTTCCCCTTCGATTCACGTGTGAGTTTCACAAGGGCGGGAAACATGCTCTTGTTCTCACTGTATTCCCAGTGTCTGGCACGTGGTAGGTACACAGGAACTATTAACTGAGCCAACCCTTGGAAGTTTTGCCTTAGCAAACTTATCATTTGTTCCTTTGTGATTTCACACTCTAATTGTCTAGCTCTCATTCGTAAAGTTTGTAAATTAGCAGAGCAGCTTCTGCCTTAAGGGATGTGCTCAGATGGCACCCTGACCCAGACATTCTTTTTACAGGGGTTCTCCTTTTGGGAGATGCCTACAACATGAGACACCCTCTTACCGGGGGCGGGATGACTGTCGTCTTTAAAGACATAAAGCTGTGGAGAAACATGCTAACTGGTATTCCTGACCTTTATGACGATGCCGCTGTTTTCCAGGTAAGATACTAAATTTACCCTTTGGCAAAAACGTCTCAAAACAGATTTCTTTCTGGAGCTTTGGAGGAATGGGACTTTGCTGGAGGAAAGTACCCAGGAGTCTGATCCTTAGTAATGCTTCTTAGGTGGTCTGTTGAGGCTTATAGGCCCTGACTTGCTACTGGTGAATCTCACAGATCTTCTCAATTTCTGTATTTGGGTGTTATGTAACATTGGCTTGCATGGCTCGCTTTGCCCATAGTGATTGTGAATTTAGTTTCAGAGTCATAACTCATTGCTCTGGAAATGTGTGTGTGTGTGAATGATATTTGTGTGTGTGTGTAAAGGCTGAACATAAGGCATAGGATAAATAACAGTTTAAGGGGATATAAACAGCAGTTTGTGCTTTTTTTCCCCCATTACCATATAATAAGTGATCTTTTTTTTTTCAGGCCAAAAAATCATTCTATTGGACAAGAAAAATGTCTCATTCCTTTGTTGTGAATATCCTTGCTCAGGCTCTTTATGAATTATTTTCTGCTCCAGATGGTAAGTGTAGATCTTTTTTTAATGAACATTACTGAATTGCAGATTTTTAGCACAGGAAGGGAACTTAATTAAAAAGTTAGTGATTAGGTCAAAGAGAAATGTTTCCTGAGTTTGCAGACTCCCAAGTTCATAGTCCTTTTACCTCCATCCTTGAGCAAGATTTTTAGCTTCTAATTATCATGTATCTACTACTTTGTGTGGAAGGCTGTTGTCTTCCCTTGGACAACCTTAATAGCAATACCTCAATAATTCACTGTTGTTAATTCCTGTGGTCCCAGTTGGATCATGCGTATCCCCAAGTGCATAAGGTTGTGATGGATCGATCTTTCTGGCCATGAATTGAAATGTAATACCATTGTTAATCTTTCTGTCTGAACACTAGTTTCAATTTCT
Source organism: Smutsia gigantea (assembly GCA_032199065.1). Lineage (NCBI taxonomy): Eukaryota > Metazoa > Chordata > Mammalia > Pholidota > Manidae > Smutsia > Smutsia gigantea. The sequence goes on along the minus strand of JAVSCE010011736.1, from coordinate 28,277 downwards.
TTCCAAAGTAGTATTTTATAAAATAAATGTGAAGCTTCATATCTTAAAATGCCCAAGAAGCAGAATGCATCCTTTTAGTCATTTGAAATATTCTCATGCTCTTGTTTTTATTAACATACTGTAGTGAGGTTATAATCAATCTGTGTATTAAGGAGAACATGACTTAGCAGAAGCAGTGTTAGAGATGGAGAAAAAGACAACTACAGCAGCATACAAATTAGTTAATGGTAGGCTAATGAAACTAGACCTTTAGGTTTCCAAGAATAAATGTAACTTAAATCCCATTACTTCATATATCTACAACAAAGCTATTTCTATGACCTAGATGAGGCCCTAGTGATCCACCCTTTGGTGATCTGATTACAAAGGGTGATATGGTACAAATGCCTTCTGTAGCCTCCATAACCATCATTCTTGCTAAAAAACAACTCATTGATTGTGACTGGCCAATGACGCCTTCCTTGCTAATTGGAATGGAAGTTAAAATGGCTGGTTGGGGAAGTAAAAAGAAAACGTAGTTTTGAGTCTTTCAAGCTCTTCTTCCTAAGCTTTTGTAAGCTCTTGAGTGTCTTACATTATGAATTTGAATCTGCCAACAAAACAACATAAAAAAAACAATGAGAGTTAGAGGAGGGAAGAGCTTTATTGGAGTAAAAGTTTGCCTAGCATGTCCTCTTTTTTTCTGTTGTAAAGATAAATGTAGGCATACCTGAAAAGAACATTAATACTTAACTATTAAAAAGGTTACTGATTGATCATGCTATGTTGTGAGGGTTTAATGAATTACTTTGAAAGTCTAAAAAACTGTACCGATAAAAGGCATTATTATTAGCTGGGCATTTGAGCGATTAGGAATTTGGTTTCTAGAATATTTTTATAACAAAAAGTGTACAAAATATTTTGCATCATTTAATGAATTTACAATATAATCGAGGAAATAGCTTTTAAATAACTCTAACTTCCAGGACCTGCATGTTTGGTATAGTAATTATTAATAAAAATGTATGTTCATACTAAAGCTACTGTCCATAATGTTGATTAAGGAATTTAAAAGAATTCTTGGGTTGTTGAAGTTCCAGGACTAGATTTTTAAAAAATTATTTGTGAAGTTTGATATATGTTACAGCTTCATTTTTTTCTGACATATCATTAGCACCCTAACACAAATGTGTGAACAGTTTGACTGGGAGTAATTTAAAAATTTTTATTTTAGATTCCCTGCATCAACTAAGAAAAGCTTGTTTTTTTTATTTCAAACTCGGTGGAGAATGTGTTACTGGTCCAGTTGGGCTGCTTTCTGTGTAAGTTGCTTTGGTGACAAGGGAAAACATTGCAGATTTTCTTAGGACTCTTCAGTTTATGAATTACTGCAAATCTTTCATATACATTCTACCATTTTTATTATCCACTAGCTCAGAGAAATAAAAAAAGGCAGTATTTCATCCTTTGTTTTAGTTCTGGGAAACAGTTTTGATTAGAAGTTGGTGGTAGGTGAAGCTAAAACCCTTCATTAAAATAGAAGCTTGTTTTGGGCCTGTGGGTTTAACCACATGATCTGATACATGGGAGCCATGGATAAGAGAAATTTGTATTTAAAATTTAATCTGGTTGAAGTTTAGGGATTCAAGAAACTCGCTAAATAGTTCTGACAACACAGATGTACGTAGAATGATAATTATTGGCAAAGTCTGAAATTGAAATTCTTTGTTTTCTCATATATAATCTGAATGTCATTCTGTGCCAGGCCATCTAGTACTTCAGACTGGATGTCAAGAGTAGTGAAAGAAAACAGCTCAAAACATAGAATTTATGTAAACTATATTAAGGGGAGTTACTGGCTTCTCTGACAGGGTATATTCTAAAGTAGTGTCTTGTAAAAGAACTTTTTTTGTCTGTCCCTGCCATCAAACTCAGCAGGAAGACACAAGCTTGTAAAGTTCTCTAAAATGTAGACTGTGTATTTAGCTTTGTAGTTTGGGATACCTTTTTCTGAATAAACTTTAATTTCTGGGTCTTACTAATACATATATTTTTTCTATTACAGATTGTCTCCTAACCCTCTAGTTTTAATTGGACACTTCTTTGCTGTTGCAGTCTATGCCACATATTTTTGCTTTAAATCAGAACCTTGGATTACAAAACCCCGAGCCATTTTCAGTAGTGGTATTGTATTGTACAAAGCATGTTCTGTAATATTTCCTCTAATTTACTCAGAAATGAAGTACTTGGTTTATTAAAGGGGAACAGTTTGTGAATGAGTATTTGGAACTCACCAAGTCCTAAGAGACTTTCGGAAAGGGTATATATAACATAGTACTATACCACTTCTAAAGTGGAAACTCCTGGACTAAGATTGGGATTAATTTGTTTTTGAAGTTATTTGTACATATACATGTAAATATATACTTTGATTTGCAAATTAAAATGAAGGGCAAAGGAAAATAATTGTTTAAAGGAAATGAAAAAAATAAAAAAATAAAAAAAATAAAGGAAATGACTGTTACCGTAAATTAGTGCTAACACCGAGGACCTGCAATTTATCTTTTGAATTCAGTAGTTAGGATGAGTCACTGTGGGTGGGACACGCAAATAAAATGAAGAATGGACTCTCATGTCTTTTTGTCTCATTCTGGACTTCTTTACATAGTTTCATGATAATAGAAAAGAAAACCAAAGTGGATTTCAAAATATACAGGGAAACCTGTTCGGTTAAATCTGACTTTGGGGGAAGTTGCCTTAATGTCTCTGGACCTTACTTTCCTCATCTATCTAGTGAGGCAATCTGATAAGGTTCTTTTCTGAGCTGTTTGAAAATAGCACGTTCATACAGGAAAGCAGTCAAGGGCTTTACAAGTTTCACTGTATATGTTAACAACCCAGGCTAAGGTTACTTCAAGAAACAGTGAATGAACAAATAAGCACTTGTAGTATCTGCCACAGTGCCTTAAAATCAGTTCAAATTTACTGAGTTTACAGTATATTTGAAGAGATTATGGACATTCAGAAGGGTATCATAAGACTTCAGAAAATTCCCTAAAACCATTGAAGTAATTTGTTCCCCCTGAAAGAGTAGTAAAATATAACCTGGAATATTAAAGAGGTACTTCAGATTCTAATGATTAGGGCTAAAATGACTTATAAAGCTTCCATAATAGAAATCTCTTTTTCAACTTTTAAGTTCTCTAGCCAAATCACGAGTGGAATCAGTTGCAGTTATTCCAGGGTATGTGTTGCCCTGTTTCAGCTGCCTTGTTATAGCACAGTGTATGGTGGACACTTTCCCCTCTAGTTTATCCCATGGTTCTATTTCCTGGTGAAAAACTCACTTTCTTAGATCTGGCCTCTTTAGCAGCTGGCTTTCTTTGGGGAGCCATTTTCACAGAGAACTAAAGATCTCATCATGAAGTTACAGTTACCTGATTACAAATGGAAAATAGCAAGATATTTTTGAGATGTGGATATAGGATGGCTAAACTTCCAAAGTTGACTTCCAAAGTCCTTATGTGCTGGGCAACATCACTTTTAGAATTCTGCTCGGCCTCGACCAGGCGGGGCTGCTGAGGAAGGAAGGAAAGGGTGGGAGGAGCAGCTGAAGTGAGTCCTGCAGAAGGGATGCTAGGAACCCTATGGGACTCCCAGAATATCTGGGATTGTAAGAGTATGGGGAGCCTTTGAAACCAATTCACTTCTGGGGTACATAGTCTTTACATTCACTACTAATTTGTCTATCGCCATGCATCTGCCAGTCTGTCACGGGTATGTCCATCGGACCTACCAGATGAATCTTACCTTCCAGACAAGGTTTTTTGCAGGGAATATACAGTTTTTGAATCATAGGCAGAAGGACAACTTTGGATACTGGCAATATTATTTTACTGAAAATCTGGAGTTGCACAAATAGTTCTTTAGAACATAAAACTAAATGGATTTATACATAACAATTACACTCAGCATTTATAAGAGGCAGTGCAAAAATGTGTTCTGCTTCTACATGATATAAATTGCATATAATACCGTGATTTAAACAATTATATTATCTAGTGCTATGAGATACATCTTACCCAGAATGTTTGATGTTTCCCACAATGAAGGGAAAAAATGCAATTCTATGGGCCACTGAGTTTCTTTTCATTTCTGAATTCATTTTAGTGATGGCAGGAATATTTAAGGACAATCCTTTGAAGAAGTAGAAATCAAACTCAAAGGACTGTTCTGAACTCATCAAAAATGAAATTAGGCACATGTGCTTCAGCAACCTAAAAAATCAAAACAGTTTAATTATTCATGGTGTCATAATTCAGAACAAATTCAACATTTTCTGAGCAAGGTGAATCACAGGGAAGTGCTGGCCTCCCATGGGCGGACCACTCCTCAGAACCACCACCTTCTGTTTCTGGTGTTCCTTGGACTGGTGTCTTAATTTCTTGGCACTGCTGACATCTGAGGGGATGCTCTTCAGTTCCACCTGTCTTTAAATGTGAGCTCCTTGGCTCATAAAGGCCCTGGGATCTGCTAGGAATACACATGACTTTGGGAAGCACTAAGGTAGTTTCAGGTCACCTCACAATTGATGAATAACCTAGGTATAATAGGATGTCTGGCAAGTGACTCAGGCCAGAAGGGGAAGAGAGGAAGACCCTTAAAGGCATGCATTCCTTTACTGTTCTTAGGGGAAGTGCTGGGGGAAGGGGGGTGAAAGATGGGGTGTAGAACCAGGTGATCTCCAAGTGCTGGAAATTGTTGTTTTTTTAAAGCAGTGTTTAATTTTTTTCTCATTATAAAGGTCTTGCCTAATTAGAGGAAATTTAGCAAACACAGAGACTGAGTCTCTAATCTCAATCACTTGGAGAAGTCTAAAACTGATAGTTACTTTGCTTTGAATCCCTCCAATTTATACACGCATGTTCGCATGCACACACATACTCAAAATTAGGATCGCATTGTCTTGTGTCCTGCTGAATCTCATGAACATCCTTGCAAACATATCTTGAACTTTTGCACCTATACCCAGCAGGGAAATTCCTAGCAATGGAATTGCTGGGATTGGGAAAGTGTATTACAAAAGTTTTTAAAAATAGATAAGCCAAACTGCACACCCCAGAGGATAAGCAATTTACATTCCCATTGACAGTACTGAAAAGTCCTATTTTTCCAAACCCTTCTAAACACTGGGGGCCCATTGTACTTTTTATCAATCTGATGTGTTGAAACTAATTTCACAGGTATTTTGAATTGTGACCCTTGAATATAATAAGGTTGAACATGTTTACAAATTTACCAGCCATTTGTATTTATTTTCCTGAAAACTGCCTGTTAATAGCCTTTGCCTATTTTTTCCCTCTCTGTTGGATTGCTTATCTTTTCCTTACAGATCTAAAAGAACACCCTATAAATCAAGGAAACGGCTTTGTTATTTTCCCTTTGTAATTTTCCCCCATTTTATTAAATCAAGAGACATTTGACAGAATTCTTTTATTACATTTGGCATTTATAAGAGATCAAATTTCTAAATCTTTTCCTTTATGTTTCCTGCTTTTGGTGTTTAATATACAGGAAATTCTGAGAGCTGATAAGTATTTGTCTAAAATTTCTGCTAATTTTTTTCATTTTTTACACTATCTGTAATTTATTTTGATACATGGAAGATGTAAAAATACAAACTTGCCTCTTATTTTTAACCACATAATGAACTAACTGTCTTGGCACTACTGACTAATATTCCCTTTCTCCCCTAATTTGAGATGCTACTTTTCCTCATATATTATTTTATGTACTGGTATTTGTTTCTAGGCTACATATTTTAGTTTCAACCCATCTATTGACTTCCATACCAGTACCACACTATTTTGTTTTTTGTAGTTTTATAATGTATTTTAATATTTAATAAACTTTTAATATCTTTTTAAAAATTCTGCTTTAGCCTAAGTTCTGTAAAGTTTTAAAAAATGTAAAAATGTTTTATTTTAAAATAACATTTTATTAATATTAATGATTATTAATAAAAATATTTTATAATAAATCTCGGATTTTGATCATAACTACAATAAAACTATAAGCTAGGAAGAACAAATATTTGGCCTCTCATTCAGAAACATGGACTTAAAAAGTTTTATGTTTTTTTAAGTTTTTCTAAATTGTTTCTAAATAACTTTTTGTAGATTATCCTTGTTAATTAATATCAGTTCCTTGTTAATTCTGTGAATAGGATCTTTTATTTGTGTATTTACTTTGTACATCCTGTATTCAGCTTATTTTCTGAACTCTTATGTAAGCAGTTTTACACATGGTTCTGTTGGACACTCAAGGTAGGCAGTTACATAATTGATAAATAATACAAATTTGTCTTCTTTTCAAATACATTTACAATTTTTCATTTATTTGTTTTGAACGTGTTAGGTAGAAGACTAGATATAAGTGGGGTGGAGAGAGAATAAGGCCAGAAAAACCCACTAGAAGGGACTCAAAGAGTTAACTAGTTAAAACTAGAGAGTCAGAAAAGACTCACAGAGTTAATGAGTTAATCAGTTGAAGCTCCAAAGGCCAGAAATAACTTAGAAAGTCCAAATACTCCTCAGATAAAGCAAAGTATCTGAGTGCAGCCCATGTCTTCATTGTGCCAATTAGATCATGCCATTGTAAGATTTACTTTAGCCTGCTAAAAGGCCTAGCTTATTTAACTTAACCTGTATGCTGTTGTTTCCTCCTCCAGCCCCTAATCAAGTAATCTGTAACCTGGGCAGGAGACAAGCATTATGATTAATTTAGCAAACAAGCCCAGATATAAACAGCATAGTAAAAACAGGGAAGATTCCATCTTAAAGTTTAGATTGCATTTTAAAACCCATAAAGTTAAGAAGTAAGATTCTTAACTTATTCTTTAGGAAACAGACAATAACTCAGCCCACCTTGGAGGCAGGGCAGGCTGTCTTGATTGATATGGTCCCAGAGAGAACCTGCTATCCTGGGGAAGAACTGGATCAGAACATTTCTTGTGTTAATTTTGCAGAACTACCTAGAGAACTGATAATGAAGAGAAGAGACTTAGTGTCTCTCACCAAAGACAAATATCTTGAGACCATTTAACAAGTCTACACCCTGTAGCCTTTTGTCACATTCTTGAAAAATCCTTAAAAGGTTGGGAACCCTCACTCAACCTTTCAGCACGCCTCCTCTCTGAGGACACCCACACTTTTTCTCAACCTTTCAGGCCTCCTCTCTGAGGTCACCCACACTTTCTCTTTAAGTAAAACTTAAACTTTTCAGGGTGCCTCCTCTCTGAATTGAGGTCACTTTCTTTAAATAAAACTTAAACCTTTAGCGCACCTCTTCTCTGAGGCTGCCCACACTTCCCTTTCTCCAAGTGTGCACCTTTTTGCCTTAAATAAACTTCTCACTGCTCAGCTTGTAATGTTTTGTCTCTGCTTTTCCAGTAGTGTCTTTGTTACTTTGCTATTTCATTCTAATCCTCTGGATTTAAGCTCAAATCTTCACTCTCTCTGTCCTATTTCAGGTAAGTAGGGAGGGGCTGCTGAGAGCTCAGATCCGGGCTTGCAAATTACCATGGCCTGGGTGACCCAGATGAAACTGCAGCTATACTGTCATGTTTTTTTGTAGCCTGCCTGAAAGTCTCCTTTCTTTGCCTCTAGGAAGTTCACAGAATATAATTTCACTCCATCCAGTGCTCTGCAGCTCTGCAAATCCTGGGGTGGGAGGGACTCAGTTCCCACACCCTGCAGGTCCAAGTGGACACTGGATGCCGTTGGCACTGGCTTAAGGAGTTGACAGGGGATGTGCCCCGTGCTGAGTAGCAGTTCACCGAACTTCTTTTATCACTCTGTTCTGTCATTCCCTGACACTCTCGCTTTAATGAATTCCTTCCTCACCTTGTACTCTGACTTCCCTGTGTCTCCGAACCAAACTCCCAATAACTCTAAATAAAAATTTTCAACCTTTCTGGGAGGCTCCTCTCTGAGGTCGTCTGCACTTTCTCTCTCTTTAAGTGCATAACTTTAAATAAAACTTTTATTCTGCTTCACTACTGTGTCTCTGCCCTTCAATTCTTTGTTGCAGCGGGGACAAGAACCAAGGAAAATACACAACTGCTCTCCTTAACAAACCTGTGCAACAAAAGTAGCACGGAAGTATCAGTACTGCTGTATGGATCACTGCAGTCCTGAGTTTGATGAGGATGCACTAGTATTTCACTATTAAGTATGACATGGCAATTTTTAAAACATCACCTTTGGCTTTTGTTATAAACAAAGATGTTTAATTCCTAAGCTAATTTTTAAAAATCAGAATGGCTTTTCAGCATCTATTGGAAGTCTTTTATATTTTAGTATCAAGCTTTCCACTTTGAGCTAAAACTTACCGAAGTAGACTCACTAGTGAGAAAGGAAAAGGGAAGACTATCTTAGAAGGTAAAAAGCAGTGGCATTTTTGGGAACAGCAGTCACGTATAATTTTCACCATACTGTGAACATAATCAAACTTGCTTGGGAACCATTACTGGGGAAAGGAAACAACCACACAATTAGTTTTCTATCCCTGTCACTTAAGAAATTCTCTCCTGGATTGCTCATCCCAACTCCTGAACCGGGTGAGCTGCTGACAGGAGGAAGGTGGGGTAAAGAGGCAGAAGAGCAAGGAAGCTGTGTTAAACTGTCTCCTTGCAAAGCACTTAACATGGAGGAGGGGTATGTTAGAGCTGTAGGGCAGAGCACTGGCAAGGGGCTCGGAGGCATCCACGGTGAGTGAGCTACTGGACTTCACTCCTAGCAAGCTCAAAGTGCTTATAAAAATGACATTAACAGTCTTTATCTGCTGCTTACCCTCCTGGGCAGTTTTGTGTACCGAACATAATCCTCCAGGAACAGAAGGGCACCCACAACATCTGCAGGCATCTCAGGCATCTTCTGGCTGTAACAAAGAACAGTCCGGATCAATGAACTGCTTTGCACATATCGGACCCTCAGTCAACATGCTGACAGACTAAATCAATGGCAGATTGCTAAATGAAGTCAGAGAAGAATGAAACCTATAGACTGTCCATCTTCTTACTTCATAGCAAGTCATTATCTTGCTGGCACATCTTCAGCACATAACCTAGTGAAGTCCTCCCTGGTACCTCTGGGCAGACGGCCTTGTCTCATGTTCTCATTAGCCTCAGGATCTTCCCCCACACCTCTTAAACTTTCAGTTTCCTTGAGGGCTTGGGTCATACCTGCATCTTTCTATGTCTAGCATCTGAGATTGTGCCTGGCAAATTACCATATATTTAAGGGTATCAAATAAAACCAGCATCTAGCAATTTTCCACATGGGATCCCACTCAGGTATTCATTTGTATAACAACTGTATTGCCAAGCACTGTTCTAGAACTGGGAATGCAGCAAAGTGCACAATAGTCTTATGGAGTTTACATTCTTTCTCTATATCAAAAGGAATTTTTAACTGTTAAAACTATTTTCAATTTACATACAGATCGGCATTCTCTAGTCAGCAAATGGTACCATAAGATGGTACTGTATTACTAATCTATTTCTCTAATGACTTTGCTTTTGAAAGGGTTTATGAGTGATTGCATCTGGAAAAGTTTCCACAGCTCTCCATCTTTCAGTGTGTGACCATGGCTGTATTTATATTTGCTCTTCTTGGGACGAGGGGAAGGAGGCAGTGTTCATACTTCTCAGGTTCCTTACATCCCTTCCCTTAGCTGAATTAGAACCTGAGCTGCAGCTCTATTCCTGTACTCTGATGGCCTCTCTCAGGGCTGCCACTAACATGCTTGACTAAAGCCACACTAAATCCTTTGCAGAAGTAAAAACAGGATGAAGGACCTGCCAGCTCCTGACAGATGGGGAGCGCTGGCTGGGGGTGGCTGGGTGTGGAGCTGCTCTCTGACTACCTCATATGCCTGGACTGGAGTCCTTGGTCTCTCCCTGGTCCTGAGCAGGTGCACCAGGTTTTTAGGTGCCTACTGCTTTCCTCTGCAACTGACCTTTTTGTGATTATTACAATTTCATTTTTGAGACTTCCCTTTCCTTCTGAGCTCTTCTCAATTGTTAAGAAAATCTGCTCTTTGAGGCAAATTGGACCATATGTCCTAAAAAAAAATCCACTGTTTATTTGATGTTTAATCCATTCATTAAGATGGGGAAGAACTGGCCTGACTGAGGCTCATGGGAGAGAGATGTCAGGATTTAAAGACGATGCAAAATCACTCAGAGCCACTGCTATACAATGGATGTCAGATCTCAGCACTGCAGTCTTAGCTGTACTTTGCTCCCTAGGACCCAGAATGAAGGATAGGAACTCCTCCACTCTAAGGGGAGGGCTGTATTTGGAATCTTGGTACAAATTTGGGAGAACACTTTTAAGATGGCCAATAACAAACTGGAACCCCCCAGGAGAGGTCCCCAATATGGAGCAGCTTCTGAGCCACAGCACCACAGAGGGGCTTATCCAAAAAAGAGCACTAGAGACTACAGCCAACACGACCAGTGCAGAGTGATACTGCGGAAGGAGGCTGCATTTATTCCATCTCACTGCAAAGACTGGAAAATGGCCCATGCATGAAATTTTCAGAAATGGGATGAAATTTTCCATTCATTGCAAACAGGAACTTTCTAACAATGAGAATGACTCTACCAGTGCTCTGTGTTGTCTGGAGAGGTAGAGGGTGCCTCGTCCCCACAGAGACTGGATGACTACCTGCCAGGGTCATCTGACAGCTTCTTCATGCCCTTGGTGGGAGGTAAATTCAATGGCCTCTGAAGTCATGTCTGATTAGCAGTGCTTTGTAAGGGCCTTAGTGTTTAAGTTATACTGACAAAAATGACCAAGTAGTAATCTTCCAGATTTTGAATATGTAACATGACAGGAAAATTTATTTAGCTGGGCTAACCCTTCAGGGTAAAAGAGAAGGAGGCTCAGGACCCATTGCCTCATGTAAATAAAAATTTTTTTTCTATCCCAGAAATGCCACATGTTGGGGAGAAGGGGAGAGAATTAAAGGCTTACAAGCTTTGCATCACGTGGAAACTTCTGTGTGATTTGTTACATTACACACCAGAACTTGGGCTGTGCCCAGTCTGACACTGACGAGCTCCCGGACTCCCACGGAAGCACACTGCCCTCCCTTGGCAGTGGCGCAGCCAGAGAGCCCACGGGCCCACTGAGGTCTGAGCGCAGCATCCAAGACGGCAGAGGAACCAAGCCTGCACCTTCTGCCCTGTGGAGCTCGCTAATCACAGTCATGACTCATTCTCAGAAATTTACTCTAGGAGGCTCCTCCCACAGGGTGACTAAAGATGGCACACCTTCAATTGCTCCAGACAAGGAGATGTGCCCTGACTTGCTTTACAGAGCAGAGAAAGCAGCCAACCCCATTTACTAGCGAGATGGTAAGAGAAACCTGGCATGCAAGGTTTACAGCCCATTCAGAGTATTACTTCCATTTACTCCTGGTTGGCCTTCTGTACCTTGTACACTGCTCCACTGTGGAGCGGATAAACTGGCCGAGCAGTGCCAGGAACTGTTCTGTGTACCGGGAATGAAACTGCTTCAGCAGGGTGAGCAGTCCCAGAACAAGTGGTGGCCAATCCACGGGGTCGGCAGGCTTCCGGCAGACCATTCCTGCAAGGAACCACAAGTGACAGCACCGGGTGAAGCGCTCGCTTTGGCAATGTTCGTGCAGCATGCGTGTCTTGTGAATGTCAGTGTCGGGGGCCCACTGGCAGATGACTATTTGGAGGGAATGTCGTCTGGACTGCATTTTGAACTGGAGGCTTCTAGTGGTCTGAAGGATCCAACACAATAAAATGGTTACTAATTTTTATAATTATCATTACTTTCTTTTAGATGATACAATTCATGCATGCTATTGTAGGGAATTTTAAAGATATAAATGAATAAATGAGAAAATACAAAGTACCATAACCAGCTTCTGTTAATGGCAGTATGGCATATTACATATGCTGAACTATTCTCTTAATGAAGCCAATTACAATGCTGGATAAAATACGAAAAGTATCTTTAAACACAAGCTGAACATTAAAAAAGAAAAGAATCTACAGAAGTCAAGTGGAAACTGGTGAAGTGAGTGCATGCCAAAGCTGGCTTTTTCACTAGGGCCTTCTGCCCCCGTCTGGAGACCTTCTTCCTGGACGGCTGCATGAGGAACAAGAGATAGAATTTAGGGTCTTGATAGGGAAACATGATGTTGAAAAGGGACGAAGTTGGAAGACTTACATTGTCTGATTCCAAGATTTATTATAAAGTTATAGCAATCAAACCAGTATTGGCATAAAGATAGATCAATACATTAATGGAACAGAATAGAAAATCCGGAAATAATCTCACCCTCAGATTATCGCTTGACTTTCCACAAATACCCAAACAATGTAATGGAGAAAGATATCTTTTCAATAAATGTCACTGAAACTGGATATCCTTATGAAGAAAAAATAAGCCTTGACCCCTACTTCATTGTACATAAAAAGTAATCTGAAATAGACCACACATCTCAATGTTAACGCTAAGACTACAAAGCTTCTAGAAAAAACCTAGGAGAATATCTTCAGGACCTTGGGGTGAGCAAAGATTTCTTAGGACACAGAAAGGACTAATTATGAAGAAAAAAATGGATAAACTCGACGTCATTAGCATTAAAAACTTCTGCTCATTAAAGTCATGAGTAAGAAAATGAAGAGATAAGTCACAATTTTTGAGAAAAAATTCACAATACATAAATCTAAGAAATGACTTATATAATTCCTATGACACTGTGAGAGAAAAGCAATCTACCTAATTTTAAAACAAGTGAAAGACTTGAACAGACACTTAACCAAGAAAGATACAAAGGCCAAAAAGCACATGAAAAAGTGCTCAACATCAAGGAAAGGCAAATTAACTATGAGATGCCGTGTATACCCGTTAGAATGGTTAAATATCAAAAGATGGACATTGACAAATGCTGATGGGTGTAATATGGTACAACGATTTTGGAAAAAGGATTGGCAGCTTATTCTAAAGTAAACTGGTCAGACAGACCCCCATATCCCACGTTTGGGTACTTGTGATAACTGGGACATCTTTACTTAAGACCAGGATGACAAAACAAGTTATCCTGATTTACCCAACATAGGCTTTGGAAATTCTGAATTATTTAATGCCCACTGTGTAAGACACTGCCAGTACTCAGAACACTGAGGAATAATCCTTTCCAGGTGGAGAGCAACAGTTAGTTTACAACAAAAACTTCTATGAATGCAGCACCACAGATTCTTTCTTAAGACAGACCAAGGCAGGCATGCAATTCTTGAGAACAATGCTTGCAAGGTGAATACATGTTTTCAGGGAATACAAACATGCTGATATTTCTTCTTCAGTCCTACTGTTAATTTGATTCTCAAGTTACCACAGCAGACTAATTCATGAAAAGAACTATAGTCAGGTACAGATTCATTCCTAGGACATTAAAAAGCTTTGTTTTATTTAAAGATTTGGGAATTCCATGGAATAGTGACATGCTTCCCTGACATGCCTGATCTTAACTTTATGTACAATGAAAGATATATTACCTAAGAATGACACCAGTGAATGACTAGCTTTTAATGAAAACAAGGTAGGTTTTTTTCTTTTGGCATCATTAATCTACAATTACATGAGCAACATTAAGGTTACTAGACTACCCCATCATCAAGTCCCCACCACATACACCATTACGGTCACTGTCCATCAGTATAGAAAGATGATATAGAATGACTACTTGTCTTCTCTGTGCTGTACAGCCTTCCCCATGACCCCCCTACATTAAGTCTGCTGATCGGAATGCCCCTTTATCCCCCTTGTCTCTACCTTCCCACCCATCCTCCCCAGTCCCATTCCCTTTGGTAACTGTTAGTCCATTTTTGGGTTCTGTGAGTCTGCTGCTGTTTTGTTCCTTCAGTTTTTTCCTTTGTTCTTAAACTCCACATATGAGTGAAATCATTTGATATTTGCCTTTCTCCGCCTAGCTTATTTCACTGAGCATAACTCCCTCTAGCTCCATCCATGTTGTTGCAAATGGTAGGACTTGTTTTCTTCTTATGGCTGAATAATATTCCATTGTGTATATGTACCACCTCTTCTTTATCCATTCATCTACTGATAGACACTTAGGTTGCTTCCATTTCTTGGCTATTGTAAACAGTGCTGTGATAAACATATGGGTGCATGTGTCTTTTTCAAACCGGGCTGCTGCATTCTTAGGGTAAATTCCTAGGAGTGGAATTCCTGGGTCAAATGGTATTTCTATTTTGAGTTTTTTGAGGAACCTCCATACTGCTTTCCACAATGGTTGAACTAATTTACATTCCCACCGCAGTGTAGGAGGGTTCCCCTTTCTCCACATCCTTGCCAACATTTATTATTGTTTTGTCTTCTGGATAGTGACAATCCTTACTGGTGTGAGATGATATCACATTGTGGTTTTAATTTGCATTTCTCTGATGCTTAGCGATGTGGAGCATCTTTTCATGTGCCTGTTGGCCATCTGAATTTCTTCTTTGGAGAAGTGTCTGCTCAGCTCCTCTGCCCATTTTTTAATTGGATTATTTGCTTTTTGTTTGTTGAGGGGCATGAGCTCTTTATATATTTTAGATGTCAACCCCTTATCGGATACGTTATTTATGAATATATTCTCCCATACTGTAGGATGTCTTTTTGTTCTGCTGATGGTGTCCTTTGCTGTACAGAAGCTTTTCAGCTTGATATAGTCCCACTTGTTCATTTTTGCTTTTGTTTCCCTTGCCCGGGGAGATATGTTCAAGAAGAAGTTGCTCATGTTTATGTCCAAGAGATTTTTGCCCATGGTTTTTTCTAAGAGTTTTATGGTTTCAGGACTTACATTCAGGTCTTTGATCCATTTTGAATTTAGTTTTGTGTATGGCATTAGACAATGATCCAGTTTCATTCTCTTACATGTAGCTGTCCAGTTTTCCCAACACCAGCTGTTGTAGAGGCTGTCATTTCCCTACTGTATATCCATGGCTCCTTTATCGTATATTAATTGACCATACATGTTTGGGTTAATATCTGGACTCTATTCTGTTCCACTGGTCTGTGGGTGTGTTCTTGTGCCAGTACCAAATTGTCTTGATTACTGTGGCTTTGTAGTAGAGCTTGAAGTTGGGAAGTGAGATACCCCCTGCTTTATTTGGGGGGGATTGCTTTGGCTATTTGGGGTCTTTTGTCATTCCATATGAATTTTAGAACTATTTGTTCCTGTTCGTTGAAGAATGCTGTTGGTATTTTGATAGGGATTGCATTGAATCTGTAGATTGCTTTAGGCAGGATAGCCATTTTGACAATATTTATTCTTCCTAGCCAAGAGCATGGGATGCATTTCCATTTGTTAGTGTCCTCTTTAATTTCTCCTAAGAGTGTCTTGTAATTTTCAGGGCATAGGCCTTTCACTTCCTTGGTTAGGTTTATTCCTAGGTATTTTATTCTTTTTGATTCAATTGTGAATGGCATTATTTTCCTAATTTCTCTTTCTGCTAGTTTATCATTAGTGTATAGGAAATCAACAGATTTCTGTGCATTAATTTTGTATCCTGCAACTTTGCTGAATTCAGATATTAGATCTAGTAGTTTTGGAGTGCAGTCTTTAGGTTTTTATGTACAATATCATGTCATCTGCAAATAGTGACAGTTGGA
The DNA here is from genome assembly GCA_032199065.1 of Smutsia gigantea. Classification (NCBI taxonomy): domain Eukaryota; kingdom Metazoa; phylum Chordata; class Mammalia; order Pholidota; family Manidae; genus Smutsia; species Smutsia gigantea. The sequence continues at coordinate 12,576 of JAVSCE010011736.1, read as the reverse complement.
CTTCTTCTTTACCAGTCTGGATGCCTTGTATTTCTTTGTTTTGTTGCCATGGCTAGGACCTCCAGTACTATGTTGAATAAGAGTGGGCACCCCTGTCTTGTTTCCAATCTTAGGTGAAAAGCTTTCAGCTTCTCACTGTTAAGTATGATGTTGGTTGTGGGTTTGTCATATATGTCCTTTATTATGTTGAGGTACTTGCCCTCTATACCATTTTGTTGAGAGAGTTTTTATCATGAATGGATGTTGAATTTTGTCAAATGCTTTTTCAGCATCTATGGAGATGACCATGTGGTTTTTGTCCTTCTTTTTGTTGATGTGGTGGACGATGTTGATGGATTTTTGAATGTTGTACCATCCTTGCATCCCTGTGATGAATCCCACTTGATCATGGTGTATGATTCTCTTGATGTATTTTTGAATTCGGTTTGCTAATATTTTGTTGAGTATTTTTGCATCTATGTTCATCAGGGATATTGGTCTGTAATTTTCTTTTTTTTGTGGGGTGTTTGCCTGGTTTTGGTATTAGAGTGATGCTGGCTTCATAGAATGAGTTTGGAAGTATTCCCTACTCTTCTATTTTTTGGAAAACTTTAAGGAGAATGGGTATTATGTCTTCGCTATATGTCTGATAAAATTCAGCAGTGAATCCATCTGGCCCCGGGGGTTTTGTTCTTGGGTAGTTTTTTGATTACTGATTCAATTTTGTTGCTGGTAATTGTTCTGTTTAGATTTTCTGTTTCTTCCTTGGTCTGTCTTGGAAGGTTGTATTTTTCTAGGAAGTTGTCCATTTCTTCTAGGTTATCCAGCTTGTTAGCATACAGATTTTCATAGTATTCTCTAATAATTCTTTGTATTTCTGTTGTGTCCGTCGTGATTTTTCTTTTCTCATTTCTGATTCTGTTTTTGTGTGTAGATTCTCCTTTTCTCTTAATAAGTCTGGCTAGGGGTTTATCTATTTTGTTTATTTTCTCAAAGTACAAGCTCTTGGTTTCACTGATTTTTTTTCTCTTGTTTTATTCTTCTCAATTTTATTTATTTCTTCTCTGATCTTTATTATGTCCCTCCTTCTGCTGACTTTTCGCCTCATTTGTTCTTCTTTTTCCAGTTTCAATAACTGTGACTTTAGACTATTCATTTGGGATTGTTCTTCCTTCTTTAAATAGGCCTGAATTGCTATATACTTTCCTCTGAGAACTGCCTTTGTTGTGTCACACAGAAGTTGGGGAACTGTGCTGTTGTTTTCATTTGTCTCCATATATTGCTTGATCTCTGTTTTAATTTGGTCTTTGATCCACTGATTATTTAGGAGCATGTTATTAAGCCTCCATGTGTTTGTGTGGCTTTTTGTGTTCTTTGTACACTTTATTTCTAGTTTATACCTTTGTGATATGAGAAGTTGGTTGGTACAATTTCAATCTTTTTGAATTTGCTGAGGCTCTTTTTGTGGCCTAGTATGTGATCTATTCTGGGAAATGTTCCTTGAGCACTTGAGAAGAATGTGTATCCTGCTGCTTTTGGGTGTAGAGTTCTGTAGATGTCTGTTAGGTCCATCTATTCTAGTGTGTTGTTCAGTGCCTCTGTGTCCTTACTTATTATCTGTCTGGTTGATCTGTCCTTTGGAGTGAGTGGTGTGTTGAAGTCTCCTAAAATGAGTGCACTGCATTCCATTTTCTCCTTTAATTCTGTTAGTATTTGTTTCACATATGTTGGTGCTCCTGTGTTGGGTGCACCGATATTTATAATGGTTATATCCTCTTGTTGGACTGACCCCTTTATCATTCTGTAATGTCCTTCTTTATCTCTTGTTACTTTCTTTGTTTTGAAGTCCATTTTGTCTGATACAAGTACTGCAACACCTGCTTTTTTCTTTGTTGTTTGCATGAAATATCTTTTTCCATCCCTTCACTTTTAGTCTGTGTATATCTTTGTGCTTGAGGGGAGTCTCTTGTAAGCAGCACATAGATGGGTCTTGCTTTTTTGTCCATTCAGTTACACTGTGTCTTTTGATTGGTGCACTCAGTCCATTTACATTTAAGGTGATTATCGATAGATATGTACTTATTGCCATTGCAGGCTTTGGATTCGTATGCTTACCAAACATTCAAGGGTAGCTTCTTTACTATCTAAACTCTCTTATTAAACTATTATAAACACAGTTTGATGATTCTTTATTTCTCTCCCTTCTTATTCTTCCTCCTCCATTCTGTATATGTTAGGTGTTTTATTGTGTACTCTTTTCTGTTTCCCTTGACTGCTTTTGTGGATAGTTTATTTTTTCCCTTTATATAGTATTTGGTTGGTCTGCTTCCTTTGCTGTGATTTTATTTTCTCTGGTGACATCTATTTCGCCTTAGGAGTGCTTCCATCTGGAACAGTCCCTTTAAAATGTCCTGTTGGTTTGTGGGAGCAAATATCCTCAACTTTTGCCTGTCTGGAAATTGTTTAATCACTCCTTCAAAAATTTTATTTTATTTTATTATTATTATTATTTTATTTTGCTATCATTAATGTACAATTACATGAACAACATTATGGTTAGTAGACTCCTCCCATTATCAAGTCCCCACCACATACCCCATTACAGTCACTGTCCATCAGTGTTGTAAGATGCTATAGAATCACTACTTGTCTTCTCTGTGTTATACTGCCTTCCTAGTGTTCCCCCTACATTATACGTGCTAATTGTAATGACCCTTTTTCTCCCTTATCCCTCCAATCCCTTTCCCTTTGGTAACTGTTAGTCCATTCTTGGGTTCTGTGAGTCTGTTGCTGTTTTGTTACTTCAGTTTTTTTCTTTGTTCTTTTACTCCATAGATGAGTGAAATAATTTGACACTTGCCTTTCTCCACCTGGCGTATTTCACTAAGCCTAATACCCTCTAGCTCCAACCATGTTGTTGCAAATGGTAGGATTTGTTTTCTTCTTATGGCTGAATAATATTCAACCTCTTCTTTATCCATTCATCTACTGATGGACACTTAGGTTGCTTCCATTTATTGGCTATTGTAAATAGTGCTGCGATAAACATAGGGGTGCATATATCTTTTTCAAACTGGGCTGCTGCATTCTTAGGGTAAATTCCTAGGAGTGGAATTTCTGGGTCAAATGGTATTTCTATTTTGAGTTTTTTGAGGAACCTCCATACTGCTTTCCACAATGGTTGTACTAATTTACATTCTCACCAGCAGTGTAGGAGGGTTTCCCTTTCTCCACATCCTCGCCAACATTTGTTGCTGTTTGTCTTTTGGATGGCGGCCATCCTAACTGGTGTGAGTTGATATCTCATTGTGGTTTTAATCTGCATTTCTCTGATGCTCAGCGACGTGGAGCATCTTTTCATGTGCCTGTTGACCATCTGAATTTCTTCTTTGGAGAAGTGTTTATTCAGATCCTCTGCCCATTTTTTAATTGGCTTATTTGCTTTTTGTTTGTTGAGGTAAGTGAGCTCTTTATATAATTTGAAGTCAACCCCTTATCGGATATGTCATTTATGAATGTATTCTCCCAAACTGTAGGATGTCTTTTTGTTTTACTGATGGTGTCCTTTGCTGTACAGAAGCTTTTTAGTTTGATATAGTCCCACTTGTTCATTTTTGCTTTTGTTTCCCTTGCCCGGGGAGATATGTTCATGAAGAAGTTGCTCATGTTTATGTCCAAGAGATTTTTGCCTGTTTTTTTCTAAGAGTTTTATGGTTTCAGGACTTACATTCGGGTCTTTGAGCCATTTTGAGTTTACTTTTGTGTATGGGGTTAGACAATCATCCAGTTTCATTCTCTTACATGTAGCTGCCCAGTTTTGCCAACACCAGCTGTTATAGAGGCTGTCATTTCCCCACTGTATATCCATGGCTCCTTTATTGTATATTAATTGACCATATATGGTTGGGTTTATATCTGGGCTCTCCAGTCTGTTCCATTGGTTTATGAGCCTGTTCTTGTGCCAGTACCAAATTGTCTTGATTACTGTGGCTTTGTAGTGGAGCTTGAAGTCAGGGAGCATAATCCCCCCTGCTTTATTCTTCCTTCTCAGGATTGCTTTGGCTATTCAGGGGGTCCTTTGTGGTTCCTTATGAATTCTGAACTATTTGCTCTAGTTTATTGAAGAATGCTGTTGGTATTTTGATAGGGATTGCATTGAATCTGTAGATTGCTTTAGGCAGGATGGCCATTTTGACAATATTAATACTTCCTATCCATGAGCAAAGGATGTATTTCCATTTATTGGTTTCTTCTTTAATTTATCTCATGAGTGTCTTGTAGTTTTCAGAGTATAAGTCTTTCACTTCCTTTGTTAGGTTTATTCCTAGGTATTTTATTCTTTTTGATGCAATTGTGAATGGAATTGTTTCCTGTAAACATGTTAATCGTGTTGGATACAGTATTCTTTGTTCAAGGCCCTTCTGTTGCATTGCATTAAATATATCATGCCATTCTCTTCTGGCCTGTAAGGTTTCTGTTGAGAAGTCTGATGATAGTCTGATGGGTTTTCCTTTGTAGGTGATCTTTTTTCTCTCTCTTGCTGCCTTTAATACTCTGTCTTTGTCTTTGATCTTTGCTATTTTAATTATTTCATGTCTTGGTGTTGTCCTCCTTGGGACCCTTGTGTTGGGAAATCTGTGGGCTTCCATTGTCTGAGAGACTATTTCCCTCCCCAGCTTTGGGAATTTTTCAGCAATTATTTCTTCAAAGACACTTTCTATCCATTTTTCTCACTCTTCTTCTTCTGGTACCCCTATAATGCGAATATTGTTCCATTTGGATTGGTCACACAGTTCTCTTAATATTCTTTCATTCCCAGAGATCCTTTTATCTCTCTGTGCCTCAGCTTCTCTCTATTCCTGTTCTCTGATTTCTATTCCATTAACAGTCTCTTGCACCTCGTCCAGTCTGCTCTTAAGACCTTCTGTTGATTGTTTCATTTCTGTTATCTCCCTCTGGACTTCATCTCTTAGCCCTTACATATTTCTCTGCAGGTCCATCAGCATGGTTATGACTTTTATTTTGAATACTTTTTCAGGAAGATTCGTTTTATCTATCTCACCCGGCCCTCTCTCTGGGGTTATCTGAGTGATTTTTGACTGGATCAGATTCTTCTGCCTTTTCATGGTAATAGAAGTGGTTTCAGTTAGGTGGCGCGTGTGTCCACTGGGAGAACAAAGTCCCTTCCTGCTTGCTGGTTGCTGTGCCCTTCTCCGCTGCCTGTGCCAGTTACCTGCACATAGAGAGCAGTCTTTTGGATAATCTCCTGAGCTGCCATGGGCGGTGCGGCCCTCGGGGTAACCTAGGGCACTGCGGGGGGTTGCAGATGCACCAGGTGTGTTCTCCTGTGAGAACAGTGTCCCTTCGTGACTTCCGGACCTTGCTTCAGCTTCTGCTGCCTGTGCCACTTACCCACACACAGGGAGCAGTCTCTGGGATAATCTTCTGAGCTGCCGTGGGCTGGGCGGCCCTCGGCATAGCCTAGGGCCCTGCGGGAGGTCGCAGACGTGCCAGGTTTGTTCTTCTGTGAGAACAGTGCCCCTTTCTGCCTCCAGACCTTGCTTTGGCTTCAGCTGCCTGTGCCGTTTACCCACACACCAGGAGCAGTCTCTGGGATAATCTCATGAGCTGCTGTGGGCTGGGTGGCCCTTGGGATGGCCTAGGGCCCTGCGGGGGGTCGTGACGTGCCAGGTGTGTTCTCCTGCAAGAACGGCTCCCCTTCGTGCCTTCCAGACCTTGCTCCGCCTTCCTCTGTGCTGGGTAGCTGCATTCTGGCGGCAGCCTCTGGGTCTGTTCTGGTTAGCTGCATGCTGGGAGAAGACTCTGTGTGGTTGCTGTGGGTGGGGCTGTTCTCCAGCTGCTCTGCAGCTACGGCAGGTCAGCAGGTTTGCTTGCAGTTCCGGCCAGAGGGGAATGAATGGCAGGCTGCTTATCACCATGAGGGTCTTTGGGGCTGCATTATCCCCCAAGGGGTTAGGGCACCTGAAGTTCCTCAAAATTCCCAGCCTGCTGGGCTGAGTGTGCTGGGACGATTTTGTCCAGCTGTTAAGCCCTTGTCCCTTTAAGACTTAAAAAGCGCTCACTTTTCTTTTGTCCCAGGGGAGCCAGCTGTGGGGACCCACTTGCAGTCTCCATTTCGGATTTTACTTTTCCATTTCTCTAATACCCAATACACCATGCAATGTGTGTCTGTGCTCCTGGTGTAGATTCCTAGGGCTGGTTATTTAGTAGTCCTGTGCTTCCACTCCCTCCTCACTCTGATTCTTTTCCCCCTGCCGGTGAGCTGGGGTGGGGGGAGTGCTCAGGTCCCGCTAGGTCACGGCTTTGTATCTTACCCTTTTTGTGAGATGCTGAGTTCTCACAGATGTAGGTGTAGCCTGGCTGTTGTACTGTATCTTCTGGCCTCTCTTTTAGGAATAGTTGTATTTGTTGTATTTTCAAAAATCTATATGGTTTTGGGAGGAGATTTCCGCCATCCTACTCATGCTGCCATCTTGAACCCCTAGTCACAAGGTAGGTTTATGCACTGACAAGCCACCATTATAAAGGATCATATATTCTTATGTAGGGACCACAAAGGGGAAACATGGGTCTCTGAATCTTGAGATGAACCCTTAAATACACCTTGGGATGGTTCTTTACATTGATTTTGACCAATATACAAAAAAGGACTTAGCATCAGTTGAGCACTTGCTCTGTGCCAGGTACTGTATCAGGCATGTTAAAAATCTGATCAGCCTGAGAGTTTAAGGAACTTGGCCAAAGTCACATAGATGATAAGTAGTGAATACAGAATCCAAACATACATGTGTTCCCTCCCTCCTACAGCAAGTCCTAGGCTTTGCATTCTATTAGCACCAACAGGGGTTGCTATGGGAGCTATTTTTTCAAGAAACATTTTCATATGAGAGAGTAAGAACCTTACAGAGACTCTACATCTTTATCCTAAAAAGGCTTATGAAATAGCAAGGGAAATACTTCGAGGAAGAAATACACTTTGAAATTGCTGATTAGAAAAAATAACATGGATACAACAAAATAAACTAACAAACAAAAACCCAGAAAGAGATTAATAAATACAGAGAAGAAAGTGGTGGTTGCCAGGAGGATGAAGATGAAGGGGATCAAGAGATACAACCTTCCAGTTATAGAATAAGTAAATCATGGGGATTAAGGCACAGCATGGGGAATCAGTCAGTAATATTATAATAACTTCGTATGGTGACAGATGGGTGGTAACTACCCTGACAGTGGTGAGCATTTTGTAATGTAATAAATTTTGGATTACTGTGTTGTACATCTGAAACTATTATATTATGTCAACTACACTTAAAAAAACTAAGATGGTTACATTTATAGGAAAGGTCTTATAATGCATTTAAGGTAAATTAAACTCTACAGTGGAAAGTACTTGGGAATCTATTAGAAAAGTGATTATAAAAAAGTTCAAGATAAACTGATTAATGACAAAACAATTAGGGTTATATTCCTGGACAGAATATACTGGAAGTCTTGTTATCTACTGTTTGTATTATTTTCGCATGTAATCAGATATACCTTAAAGTCCTAGATATTCCTGTCTTAGTGTTCACTCCTGTATTGTTATTCTTCACACCACAGTTCCAGATTCACAGTAGGCACATGACACTTGTTAAGTGAATAAGATATTAACCAAAAGAAGTTTCTTTTCTGCAAAATCAGCTGTTCAAACATTAAAGAAAGGAAAGAAGCAAAGTTCCCACACATTTTACAAGTTGGATAATTAATTTGTTGGAAATTAACAGTGGATTATACTTGTTTGATAATTAATCCACTGTCTACATTTCATGAAGGGATAGATGTTTCAGAGGCCCAAGGACATGGATTTTATAATCACGCATTTAACTAAATGCATATGTGAATAGCATTCTATACAAAGATCTCATATGTAAATAGCATTCTATACAAAGAGTTGTTTGGTTAGATATCAACCTATTATTACTTACTGGATAGAATAAATTCAATAAATTCAATACAGCAAATAATAAAAGTCATACAGTACCTAAGTTTTTGTTGTACTGAAGTTTTGGCAACTGGGAGATCAAAAATAGAAAGTTGACAACTGGGAAATAGGGTAAGCGCTTTGTTGTTATGTATATCTAGAAAGAGAAAGGTAAGAAAAATTATTGCACAATACTGAAGAACACATTTTCAAATGGAAAGCTTCCATTATATTTCAGTTTACTCTTCAGACTACCTAAGACTAGAATGGTTCCATTAACTTACTGACTTCTGAGTTTTATATAACATCACTGCCCTCCCAAACATGAACACCTATAAAATAATTAGCCCTTCTGGGAAGGGAACAACTTTGCTTAGCGATTAGCAGTTACTTTCCCTCTGAATCCTCTTAATGTCACTAAAAATGGGATGGGGACAAAGGGTGATGAGCAAGTGGGGGAAAGCAAGATACCATAGTTAAGGCAAAGGGCGGGGGACGGGGGGAGGGCAGAGGCAGAAAGGAGGAGCAGCGGTCCATAGAGTAGTGAGCAATAGTTCATCAGTGAAAAGTGGGTGATGTCTTGTGCGCTGTTTGCTGTCCCCTGGGCAACGTCACAGAGCAGTCTCCTGCCCAGTTCCCGTGGTAGTCAGGGTCTACCCAGCCAGCCTCAATTCCCTGGGAGGCAGGGGGGCATTCCAGTGTGGACACTGGTGGGGGTCCAGTGTGATGGCCTGGCTCCAAGGCTTGCTAGTGTGGAGCCCTGGGGGAGTCGCCAGCCTCCCAGCCTCCGGGCCAATCCGACAGTGGCACGTCAGATGCAGCTGCTGTGAGATCAGGTGGAATCAGCCATGGTCAGGGCTGGCACAGTGCTTGGCATGTAATAAGCCCTCAGAGTAATGTCAGCTGCTACGTAGGCTCATAATCCTTTACCCAAAACCCAGGGGATCGCAGATTTCAGAACTTCACTTTTCCCAGGGTCTCACCCTATAATCAAAGTCACCAGTACTGCTGCATCAAAACATGAATACTCACAGAAGTATAAAGAGTCTTATGTCATGGCAAGTTTTGTCAGCAAATGAGACCTGACACCAACTTGTGAAAAACCTTTCTGTTCTCAGAGGTTTGTGGAAATCAGAATTGCAGAGAAGAGTGTTTAGCCCCAGATTATGATTATGACTGCTGTCAGCCACCAAGGGAAGCATTTTTTGGGCAAGAAGGATCATGGCCACCAGTCAGTTGCAGTTCAAACATCAAATGCCAGACAAACCTAAAACTAATTTCTTACAGATACAGTGCCTTTTGCTTTTTAGGGAGCTCGAACATTGTATCCCTTGATTCCCCCAGCTCTGAATCAGGCAGGGAAGGTAGGATCACCCTCATATTCCACCAGGGAAACTGGAACTCAGAAAGGGGGGAACTTGGGAGAATGGAGGCTCTGGGACCGGGACTGGGACCCAGGTTCTTCCAGTGTCTCAGCCCAGTGATCTGTACCTGGGCCAAATCACCTTCTGCGCCACACGGTTTCCCAGCACACCATTATATATTTTAATTATGAACCTTATTCAGTGGGTTGTGAATGCCAGCTGCCTCCAGATAGGCTGTGATTTCATATAAGAGTGTGTTATCTTCTTTGGGGTAAGGAAGTGAAGGGTCCTGATAGTGGGCTTCGATGTCTGCTAGGAGAGCCCTAGGCGAAGGAGAAAGAACAAGAGTGATAAGCATTAGAGAGTAACGGTATTCAGACAACGGTTACTACAGGCTATGAAAGAATCTTTCAGGGCCTCAGTTTTCTCATCTGTAAAATGAGGGCTTGATCCTTCTTATTTTCAATTTCTATACCTGTGATTGGTTTTAAGTGGAAAATCTGATCCAGAATTACTTTATCTTTTGGAGTTAAATCAAGTGCTTTCACCATTCGAATTTTTATGAATTGACTTATGTTTTCAATACCTACTTTGTCAAAAGCACTGACTTGCTTACACTGACTTTGTCCTGTGCTGAGAAGCACAGACTGTTTAAGGAGAAGGCTTGAAACAAGAGCAGTTGCTGGTGAGGCAGAGGCTGTGGGCCCACAGCCACTCCGGGTAATTAACACACCTCTAACTGCTCTCTGGATGGTCAGTGACTCTGTCCTATGGAAATGGGTAATAATTGCTCTCTCAGTCAGTGCGACTCCCTGCACGGTGTCTGGTGTGTATTAAGTGATCAATATATATTGGGTGAATAAATGAATACATCAGCAGAGAGGGGTGGAGGGAGGGAGAGAGAGGCACCAAGGGACAATACTGAGGAAGGAGTCTTTTAAAGACTGATTTGGTAATTCTTGGGAAGGAAGCCTATAAATTCAGAAAGACTTCTTACTCAAAAAGAACTTAAAAGAGTAGGTACTAAAGAAACGGGTGCCATTTATGACAACAATCCAGGCCCACACACGGCCATTTCAAACACTAGCACTTACTTATTGAGATTCTCCAGAGCAGCTGCCAGATGTTTGGAGTCAAACCGACAAGAATAATTTAATTCATTGGCAATCTGCTGTCTCAGAATCTGCATCTGCCCAACCTACAAATGAGCAAGAGAAAGAACACGGAGAACAGAAGCATTTCAAAGTGATTGTAGGAGGCAAACACAAAATGACAATTTCTATTGGAAGGATCACAACACTGGGACCCTTCAAGGAATGTCTGGATAGACTCCTGCCAACCTCAAGATATTCCCCAAAGTCAAATATTTTACAAAGTGGGTCCACCAATGTTCAGCTGTTCAGGTACTAAAGATGTCTGTGTTGAAACTCTTGATCTTTTGGAATAAGTTGTCCAAGTTTAGTAGCTGTTAATGAGAAGCCCCACTTGCTTTGTCCTAAACTGAATTTTCTCAAGTCCTAAGGATGCCATTTTACTCTAATATTCTAAAATCACTCAGGATTACAGATCATGTAATAATCTGGGTTATAAAATAGTCTACATAAAATCTTCCAAGAAGGCCTTTTAACGATAACCCTTATTCTAGGGGTTCTTCACCCATTTTTCTTTTTTTGACCTTGGACCTCTTTGGAAACCTGGTGAAGCCTATGGAGACTGTCTTGGAGTAATTCTTTTAAACATACAAAATAAAACATACATGACAATAGTGGGAGACAATTGTAACAAAATATAATTCTCAAACTATGAAGAAAACAGACTTGTGATAGTTATGTGACTCTGATGGCTCAGCCACCATAATTTCCAAGTAGTAATGAGCATAAATGATATTTGGAGATATGATTGAAGCAAGCTGAATTTGTTGGCATCATAAAGCCATTAGTATACTCTAAGTTTTTATGCTAGTAAATTTCACCTTTTCTATTCTAGGAAAGCTATCCCTAAAAGGTTAGCAAGGGGGAGAAGAGGAATAGGAAGCACGGCTGTTTATAATGTCAGCAACAATGAGGAGGAAATGAACACATTTTCTGTGAGTTGCTGGGAGCAGATAAAAAAAAAAAAAGAAAAGAAAAGAGTGGCCTTACAAAAATTCTCAATCATAAAATAAGTTGGTCACAGGGAGAGTAGTACAGCAAGAATATAGTCAATGGTCCTATAACATCTTCCTATGCTGACAGATAGTAACTGCATTAGAGGGGGTGAGGATTTAATATGGGTAACTGTTGAACCACTGCGTTGTATACTTGAAACCAATGTAAGATTGTACATCAACAATACTTCAATAAAAAAAAAACAGTGGCCTTTTCTAAGAGCAAAGAAAAGGTATTTGGATAAATGTAGCCTACAGTTACAAGTGTTAAATGGCCTCAAATAACCTTTGGTCACCATTGTTACTAGACTATTATTCTACTTATGTGAAGAAAATAAAATTCAATCCAAAGAATGCTATTTATAAGTAAGAAACCTTTTATTAATAGAAAAGCATTATTTAAACATTAGACTATGGCAAGGCCAAGAAAATAGAGGGTTCTCTTAGACCATTCAAAAACCTCCCTCTGAACTTGTATCTGGCCCATGTAACTCCTTGCTTAATTTTAGATACTCTATGTCAAGAATTTTCTTGAAGATACCAGTCTAGAAATGGAAACAGAAACAAAGGCATTTTAACATACCTTGTTCTTATTTAAAGCATGTTGAACCTTGGTGACCAAGATTTTCTTTTTAAGGCTTACTTACCACAAGCCTTTAAAAAGATTCTGGAGTGGCTAAGGAGCCTGGAGGTGATAAGCTCATTTTACCTACTTGTTTGCCTATTTAGAGATGTTTTGATTGCTTTCTCCATGTTTTCTCTAGAATCTGACTGATCACATGTAGTGAGCTGAATACTTGATATGCATGCAACTGTACTTGCTACCTCCTTAACCTTTATTCTGGTTTCCTTCTGGCGTATTAGCCACACCAGCCTCTTTGCTGTTCCTCACACTTGCCCACCAGCACACTCCTGCCTCAGGGCCTTTGTACTTGCTATTCCCTCAGATACTGCCAGGGCTCATTGGCGCTCTTAAATTCAGGTCACTTTAAAACATCCTCTCCTCAGAGAGGTCATCTCTGACTCTCCTGTCTAAACTAGCACTCCTCGTCCTGTCACTCTGTCCCTGTCCCTGCTATATTTTTTCCTGATATTATATTTTATAT